>OY720441.1:74791958-74901888 GCA_963082915.1 Dolichopus griseipennis | reverse complement strand
TAACCGATTGCGGCACAATATATTTTTTAAAAACCATTACATTTTTTGGCTTTTGAATAAATTGCCCTTCAAATTTTCTATATTTGTTGTTATTTGACAGTGACATTGACTGTTGTGACAGATTGGATACGTAATTAATTTCCAATTAATACTTTATTACAATTAATGATTCACTCTTAGATAATAGAAATATGCATATGAAACATAACTATATAATTATAAGTTACAGTAAAAAAAAATATTTTTAATTATATTTTTAAATATATCGATATAAACTTTTTATTGTTACTTGATTACTAAATCATTTAATTCACAATTGCATAAAATAGTAATTAGAATTACAGTATGAGATCCATAATTAATTATTACAGTATGAGATCTAATTAATTAGATTTTGTATGAACAATATATGACATATAAAGCACGGCTGTATGAAAAAAGTCCCAAAAAAAAAAATTAAAATGTACTCAAAGTTTCCTTCAAATTTTGGGAACTTTTTTCAGTTTGGTTTTGGGGACTTTTTTCATATAATTATTAAGTAGACTTAAATTGTTCAAAATGAAATTTTAATCTCTATTCGAAATTTTCAATTTTATTTTGAACTCTGAAACTATAATTAAGGAAAATTTAAAAAAAAAATAGTTATGTTATACAAGTATAGAAAGGGTAATTAGAAGATTAATTAATCAATTTATTATTTTTCCAGATATTTAAGAGTTCAATAGATAGAAATTAATGAAAAAAAATAAAATTGAATTTATCACAATAACATAGAAGATATTTTCAAAACCTATCATCTATTTAACTAATCAATTTATATATATATATATATAATATTTATTCAATTAAAGAATTTTAATTACAGATGCATGTTTACGATAATTCTATTTTTTTTTTAATTAACCCTATAATGTATTTACAAAGCATTGAATTAAACTCAATTTTTTTTAATTATACAGATACAAATTAACAAAAGTATCTAGAAAATTATAGTATCATAGTAAACTACTATTGTGAATTAACAATTAAAAATAAAATGTTTTTAAATAGTTTCTTTGTATTAAAAATCTAAATTGAAAATTTCAATTATAATTTTAAGTTTGAGTTTATTAAAAGCAAAAAAAAAAATATAACAAAATAGTTCCTCCCATATAATTACATACATACATAATATGTTCAAATTAATAATTAATTATTGGAGGGTGAGCAATGCCCACTTGAATATTTTACCCTTTTATATTTTTGCCTATAATTTAAAATTATTTTTTAATTTAACATTTAATTAAAAAAAAAAACCTTATAGTATTGAATTTATTTTAATATAAGGTTTACAATGGTTAGGTACGATATCTAATTATTTAAGGCAATGAATATGAAAAAAAATATTTAGAAAAACAAGATTAACATAAGATTTTAATTATAGCGTTATAAAATTCATTGAGTTTTTTTTACTATGGTATTAACCCTTTGGTTTCCCATATATGGCAGTTCAATACTAAGAGTGCTTTAGAGTTCATAATATATATATTTATGGATTTATATACAATCCCCTTCGATATACAATTATACCAGGTATTTCAGGTATAATATTTTAAATAATATAATATTTTAGATAAAAATTATAAATAATATTATTTGAATAGATTTGATCTAATCAGTGGCCTATTTCATAAATATTGACAAGTGACAATTTGACAAAATTGTCGCAATTGTCTGACATTTTTTTTATACAAAAATTTACAGGTGACAAAATTGTCATGACAATTTTATAAATTATAAATTACATAATTTTTAATCATAATTTTGTAAATTATTAATTACAAAATTTGTCATGACAATTTATAAATTATAATGTATAAAATTCTCTTGTAGATTTTGTAAGTGTATTTATTGACAAATTTTTTATTAAAACAACATATTATTTATATAAATGTAAAATGCAACGTTAAAAACAAAGCCATAGGTACTTATTTAAAATTTTTTAAATCTACCTACTTATAAAATGATAAACTAATCTTATATACGATATGTATACATACATTATAAATACGTATCTAGAGTTGATAAAGTTATTTTAATTTACATTAGCATATAATTTTTTTTATTATTATCATTGTAATTATTTTCAAAAAACTTGTTTAATTTTATATGAAATTTTCAGCTGCAATTTTTGAATCAATGGATAAATAAACTTTATTGAAAATTAAATTCATTTAGTTTTGAGTATCTACTTAAAATAGGGCTCATCCATTTCTTATATATTATTTAAATAGAAATTATTTATTTTATAATTAAAAAATTATTTTTGTTACAAAATTATTTATTATCGTAATTATGAACTGTATAATATGAACTTATAATGTAATTTATATAAAATGAAATTTATAAATTTATATATTTGAAATTATGTGTCACAAATTGTCCGACAATTATGACAATTTTGTAAAATACAATTTTTTTTTTCGTTTCATAACAAAATTGACATAGAAATTACTGTGGACAAACCTTGACAAATTTTGTAGATTTTACATTTGTTTATGAAACAGGAATTGACAATCTACAATTGTGTCAATTTTATTTTAAAACAAATATTTGACAATTGTCGACCTGTAATTTACAAATTTGTAATTTACAATATTGTCACTTGTCAATATCTATGAAATAGGCCACTGGTCCCCAAAAACATTTTATCGAAAGGCTGATGTCCTTTACACTATGCCATCACACATATTACAATATATTGGTAACACTTTTCCTTAGCTTATTGATTGAAATTTTATTACGAGAAACGATTCACTGTTCAAAACCAACATACCGGACATATGTACACTTTTTTGTAGTAATGTAAATTTGATTGAGAAATCAGGAGTACTTGATATATATATTTCTCAAGATATGATCCTATAAAGCTATTATAAGAATCAGTAGAAGACTTTTGTAAGAGAATATTACACTTGGTTAATATTTAAGATAAAAATTCTAATCTGGGTGAAATAAGACTCTTATAGGAATAAAACTTACAACAGAGTTACTCAAGTTGTAATAATATGATATTATAATTTCAATATATTAGGTTTAGTATAAATATTGAAATAAATTAAAGTGTGTGAGTCTTTAAAAGGTAGTTAAAGGGTTAATATCATAAATTTTCCATTTTTTGATAGTGAAAAACACGTGCGTTTTTAAGTTTAATAACATGGAATTAAATAAAAAAAATTTCTAATTCTTGGAAAAAAGATTTTATTTGAGGAAAAACAAACTATAATTTTTTAATATATTATTCTTTAAATATTAAAATAATATTATTTCCTTTTATTATTTATGGTAATAATTTATAAACCTAATTCGTGGTTATAATAATTTCCTTCAATCTAATTTTTTTTAAATAAGTTTTCCATAATCTAATATTCTTATCGACTTGTGCCAGGTTGAGTATACAACATTAGTTCCGTTTTAAAATAACTCAAATTTTTAATCTATTTTAGCATATAAATATTTGCGTTTAGAGACTCAGAACTTTAGACAGATTCTGGGGGCTTTTAAAGAATTTAAACTTTTCTACGTTTTGAAGAATCTTATAACACTCTTTTCCAATACTGAATCTTATTAGGAACTTATAACATACTTTAATAAGAGTCGTAGTTTTGAAAAAAAATTAAAATTTTTATATATTATATTTTTTCATCTTGAGCAAGTCTGTTGTAAGCGTTATTCTTATAAGAGCCTTATTTCACCCTTATTAACTTAATTAACCAAATGTCTTACAAAAGTCTTGTAGTAATTCTTATAAGAACCTCTTAAAATGATATCTTGAGAAAGTGTACTATAAGATTATAACAAACCTTGTTTTAACTTTATTAAAGGCTCTTGTAGTTCTTAATACTTTTAAAACTTTATTTTGTGTTTTGTAATTTACTTCTGTAACTTATGATATTCGCTGAATTTTATGAATCATCAAAACGAAGATCTTATATACTTAGTACTATAGAATATAAGTTATTTTACTAATCTACTTACTTATTAACTTATCTTTGGACAAACAATGTACTACAGAATTTCTTAATATACTTTTAATTTGTTAAAAGTGGGAACCTCCTATGAAAATTTTTTTAAATAATAGTTTTATTAATTTAACCTAAATTATATTATACAAAAAAGGTGTAAGTAACTAATCATACTTATTTGCTGGTCTTTGTAGTTCAATATCAATTTTAATAAAATTAAATTTATTTGAAAAGTTATTGTTATATTAAAATTAAATAATTATTTATATTATATATTTATAAATAATTTAATTAAAAACACATTTCTAAAATATCCGACAAAATAATTGAAAAATTCAAATTATCAAAAATACATTTTGATAGGCTAAAAACCTATTTGAGGTCAATTTGTTAATTAACTACAACCAAAACCAAAAGAGTTAATTATACTTTTAATGCAACAGGGTTTTTTTTTTATCTAACTAATTTAAAATTTTTTTATAATTTATTTTAAAGTAAAATCTTTTATTCATAAAATAAATTTAATCAAGTAAACAAAGGTAAAGATTGTCACCATTTCAACTTTCCCATGTAGGAATTCTGCAAAGTAGAACAAGTGAATTTAATAATATGAAAGTACATATTATAAATGTCAAATTTTAATAAAGAAAATGGTTTATCAAATTTTGAAATATTTATTTTTAATTTTAATTTTATTTGTTGAAGAGCTATCAAATTTATTAAGTTTCGAAATGTATTGCACTAGCACTAGACACTATTAGTACGCATATGCACTTCCGAAAATTTTAACTCTCGTATAATATGCTAAATTACATTTTTAGTCCATAACGGTAATATATATTTAGGATTCCCGTTTTTTCAAAATTAGAAGTCAGACCGACTTGATTTGTGAAAAAAAGGATGAAATCTTGAATTTTCCAATAGAACATAAATAAAACAAGAAAACAAACGAGGAAGAGTGTAGTAGAGTAAACTGTGTCAACTCTGGGATACCCGTATGACCGTAATAGGGGCTTTATATCACCCGGTTAATTACTATTGGCAGAATTTTAAATACACAACTTTTTAAACTGTCAGTTATGTGCAAAAGAAAATATTAGTTGAAAGCTAGATCTTCGAACCTCTTTGAAATTTTATTCAGATTTTTGCTATTAAAGATTACTGCTTTTGACAAAATTTCAAGCATCCAGCTGTATTAGTTATATATATAAAAGAAGAAGTTGTATAACTGATACCCGAACCCATTACAATAGACTAGCCAAATTTTGCAATAACTTTGGCCAAACTTTAGCCATAAAACTAAACTACTTTTGGAAAAATTTCAGACATCCAACTTTTTTTGGTATAGAGTATCAGAGATTAGGTTCTTAATTCATAACGGTTAGATTTCTTTTGCACTTCAATACCCGTCTTTGCAAACGAAATAATAAAAGGTCCAAAATATGCTACGAATCCTTTTCCTGACATCAATACTGTTCTAGTAAATCATTTAAAATGAAAGGAAATAATTTAAAATAGGAAATGCCCTGCACTATTTCAAAGTGTTTATTTCAAATATTTTATTATTTATTTTTTTTTTACTGAAATCATTTAAATACAATTTAAAAAAAATATTTAAATTAAAATATTTTTGAAAATTGACAAATATTTTTTGCTTTTTTTATTAAGTTATTTTAATTCTAATTAAAATAAATAAATTACAAAAATTCAGAAGTTTATTCAAATCAAGTTGAATAATTTGAATTAATAAATAAAAAAATTTAAATTTAAAATATGGGTTTTTAAAGAAGCACAGTACCATAGATTTTTCTAAAAATTTATTTTGAATGCCTACTTTAGATTTTAGAAACTTTAGTATTTTCAGAAATGTTTTCATTAGTTTCAGTAGTTTTATTAATATTTAGTAGAATAATACCCTGAGACTGTGGATAATGCTGAAGATTCATAGTTCAGCATGATCAGTAACTGGACAGTTTCAAATGCAAAGGATTTACAGTAAAATTGGCTAATATAGTTATTCCAAATTTAAAGTAGCTCTACTTTAAAGAATTGATTTAGTATAACGGACGAATTATACTAATTAGCTTTCAAGTATAATGTACAGAAGTATAATGGAAGGACTGTCAAAAAAAATTAATTAAATTTTATTTTATTTTAGTTTTCGAATATTTAATAAAAAAATTTTTAATATTTAAAAAAAAAAATTTAATTAGTTTAACACAAATTATTAATTACATTTATATAATTTGTGATCTAGCATTGAACGATTCATTGAGTCATTTTCGATACTTAAAATTTAATTTTCAGGAGTGCGTTAATGAACAAAATGGCATTAGTGTATTAGTGTATAAAATTCACACTAATACACATCATTATTTTACATTTAAGTACTTACACATAACATTTAATAAAATTGAATCCTCTAATGCTGAATTGGGAAGACGTGGATTAGATCCTTCACATTTTAGTATAGTACCATCATCTTCCGGTACTGGTCGAAATGATAATGTTGATTTAACAACGGTACCATTTTGACTTGAATAAATCTGAAATATAAAAAACAGAATTTAATATCAAAGAATATATAAAAATTTTAATTTTAAAGAAACATAAGTTTTATTACTCAAATTGTTTTATTAATACAGGCTAATGTTTGTTTTTGATTATTAATAAAACTCTAAAATTTTAACTAGTCCGCAACTTGTTTCCTTAATTATTCTTAACTTAATTGTATCTTTTATTTATTGTAAAGTAAATAAAACCATAGATAAGATAAATGAACAGATGTACCATCTCCAAATTAAAGTATTTTTAGAGACAACAAAAGCAAGGTATTGATCTATAGTATCACTGAATATACAGGGTGTTTCCCAGTTAGATGCACCGCTATATACCGCTGCATAGATAATTATGAGTAGATAAATTTTGTGTATGGAAGCTAAGATAGTCCACTACTAGTTTGCAAGAAATGGGAGCTTAAATGAAATTTAGTGTTTTTTCTTAACTCTACTTCTAGACTACTTATGAAAATTTTGTAAAATGTATTCGAAAGCTTAAGTTGTTCTCTTCTAATCTTTTATCATTTTCCATCTTTTAGACTTTCAAAACTTAAAAGCGACCTTTTAAATTTAAAACACTCATGTAAGCAGTGGTATAGAGCAGTCCAGTTCATCAAGAAATACCCTGTATATGTATAAGATTTTTAAAATGAACTATAATTTAACTGATTTGTAGGTTAAGTACAAATTATTTCGGAGTAAATATTTCTTATAAAAACTCATGGATTCGACATGGAGTCAAATCTCCAAATGTCAAATACTCGAAAAAAAATTTCAAAAGTTCTAAAAGTTTTTCAATACAAATTCATACGAATTATGAAATTGTGTCATCATTTCCAAATGTTAAGTGGTATGACATAATTTTAAGGAGTTTCGTCATTTATGTTAGGAGTTTTTTAGAATATTTATATTCATGAATATGCGGAATCTGAAGGTATTTCGGAGAAGAATTCGGAGAATTTATACATATTCAGAAAAAGACGTAATACCCTGATTTGGTAACCAATCTTCTAATTTAGAATTGTTTTAAAATTCTTTTATATATTGTGTAGGCGAGATTCTAAATTTGGAGTCAAAACTGCAAAAATCTGAGTAGTGAGAGATCCATCGTTGCGTAACTAAACTTTTAACATTTTGAAGATTGGTTATAACATGTGTTTCTAAAAAATTTATTCTTAAGAGATTTGTCAATTTAGAGAAGCTTGTCATTTCGAAAAATTAGGTATTTCGTCATTACTATATATTTATATATAGTAATGAAATTCATTACTATATACTCCTTGGGTTTTACAAAATTTTTTAGGAGGTTATGAATTATGATATTCGAAATCTAGGAGTTTTTACGTAGAGCCATAAATTCAATATTGTTAGTACATAGCTAATAACCTTCGTTTTATAGTTGTCAAATAATGTTTTACTTAGAGTTTAGCATCTGAACTAGAATAATTTAGCACCTGAACTGGGGGGTTGTAGATCGCGCTTTAATTTTGTAGATCGAATTTCAATTTTAAGAGCAGCAAATAAAATATAGTGATAATGAATTAATAAAATCTAATTTGAGCATTGAATGATAAGATCATATCTTTATTAAAACAATTTTAATGCACTTAATTCACTTATTAGAAAAATTTAACTTGAAATGTAATTTAAAGTGTTTAAATAACTGGCGGGGTTGCTTCCTAAATTCTTATAAGATATAATTAGTCAATATGAGTCATGGATAGCGAATCGAATCGTTGGAACATATTATACAGTGGATTTGTTTTTGACACTAAGTGTTAATCTGTAAGGCTATTATTCTAATAAAAGGGTTTAAGACTTGAAAATATTGTATTTTAGTTGATGGAGCAATAATACTTCTAGAACATGAGTACGTCATTCAGGAATCATTGGAAAATATAGCAGAATAACCGCAAATAATATTATGTAAGATATAAACTTTGAGAGGATTTAATTCAAAAATTAATTTTACAAAAAAAAGGAAGTGCTCTGAGAAAAGCTTATCAAATTAATTAAAATTAAAATTAATTTAGTTATTTTTGATTTTTAGTTCATATGAAATACAATTGAAAGCATCCAAGTACTTACTATTTATTTTATAAAGAAAAGATTTTTTCAGAAGTCGGTGTATTTGAAATTTTCCAAATAAATTTTCAAAAATTATTTTCATTTGTTGTATACGTATATAATAAAGATTTTTCAGTTCGTAAATCAAAGAATTAAGTACTTAAAGGTATTATTATATAATTTCATTAAAAATTTTTTTTGTTTTGTTTTTGTAATTCTTTTAACGGTAAATTTAAGGAAATGAAAATAAACAGGACTAAAAATAATGATAATCTTTAAGACAAAAAAAGAAATTAAATTTTTATAGGTCTAAATGCCTTGGTATATGTATACATAATATGTTTATTTTTTATTTTTATTATATTAAATGAAAATTGGCCTCCAGAGTAAAGTACTTCCTCTTCTTTTCTTACCTGTACATTTTCGTAAGTGATTTCTAAAAAAAAATATATATGTATATAAAGGTATTTATTTAACGAATCATTTGTAATTGAAATAAAAATACCTAACAAAATGCTATACAGATTATTTTCACGATTGTTTACAACCATTTTTATTTATTTATTTTTTTTTGTTTTGGCTGTATGAAAAACGTCCCAAAGAAAAATAGTCCAAAAAATTTAAAATGAAAAAAGATGACAAAATCATTTTCAAATTTCAAATTTCATCAAACTTGGGAAAATTTTGGGACTTTTTTTGGTTTTAAAGGATTATTAAAAAATTGTGTTTTCTGGACTTTTTCCAAATGAAGAAAGTCCAAAGAAGGACCTCTGATTCAGTTAGCATTGCTGAAACTCTGAAGTTTTCTATATTTCTGGAAGAAGCAAAACCTCTTTTTTGTATTGGTATTTTTTTGTAAATATTGAACAGTTATTGATTTTTCTACCCCTATTATAGTATTTAATGTAATAGGAGCTTGCAATCCCAAACTCATTCTAAACAATTTATTGGATTTCTGATCTTGTAACCAACTATCTAGAAATTTTGTAACCAACTCCTAACTTTTTATCATAAACAATAAGTAAGTTGCAAAGCTTTAATATAATGTAGACTGCCACCTCGAACCCACGCACCTGATTCTCCCCTAACTTCTTTTATACATAATAAGTCAGAATCAATGCATTTAATATAATGGGGTTGTTGCCGTCAAATGTTAACTAAACAAGTTTTTGCAACTCTAATTGTGTACCAAACTCTGAAAACCCTCCTAATTTTAATTCATACATATTATGTCAGCAACGTCAGCATTTAATTTGGGGATTTTTGTAAAATGTGTATTTTGAAGATTTGTCCGAAATTGGAGACTATTTCTAAATTTGATTTGGAAAGTTTTTTCGTACAGCCAATTTCTATATATTTTATTATCTTTTTTTTTTGTGTATTCTTTCATTAATTTTTTGTGTTATGGTTGATGATGTTGTTGATGTTGTAGTTTTTTTTGTATTCAATATGAATTAAGTTAAACATTTTATATAATATTATTTTTATTATATATTTTTTGGTTGTTTTTCAGGTTTAATTTTTCGACTATACAATATACACAGCTTAGTTTTTAATACTCGAATTTAAGATACATTATATATCTAAAGATACATAAGATAAACTGTATAATATAAAGACATATTAATGTTATATTATACCATTCAAGTTTTTGATATTATATTAGAAAGAGATGGATATAACGAACATTTAATAAAAAAAAGATTGATAAATAAAATAACAAAAGGGATTTAAAGTTAAATAAACTTAAAGCACGTTCACTTTTACTTCTACATTTCTTCCACACAAAATGAAAATTAAAATATTAGAATGAAAATGGGAAATGGAAAAATTAAGAGATATTAAGTCACGTCCTTGTATTTAAAGATATAAATACTTAATGATATAAAAATGAAATTATTTTAAAATAAAAGAATATTTTGTAAAATTTAAAAAAAAAAATATTTCACAGTGGATTTTTAAGTGAAAGAAAAATTTTATGGAAAATTAAAGATTAATTTTATATTAATAAATTAATACTTTAAAGGTGAACTCATTTACTGGGGCTCTTCTTTTTAAGATTCATTGGAAGGAAATTAAGTTATATATTTATAAATTTGAACAGAAAGATCTTAGACCTTATAATTGTTGCAATAGGAGTGGCACCTTGTATCTCAGAATGTAATCATTAGTTATTGATTTAGCCATTTATTTGAAGCCTATAGGGAATGGTATATGAGTCGAGTCAAAAACTAGATAAATGTTGTTGATTTTCACTTAAATAAATTTATAATTTGAAATTTAATTTGAAAAATAATTTAAAAAAAAAGGAAGGATACATATTAGTTAAACAATCTAGGAGTTGATGCTTATAAGATTTTCACTAAACTATCTATACTTGTGTAAGATATATAAATTATTACATTAGGTAGTTATGGATTAAAATATGTGTTTATTAGTAATTTAACAGTTCTTGGACTACATATGTGTCTCTTACAGTTGTAGAATTCCTTAACTTTTTCAACAATACACCACTTGATTATACTTTGTAAATTAACAAAGAAAACTTCATCCAACTTTCGAAGGACTATAAGAAATTCTTAAGATAATAATATTTAATGTTTGCCCAATGTTTCTAAACCATTTCTTCTTAGCGTCACCAAACGTTCAAATCTTCTAAAAAAAATTTTACAAGCTGTTATTTTCGGCCCTTTTGTATGGGAGGTAATGGATCCCCTGACCAGAATCAGCTGAAATATAAAATATAACTCTTTATATTCCAAAAAACAAAAATGTTAATATCTACTTCCTAGATCCAGCCGTTTAAGGTTTAGGGCGCGGGTGCCTACAAAGAAACATCCAGGCCTGTTGACAAATTCATAATTAGTTTTGAAAATTTGTGCATCTGCGGCAAAAATGCTTTGAAGTATTTTTAAAAGCATTCAGGTATTTAAAATAGATGATCAGTTTTGAGACAAGTTTCTAAAAATAAAACATTAATTGAATTGATCTGGACTTAACTTAGTTTGGAAGCCAAAATAAAGCTAAGTAAAGGTATTTTAAACTTATTATTTTATTTAGTTTTCGAATTAAAAAAAAAATTACAATTTAAGACGAGAATTTCAAATTAGATTCAAGAAAATGTGGAAAATTTAAAACTGTAAAATGTATCATTTCCAAAAGTTTAGTGGTTTTCACTATAAATCAGTTTCCAAAAACAACTTTAAACTATTCACGAATTACAATAGATTCAATATGGCCACTTGAAGCCTCCTCTGTTCCATTGTATATTTTTGGAAGAAGCACTATTTATTTAAATTCTATGGACAAGAATTATTTCCAGCAAGCAAAACTATAATCTACAAGGAAAATATTTGATGATTCATCAGAATTTTTCATATATACCATAACAGTGGTAGGAACTTCTCTATATTTTACAATATATAGATTCCTTTACCAGTCCAAAAAATTCAATTTAAGTTTGATCTGTACAGTTTTTACTAAAGTTTAAATAATGTTAAAATAATATTTACCCTTCCTCTTTTAAATGGCCTGTTATTTTGTGTCCATTTAATATCTGTTTCTGGTACTGATCCTCCAACAGAACACGTTAAATTATATTCAACTTCTGATATTAAAACTTTAGGCTTATCAGATATATTCACATGTAGGGGTTTCACTATAAAATATAAAAAAATATATATCCAATTAATATATTTATATAAAGTATATATGTATATGTTATAACTTTTAATATATATGTATACACTATACAGGTATATGTTATTGGTTTAGAATTAACTTACATAACATTTCAATTCGTATATTTTTTTCAGCTGGTGGTACCAGTTTTGTATTTGATGCTTGACATTTGTACGTTGTATTTAATGCATTTCTAGTTATATGATTGACTTCTAAACGATTAACAGTTACATGACGACCCATTGATACACCATTACCACCTGATACTATCATTTGTGATCCATTAAACCACGTAACAGCTGGTTCTGGTCGACCTGTAAAAAAAAAAATATTAAATTATATATTAGGTATATATATAATATACATACACATTTTATATATTGTGTAATATATAAAGGTTAAAAACTTTTACATTGAAGCTTTGTACCAAGAAATTTATATAAAAAAAAATTTCTATTTGTTTTAAAAAACTTTCGGAGACATGCAACAAGGCCAAATGCAATAAAGCCAAATTGCACTTGTTTTGCTTTAATTCAATACCACATTTATAAAAAACCAAAATCATATTTTTTTAATTTTCGGCTTTATTTCATTTTTAAACATTTTTGAAAAAGAAATAAAGCCAAAAATATCTTAAACAAATGATAAATCAGAATGAGTATTGCTGCTTTTTCTGATTTTGAATCGAACTCTAAAATCTTTCTTAATTTTGAATCCTACATATACACATATATGAATATGTATTCGGGAAATAGTGTACAACCCTGCTTTTGAATACAACAAAAAATACATGTAGTTTTCCCAAAATTTGTGAAAAATAACAATTCAATTGTTTGCACATTAAAAACAAATTAGCAATTTGAAATTAAATCAAATTGGCTTTATTTCAATTTTTCATATTGGAATAAGACCAAAATTTAAAAATTAATTTTTTGGCTTTATTTCAAATATGATAATGATATAAAGTCAATTGGCTTTATTTCATTTGGCCTTATTGCATGTACCCAAAACTTTCTACACATTTTTTTGTTTTTTGTTTTAAATCTTTTAAAAGTTAAAAGCAATTGTTAAGTTCCACTATATGGTATTTGCAGACCATCTTAAAATCCAAGTTAAAAAAGTTGTTTTTTTTGTTTTTTATTATAGAATCGAACTTTAAGTATGTTTAAGACTTTAATGAATTTTTAGGAAGTAAAAATAAAGAAGTAAATATGGTTTTATATAGAATGGACTTAAAGTAAGTTTGTTAAGAGATCTAATTGATTTCCGATGGAGAATTGGAAAAGACATGATTTAAGGGAAAATTTGTAGAATAAAAATGTTAGTTATAAGTGTGTCTGGCTCAAAAAATGCCGGTTATATAAAAGATATATTATGAGACCTTGATTTGGAGATAAAAATATCAAAGAATTGGTTATATAAGGGCTTAAAAGTTATTCAGTATTTAATTCGAAAAAGGGCTTCAACAGATACGATTTTCTTTAATATTTAATTCTTAATTATATTCTAGTGTGCTGATAACTTCCACAGAACACACCGATCATTATCGAACTTGGCAAAAATATTCATATGAATCCGAACATCGTTTATTTTTTTTTTTTAATTCGTTAACCCTTTTCGGCACAACTATTTTCGGGATCAACGTTCTCTTTTCTATATGGTTGAATCACTTTACAATAAAATTAGTTTATTCTAGGCAAAAGAAACTCGTGGTATGGCTACCTACCTACGATGGAAAAGAAACTTACGGTGAGGACAATGTTATTCAATTTGTTAACCCGTTCTAGCCTTTACAATTTTTTTCCCGTTTAATCGACTTACAACCGAAGAGGTTTGACTAAAGCGCCTTCGCATATTATGTTGCAGAACAGTTAACTATTATAACTGACTTATTATTCGTATTCTATTTTTCGGCAGGTTTTACAAAATGTTGTTTGCAGAAGTTTTCACAGGAATTCCTTGAATCGAAATAAGTTTTCGAAAGAAGTTTTTAATTTTCCTTATCTCAGGTTTTTTTTTTTTAAACGCTAATTGTTCAACTGCTACGCTAATAAGCCTGTCTATACCATAGGTACATGTTGGAAAAGGGGTTCATATTATATTCGTGTTATTAGAATTGATCTTAATGATCTCAAAAAAATTTCACCATACAATTTACACATCAAGTAGTACTATAACATGTAGGAACGTCTTAGATTTTCAATAGATACACTTCTATTTTTGTTTTAAATAATTATTAATTATTTATTAATATTAATTATAATTAGGTAGTTGAGTCGAGTCGAAAACAAAAAACTGTTTATTTTTTTTCACTTTCACTAGAATCGAATCCGGGCCTTACGGAAGAGGGGTCGGCACTCTAACTGCTGTGCCACCCAGCCGATTTGTCCAGTCTAACTGGTTTAATCAACTTAATTATAATTTTTTGATTACTTTACTTCTTCCCAGACAAAGCACATGCACCCAAAGTAAAGTTTTTAAAACAATTTAAGCCTTAATTCATTTGTTAATTAAACCATGCATGGCTTGGTTTCTTTTCTGGTATTGCTATAAGTATGCAATTTTTTCTGAAAATTATTGTCATTTATTCATTCATTCATATAAAAGTTATTTAACACTATTTTAAATATAAATTAACAATTGTTTTTCCAATCCAAAAAAAAATTTAGCACAACAAATATCTAATTTTATATTAATATCTTATTTGATTTGAAATTTGTTAGAGTTTATTTTCAACACATTTGGGACTTGATATTCACACAATATTATTTGTTTAAGTACAACTTGTGTTTTATTTCAATATCTCACATTAATAGTTTATAATATTAAAACAAAATTTAGCACATTTTTCAAAATTTTTAAGAAAATTTGTCTATATAGTTTCACTCTGTCCGTCCGTCCGTCCCTTTTTAACTAGGGCTTAATAGGCAATTATAACAACGGGTAGGATTGAAATAAAAATAATTTAATGTCATAACTTTTTTCTGTAGCCCCACCCATTATGGAACTACAACCTTCCAAAGACGGAAAAACCCCTCTTTTAAACAGTTATAACAGAACTCTTAAAACAGTTACTCAGAACGTAAGGTATATTTTAAATATGAAAACGCTAAAAGACAGCTGCTTTTATAAGCTTTATAAATTTATAAAAAGCAAAAGCTTTCGATTGCCATATGATACAAAAATTTACCGTTATCCAAAAATAAATTTTTGTCACCACATAACTTCTGAACGTCTCAGCCTAAAAACTTTTCTTGAGTACATTATGGTTAAATTTTAAGTAATGATTTGACAATTAGTCATAATTAATAATGAATTGATGAAATAACTATAAATTATAATATTATTTATTTTCATATATATATTTTTAACAATAAACTCAGTATGAAACACAATATAATTTTAAAAATTTACTTTTGAAAAACCTTTGGCTTTTTTCATCACTTGTTTTTTTTTAATTTTAAATTGCAAATTTTTCCAAAGCAATTTAATGGATGATATCTGATCTATACCATATAGTATTCACCTTCATTTTGTACATACAATATCATCCATTTAATATTAAGTATAAGCAACTGTTTTTTTGTTTTTAAGTTATTTCAACAAATTTTAACATATATATATATATATACAAAGTATATTATATAAAAGTATGTATATAAATATGCAAAATAATTGAAAATCAATGATATTTAAAAACAAAAAAAAAATTTAAAAAGAAGTTAAAATATCTTTTGTAATATAGATATTCAGGTTTCTAACTATATGTATTGATATTTTATTGGATATTCCTATATAGTTTGGGTACTTATAGTTAGAGTACTTATATTGGGTATTCATATACATATAGGTAAAGTACTTATATTCTTCTAAAGCTAAACACGTACATCCATATATATAAAAAATTTTAATGAAGACACTAGTTCTAATTTTATTTGTATGGTGCTTCTTGATACTTATTTGTACATATATATATAGAAGATTATATATTGTATGGTGACATGTCACAGCTCCCTTTGTCATAAGTCCCTAAAGGACATATGACATTTTGTAAAATAACACAAAGTGACATAAGTCCTTTAAAAAAAATGTGATAAGTCCCTTAGGGACTTATGACACATTCAAAAGTGTCATAACTACCTTCATGATTTATGCCTTATAATTTCATAAATCGAAACTTTTATTATATATTTCTACATTGGGCTGGTCGCTGGTCGGTTTCAAAATCAAAGTTGTTTCTTTTTCCAGAGTGCTGTCTATATGCATATCCAGAGTGCTAGATTCTATATTAGAAAGTAAGTTAAGTTAGTTAAAAAATCAAAGTTGATCTTTCTTCCAAAATATTTTTGAATTTCATTTGTGCGAAACTTTGGTTATTTAATCTATTTTTGTTTAATAAAATGAAATCAATTAAGTTAATAAAGTTACAGTAAAATTAATATTTCTTTTAATTATTTAAACTCGCCCAATTTTCGTCAAAATCCCTATATTTTTGAGAAAGGGAATATATTATCCCCAAAATTCTGGACCGTTTAGTTAAACGTTAAAAAGATTGCATATCGTCATGCATCAATATGACAACTTTTTTCGTCATAATACTGTTTAAGGGACTTATGGCACTTAATAAAATATTTAAGTGTGTCAAAAAACCCTCTGAAAAAAAATGTCATAACTCCCTAAGAGACTTATGACATTTTACAAAGTGTAATAAGTCCCTTAGGGAGTTATGACACTTTTGATGTGTCATAATTTATATTTTTTCAATTTTTCCCTTAGGGACTTATGACAAAAGGAGCTGTGACATGTCACTTATTGTATAGTAGATTTCAAAGTGATAACCATAAAATATATTTTTATATCTTAATAAATAACTTATAAGAAAATCTTTTTAAAAAAATAAAGTTTTTTATTATTTTAAAATAATAACGTACAATAATGTTTTCTAATAAAGATAATACCTATATATGATACTATATATTGTATATATATTTAAATATATAATATATAATATAATGTATACTATGTATAAAAATAATATATACATATTATATATTAAAGTTATATTGCAAGCTCGTTCTAAATTTATAAATGTAGTAGAAAAGAATCAGGAATCAAATTTAGCATAAATACCTAACATTATTCGTGTCATTTATATCCGAGTAGAATTCCTTTTTTATTTTTTTTCAATTTTTTTTTTATTTCAGGGAATTTGTTCCCTCAAAATGATTCTACATGGGAATTTATTTTCATTTTACTTTATTTTAAATTTTTTGTTTTTTATTTTTTATTTTATTTTTCTAAAATTGGAGCTGCAAATAAAAAAAAATTATTTTAGTTGAACAAAAAAAAAAAACTATTTTTCTAGCTTCTAAATTTTTAGGGTAACCATTTGGTACTGATTTTGTATTATTCAGGAAAATTTAAATATATTAATAATATAATACTTAAGGTAATGGCCAGGATTTTTTGATTAAAAAAAAAATATTTCAACTTCAGTTATTATACAGGGTGGGCTAAAAGTCAACATGGGGTTTAAAAATTTTATTAACTTTTTGTTTTTATTTTTTTCAGATTTTATTAATCGAAGTTGGTAAGACCAACATGCAAAATTACACCAACAGCAATGGACCAAACCATACTTTTCCAATGGTAATTTCGTTTTACTGACTTTTTTTTTATAAAATTACTGAACAATGAAGCATAGTAATGAAGCATATTTCCATCTTAATGAATGCGAATAAGCAAAATATGTGGTTTTGGGGAACTGTAAGCCCCAAAGTTATTTACCAGCGATAATTACAATTGCTCAAATGTACAGCATGATATGGTGAGGTATCCATACTTCTGTAGCAATAAAGTTGATAATGCTGTGAAAGTAAATAGGGACAGGTATCGTACTGAGATAAATAATTTTGTCCGCCCTGTAGCTTCCTACAATTGGTTCCAACAGTATGGAGCAACAGCACATAGAGCAAGTGCCACAATTACTCTTCTATGTGAAATTTTTGATGACCAAATTATGTCAAGATATTCTGGATTGAATCTTAACTGCGCCAGATATTTAGTATTTGTGAACTAGCCTGAGAAGAGGAATTACACCGGAGTCTCACTATTTTATTTGATAATCTTTCATTCTATATTGTAAAAGAATTATCCTATTATTAAGAAAAATTCTATTATTATAGCTGTGTATGGTTTAAAAATTACTTAAATTAATCTGTATGTATGTATCGTTGTTTGTTTTTATTTTACTTTCTTCCAATATAGGAGCAAATCTTCCAAAGAGTCTAGAAAGTTTCTGAACTCCTATTGAGTATTAGTTATTTATTCACCTCCTAAAGTTTCATCGGAAGTTGTATAAACACCTTTACTATATAAAAGTAATAACTAAAAATAAGAGAAATTCAAGAGTCGTGAATGAATATTTTTATTAATTAAATAGTTGACATATTTCAATTGATGAAATTGACTTATTTTTATAATATATGCAAATCATTAGAATTGATGATAAAAATTAAAATCTTTTTTTTTTTTTGGAATTGTCTTTAACTTTAAACATTTGGCAACTCTATTGTAATTTTTTATCAAGATGCAAAAAAAAAAAAGTGATGGTTTTTAAAAAAGTACATTTTCAAAATTATATAGTGTATCATACTGAGTTTAATTTCGGAATTACATGCAGTGGTGACTAAGTTATTGATTTATATAATTGGGAAATCCTAATTGTCTTCAATCAAAGAAGGTTCCGAAACTTTTACTAAGGAAACTATTGGAGCTCCTCGAGGATTTAACTCCATCTCCACCTCTAGTTTGCACCGTTCAGAGATTTGAGAGAAAACCGCTCTCTTTTACCCTTTTCAGAGTGAAAATTAACCTAATAGAACTCTTGTTATAACTACTTAAATATTGGGATTTTTTCAACTTTGGGGCACTATAGCTTCGTAATAAGTGGGGCTTCAGAAAAAGTTCATCCACAAAATTAATTTTTTTGCAATACCTACCCGTAGTTAAAATTGTTTCACTTTATTTTAAACGATGTAAAAGTTTTTGTAAACATACAGGCAGACGAACGGTCAGGGTGAAACTATATAGGCACTTTAATACAAAATCTTTTGAAAATCTGCTACAAATGAGGAACAATGCATTTTAACTTATATTCAGAATATAACACCCACATATAGTAAAATTTAAAAGAAAATAAAAAAATTAAAATAGTTTTAAAAAATAAAAAAAAAATAAAATAAAAATAAAAAAATAACAAACAAAAGAAATATAAAATGATATATATAACAGACAGGTTCTATTCATACATATATTTTAAACTCTATTCTTTCAGATTTTTTTATTTTAGTTTGAATTTGCATCCAAATCCGATTCTTTTTTTTTACCATACCGTTATTCCAAAATTCTACATTTGCTGTGACAAAATAAAGACAAAAAAAACAAAAAAAAAAAAATAACTGTTAGTTGATGTCTTATCCTTTCTAACACAAATTTGAACGTTGACAAAGAAAGATTGGATTTTGTGTGATTATTTAATACATCAGCGCAATTCAAATATTTTTTATATGATTATACCAAATTCATTCTTCTCTCGTTTTTTTTTTTGTTGTTTTTTTAATCTCAGATGCAACTTAAAATTTTATATTAAGTTTTAGTTTCTTAAAGAGAGAATGAGAGAGGGATGGTTGTAGTGACAACTGAGAACTATGCATGCATATAAAAAATGGCTGAAGTAAGACAGGAAATTTTACCTTAGAGATGAAACAAATAAAAAAATACATCAGTTACCTAAATTATTAAATGTTTATCCAAATGTCAAACAATTTTTAAATATTTTTATTTTATTTTTCGTGTGAATTAAATTTTTATGTTCTTTTAAAATCTGAAAATGTTGAAAATCAAATGTTTGTTTGTGTCTTTGTATACAAAATAAGATTTTAAAATTTGCATGCATATTTTTTTGGGTTGCATTTCGTATAAAAAAAAAAAAATGGAAGATAATGTAAAAATTTTTTATTTGATTTTATTTTTCACAATAAAAACTTTTAAAGTGTATTTATTACAATGAAAATTTTTTGAAGTTATTCTTTTTTGAAATAAATTTATAACTTTTACAATTGTTTTAAGTTATCTTTAATAGTTTAAAACAAATTTTTAAGAAAGAAGTTATAAACAAGTTGTAAAAGAACTTCTCTTTTTTTTAGGGGAATAAAATAATGTTGTAAATTAAATTAATTCTTTTCTTAATTAATTATTTTTAAAAACAGTTTTTGAAAAATAAAAAAAAAAGTCAAGTTATCAAGAGACTTAAAGCAATAATATTACTGGGAAAATAAAATTTTAATAAGCGTTTTCATTAAATAAGTTTTTTAAGTTTTTTAATT
This sequence comes from Dolichopus griseipennis, assembly GCA_963082915.1. NCBI lineage: Eukaryota > Metazoa > Arthropoda > Insecta > Diptera > Dolichopodidae > Dolichopus > Dolichopus griseipennis. Next base: position 74,881,191 of record OY720441.1, on the reverse strand, counting down.
TAACTAGTTTAAAAGTGTTATATGAAATTAAAATACTGTTTAAATTTCATTCTCAGTCTTCATATTTAGATTTTAGTTTGTTCATTTAAATTTAGAAAAAACCAATCTGGCATTGTAACATTGACAATTTCAAATGTCAAAATGAAACGAAATTAGTTCATATTTCCTTGTTGCGTTCTTATTCGTTTTGCTTCTAGTACGCTTTTTATTAGAACAACTAAAAATTTAAAAACTTTTATATAGTATTCAATTTAAATGTCAAAATAAGTCTTATATTTCGATACGCGTCAATAAAAACGATGCGTAACCCTTTGTACTGAAACAACTGTCATTAAAAATGAAATGTCAAAAATATAAGTTTCAGAACGGAAGTGAAACTAGTTTTTTTTTAGTATATTAATATATTTTTTACAAAACAAATGGTACCGATGCAACATCATTTACAAACATTCAAATACTTTACAAAAAAAAAAAAAATTTTAATATAAATTTTTTAATAATAATAAGAAGAAGAGATGACATTTTCTAAAAAAAATAAATTCTTTCATGTATTTGAGCAGATTATATAGCGAGGAGATAAAAATTCAATGTAAAATATGTAATATTTTCACGAAATGCAATTTGTTACTTTTATAATATTCTTATCAAAATGAAGTTAAGTTGTTGTTTTCCTAATTAGTTCTTCATTCATTTGAATTTTGAAATTATTGCGATTTTAAAAAAAAAAAGAAAAGTTCAGTCGCAAACATCAAAATAAGTTTGACACTTTGTATTATATTTTCGTACCGTACTTATTCTCAAATGTCAAATTTTTAAATTGAAAAGAAAATAATATTGCTAATTAATTAAAATGGAAAAGTATTTAAACATTTAAAGAGTTGATATATTATATAAAACAAGAGTTCAAAAAATCAATTTCGAAAAAAGGTAACTATAGATGGCTGAAATTGCGTTGCATCAGTGCTAAAATTATCAAACAATTTAGGTCTAGCTAGTTTACTAATGGTATAGAAGGCGGCTTATGATGTGTAAACTTTTAGATATATACGTTCATCTAACTTTAATTATAAGAAAGCTTAAATTACCAAAAATTTCAAAATTTATTAGTTACACCACTATAGCACTAAGCTCACTCAATTAGAAACTATCATTCATCTTAATCATTCAGTATCCTTGAATAAAAAAAAAGAAATTAATTTCAAAGCCCTTAATAAAGTTTTCTTTTCTTTTAAGAAATTTTTATAAATAATTTTCATCTATGAAATGTAGAAAAAAAAAAACTTTAAACTTTAAAAGTTTCTGTTTTGCACAATTTTTTATACCCGTATGACTATATAGTCCAAGGGTATAATAAATTTGCCATTACGTTTGTGACGCAGAGAAGGAGGGGGGGTAGATATAGACTCAAGTGTATGGATCGGATCAGAATCGAAAAATAAATCGATTTAGCTATGTATGTCCGTCCGTCCGTCTGTCCGTCTGTCCGTCCGTCTGTCCGTCCGTCCGTCCGTCATCACGATTACTCAAAAAGTAAAGGAGCTAGGATTATGAAATTTTCACAAATTCGTTTTTATGCAAAAAACGGAATCGAGTTTGAAATTCAGCCATTTTGGTCCACGGGTTCGAGTACCTGCCATACAACTTATAATTTTATATGAGCATTACTCTATACCTATGGAAGCTGCGTGTCTGAAATTTTGCCAAAAGTAGTTTAGTATAATGGCTAAAGTTACTGCAAAATTTGGTTGGTCTACTGCAGAGGGTTCGAGTAGCTGCCATACAACTCCTTCTTTTATATGAGCTTTACACTACACCTGATGAAGCTGGGTGTCTGAAATTTTGCAAATAATAGTTTAGTGTAATGGCCAAAGTTACTGCAAAATTTAGTTGGTCTACTGCTGAGGGTTCGACTAGCTGCCATACAACTCCTTTTTTTATATGAGGATTACACTACACCAAATGAAGCTGGGTGTCTAAAATTTTGCCAAAAATAGTTTAGTGTAATGGCCAAAGTTACTGCAAAATTTGGTTGGTCTACTGCAAAAGGTTCTAGTTGCTGCCATACAACTCCTTCTTTTATATGAGCATTACTCTACACCTAATAAAGCTGAATGTTTGAAATTTTGCCAAAAGTAATTAACCGGATGATATAATGTATATGTTACGGTCATACGGGTATCCCAGAGTTGACACAGTCTACTCTACTACACTCTTCCTCGTTTTTTTTAATTTCTTTAAGAAAAAGTAGAACCCAGATCAAAAACTTATAAAAAATGTAAATTAAAAAATTTTTTTTTGTAAACTTTTGTCTAAAATCTTTTTCTTATCATTTGTTAATTCTGATACAATATAATTGAAGCATACTACTACTATGCCTCACTTGTTCCCAATACCCCCTTATCGAACTTTTAACTTTTATTCAAAGAATTTATATAAATTTATGTCAAGTATATCAATAATCAATAATATCAACTTGAGACAAGTATTTAACTGCTAATGAACCTTATCATATAAAAAAATATTTGATATTACGGTCAATAGCACTAATGTGGTTGTTTTGCATTCTACTTGTTAATTTTTCTAGTTATTTATTTATTTCTAATCACAAGTGAGCTCAGTCGCTTATACAGAGTGTTCATACAAAAATTTGAAGTTTAGGTTATAAGAGATCAGAAGTTCAGGTTATAATAATTCAAAAATCTATCTATATTTAGCATTTGGGCTTCTAAAATTAAATGCTTTCTATTTATTTATAACTGCAATATTAATTATCTTGTTTATATAATATATATTTGTATATTTAAATTATATTTGGTCACGATGGGGATTTGTAAAGAAAAATTATTTTCAATTAAAAAAATTAATGACCCATACCGGAATCGAACCCGCACCTCCTCGTTTAGTAAGCCAAATGCTTACCCGGAGGCCTTTGTTAATTATATTAGTCAAATTTTTGAATTAAACTGTAGAAAAGTTTCATCAATAGACTAAGCAAGTAAAGTGGTTGCTTTTAATAGAATTATACAAACGAAAAGCCAAATTGATCATAAGACGATATGACAAAAGTCGTGGATTAGTTCCTTAAGGATTTCAGCTCATACAATAAGCCAAAAGTCCCAGGAGATTTTAACTTCGATAATTGAGAATAAAAACCCTTAAAAAATGAAACATAAAATCGATTTTAATGTTCACTACAAAAAAGGGAAATACCCAATTTTCAGAATATTATTTCTTATATTTTTACAAAAATGGAAAATAATTAAATGTCTTATTACACAATTTTAAATATCTCAGTTTATGAAGTCATTACTAGTTCCTAAAAACCTTTTAGCTCACACATTGCAGTTGCTAGTATAATCTCCCAAAGGCTTTTGACTTATTTTTTGAGTAATTTTAGTTCCCGTGGAACTTCGGACTTCGGAACTTTTGTCTAATCGCCTATTATTACAAAATTTTTAAAAATTCTCTAATCCATTTTTAATTAGTGTTTAACGAAAAAATTCTCCTACCTTTTTATGCTACACTTTAGTAAAACCTCAACCCACGGTTTACTTATTGATTATTTAAAATCTTAAGAAAAACTTTTCTACAATTTTCTCTACATTTATTAAACTTAAACAAAAGAAGAAACTTTAAAAAGTGTTTAAATCAATTATCTTTTAAAAAAATGTCTGATAAAAAAAACGGAATTTTTATTAAAGACTAATAAATCTATTAAAAAAATAAGTACTGGATACTTTAAAATAAACTTTAACATGATTAATCACACAAAATACTTTAAATTAGCCGTAAAGAACCAAAATAAAGTTTCAAGAAATTTTTTTTTTATACCCAAAAAAAAAAAATAAAAACCAAAAATGATTTATTCAGTGAATCCAGGTGAATAATTACTTTGGGTAAAAAAAGAAAATGTATAATAAGTTTTCTTAATAATCTTAAGATGGTAAAAATTTTCCGAATATAAGAGGGAAATCAAAAACGAAATAAAATGAAAAATGAGATCAAATTATTGATTAATAGCCTGTAAATTTCCTTTTTTTTTATTTTGGTTTTTATTATTATTATTGCCTTTTACTTTAACACATTGTGCCCAGTGTACAATTTATACACCGGATCATATAAAGGCTTATTAAAAATCAAAACAATTTTTCTTTAATAAAAACTTTTAAATAAAATATCTGCAATATTAAAGTTAAATATTGGGATAAATCTAATATAGTTTCTAAAATAACTCTCCCAGTTCTAATCGTTTGGTAAATACTCCCTATTTTAAGTTGTTAAACGGTGATTCACACACCCTTGGAGTACGCTTCTTTTTTAAAGCGTTGGTAAACCTTCAGTAGTACTGAAAAAAATGCAGTGCATTCAAAAGTAATAAGATTTAATTTGAAGCGAAATAACGGCTCAAGAAACTATATTGTGTGTTCATAAGTAATAACATTGGTACTTAATGGGTTAAATGTATTTTCGTTTTACTTGTTCTTTATAATATTCATCACACTAATACTTGGTGTATATTCACCACACTTCATTTAATTTTTCAGATTAATAGAAAAATATTTATAAAGAGGATAATAATTTCAGAAGAAGTGCGAATAGTGGAGGTTTCTCTTCGATTTTATGAAATATAATAAAATTATCGGAAAACAATTTTTTAAAAATGGATAAAACTAAAACTATAAATTACTTGAAGCAATTTAATTTAATTGAATTTATATATTTTAAATGATAGCGGATTAATGGAATAATTGAATAATAGTTGGAAATAAATATCAAGGTATATGACCTTATACAGGACCTATCTCCTAAAGATAATTGCTTTTTTAACATTAGGTCCTTAGATTATTGTAATACAAAGCTAAAATAAATGCCAACCACCTCTTAAGTCTTCTAAATATTTCAGGTTAGAAAATTTCACTTTTGTTGGCTCAAGATCTTCTTGTACATAATATTTTGCAATGTTCTACTAAGGCATAACTGTAAGTGCACGGTTGTAGCTATTATATGAGAATGTATATACACAAACAACCCTATGAATTTACAAGGCACAAGGTACAAGGCATACTGTAAGTGCTCGGTTGTAGCTATTATATGAGAATGTATATACACAAACAACCTTATGAATTTTGTGCAATATCTATTATCAGGTTGGCATAACATTACAAACTAAGAGTGCATTTATGTTCGAGCTGCGATAAGTGAAAAGAGCGTCGATAAGAGCATAGCGTAGAAAACTATATATCTGATTAAAATAGAGGTGTTTATATTGGAGCATCACTTCGATCACTGATAAACAATATAAATTTTCTACGCTATTCTCTTATCGACGCACTTATCACTTATCGCAGCTTCAACATAAACGCACCCTTACTTTAAAATACATTTTCAATTTTGAAATGTGTGTCTTTTAACTACTTTCAATTTTCCACCCGGTCCTATATTTCAATTGAAAATTTTTTTAAATAAAATATAGATGTCAAAAGAAATGTCGATATTCTCATGTCATAAAAATAAAAATCAAAATTTGCTATCATGAAAATAGTTTAAATATTAATTTTCAATTTAAAATATGTTTTACCGTTAAATTGTGTTAAAAATAAAAATATTTATTTAATATATATATTAACGTGTAAAAGTATATAAATGTTTATATATTAATTTTGGCATCACAATCTTATTTATTTAATATCATCTGTAAATTTATCATTAATCCACCATGAACTTTTTTAATAAAATAATCAATATTAAATAATTTTTTAATTTATATAATTTATATACGAAATGTAACCTTACAATTAGAGTGACCAGATGGTTATTTGTTTTTAAGTTTTACTTATTGAAATCGAATTTTTAAAAAAGATTTTGTTGTCATGTTTTGTCCCATTCAGGTAATGATTAAATGGCGTAGTTCTTAGGTTTGCTGTCCTAACAAGTGAAAGGTCTTAGACTAGGAAAATTCAGAAAATTGTATGTATCTTAATTTAATCAGGCTAATCATGAGTGTCAATTATCACAAGTCATTTATAACAATTTGTGAAAATTCTTAAAAATTTTTATTAACCACATCGCAGTGTCAAATGTATGAAAAATTTCATATCTATTGTGAATTTAATCAAATGTCATGTGATAATTTGGTATCGCGAATGTTCAAATATATGACATTTATCTGTTTATTTTATCAACAGATAATTTTAATGTGAAAAAATAACTTTTAAAAAGAAAAAGTTATAAGAATTTTATTTTGAAGAAAGGAACTGGTGAATCAAATAAGCAACACATATTTTCTGATAATGAGAAAGCCAAAATTAGAATTCTGCAGTTAAAATGAAATATTTACCTACAATTTAATTTAAATACAATAATCTCTTTGTTTACTTTATATATCTTTTTAAACATCACAAACTTCATATTTATCACAATTCAAAATAGTAAATTTTTATCACAAAACTTATCAATATTATTTCACGATACAATGTTTGATAAATTTTATCAATTATCACATATGTGATAACTGACACTCACGATAGGCCTGAATATATGAAATGTATTAAAATATGTTCAATATAAAAGTTTTGTAGGTGAACGTACGAAATTTAACATTTGTGTATTCAAAATCTTCACAAAAATCAATACAATAGCTACGGCCGAGTAAATAACGGCTTATTAAATATAACGATTAGTGAAACTCTAGTTAAGCTTAAACGACTTTCTGAATACGCTAAATCCCATTTGTAAGTAATTGAAAATTGTACGGCTTATTGAAAATTACGTTGATAATAAATCCTATAAACTGAACCATAGTTAAATATAGCTTTATTGAAGGAAATGCCTCTTTCGTTGTTACAAAGTGTTACAAAGTATTCTATAACTATAAATGTCATAATTTTGAAACTAATCGAATATTCGTTTCTATTCTAATCTTGAAAATGTCTTTAAGCTATCATTTGTTGATGCTCAAAATGGTTACCTTACCGCATATTATGTATGGATTTTATTTAAATAAAAATGTAAATTTTTTGTTTAATGAAATATTATTTATTCATTTTATATTCGATTAGTTGAATTAATTCGCTTTTATTTCAATTTATGAATTCTTTGTTTTATTTTGTCTCTTTTTTTTTTTAACCACTTTTGATATTTTGTATTTTATCTTTCATAATATTTTTCATCATTTCATTGATTACCAATATAATGGCAGATCTTATTATTTTATTATATTATATAAATGTACAATTTACACAAACTTTAGGTTTTTTCAATTAATTACCTACTAAATTTATCTGTTATTAAAAATATTTTTCAATTTAATTTTTTTACCACAAAATTAAAATTAAATGAAATGTCACATAAAATGATTGAAGAAAAAAATTAACTATTGACAAAAAAAAAATAACAAAAAATTTCAATTAAGTTTTAATTTAAAAATTTTTTTATTAAATAAAAAATAATTAAAAATAATATGAACAAAGGAGTATGTAAAACCTAAGGTATTTACTTCCATCACATGTACATATATAGATAAAGCAATGCTTCTATATACTAAAGGCCACATTGCTCAGAGAGAAATTTTAAAATTAGAGTCTATTTATACACAAGCCTTATACCATATCTACATTGATGCTCCCGTTTTACTCTAATCTCGCGCTCATTACGTAGTCAACAAAGGAGTGTCCACAATGAAATGTACATGATTTTACCAATTTTTTATTCTGACTATGTATTTTTTTATTTTGACATAAAACCGTTCAATTATTTGACATTTGAATACGTTGATAAAGCTAAAAAGTTAAAAGTTAAACAACTTTTTTAATGGCTACGTAAGGGCTGCTAAAATAGACACTTTCATATAATTCAATACATTTAACGTAGTTTGACGGATAGTTACGTCTATAGAGCGAAACGAGAACGTTCGTTTTAGATAGGCTAATATGCGAGTTTTTTAAATCGCTGATTTTTATTTGTGTACAGAAATATTTAAAATATAAAATATATTTTTAAAAAAATATAATATTATCTACTTTTTCTAAAAATTGCATTAAAAAATATTAACATTTTAATTCATAATTTGTAATTTATTTGATTTAATTTAAAATTTTAAGCGACATTATCCCTATGTCATAAACTTTGATAAAAGACTAAAATACACAAATAAATTACTTTTTACATTTCTTTCGCGAACTTTGATATGTTTTTTTTATTTTCCATTTTTTTTCAACGAAATTATTTGAGAATGATTTGTGATTATTGAGATTATATTGTACACAAGAGACAGACTTCAGGTAAATTTCGGGAAAAAATGTCAGTACTGGGGCCTTGCATTGAGTAGATATTGAAAAAATATTATACGCTATGTTATATCACATTTTGTATGAAAATAAAAGAAAACATAACGAAAAAAATTTTAAAATATTTAAATTTAATTTAATATTTTATTTATTAACTTTTTAACATTTTTTCAATTTTAAAGACACTAAAAGATGAAAATGAATTGAAATATTAGTACCACTTAATAGAGGTAAGTTCAAAGTTTATTCTGAAAACGTTCTACTTACCGATTTCAATAAACTGTAGAACAAAAGTTTAAAAATAAAACATGTTAATGTCTAACGAATTATGACATTTAACGAAGCTAAAATAACACAATTTTATTGAACTAATATCAAAATTACATTTGTTTACAACTTAAATTAAGGCGAATTAGTTTGAAATTTACAAAGGTTAAAAGGAGGGTCAGTAATAATGTGATTACCTTATTTTTAACCAAAATTTTAAAAAGAATATAATTTACAATAGAACTGTGCCTATTTTTATTTATTTTAAAGGGACTTCTAAAGTTACACATTTGAACATTTGGAGTTTAACACATTAAAATTGCATCCTTTTTGAAACCAAATTTTGGCTGAGATCTGTGATGTAAAAGAATAGTCTGAGAGAATTTTGAAGAAATGGGCTGGGGAAAGATGTTAAAGTTCTTCTTCAATTTAGTTCAATCGTACACATATGCTCAATCAATTTTAGTTAGCACATTAGACGAAATATAGTTCAAAAGCACGATAAACGCATGTCAAACGACTGCGCAAGCGAATAGTTTTTTATATTTTTTGATGCTTCTCAAACATAAATGCGTCTTTAAATTATAGTTCTAACTTTAAGAATTGGTAAAAATTTTCAGAAATATTGCATCATATAATTTTAAGGTTATAAGTTATAGACTTTTAATCAGGTCGTATTTCATGATAAGAACGCGATGGATCCGTTGCGGTAGGAACGGATCTTATCAAATGCAGAAGTTTTATAAAAAGAAGCATTGACAGACGGACAAATGAACGAATGTAGATCGAAAAATATACTTTTGACTCCTTACTAACTTAAATTAAAGTTCTCTCACACATTTGATTCAGGAATTATTTTATTAACTTTCCTTTGCTTTTAATTTTATTTAAGACTAGCAGATTTACCCGGCGTTGCCCGGAAGCTTGTAAATTGTAAAAAAGCAAGTTTCAGCCAATTTTTTGAAATACTACTTTGCCTATAAATGCCACAAAAAATATTTGTGAAGTTCCGTTAACCCATCGTGGCCCAACAGCATTTTATAGGTTTTTTCGTTGCTTTGCTATATATTAGAAATAATTTAACAGATTAACTTCAAATTTCGTATATATGTTCTTCTTTGAAAATGAAGTTCAATTTACTAACAGACTTATAAGTTGCTAACCCCTGCCGACCCGACGATTGTTCAAAAAAAAATTTGTAAGTAAATTACGTCCAGTTTTTGAAAGTAGTTACAACTTCTTTCAATTAGGGGAATACTTAAAAAAAAGGTTTGTCGAGTTCTTTTAATCGATTGCGAAACAAAAACTTTAAAAAACAGTTTGCAAAACAATTTGAACGATTATCTCTAATTTTTCTATACATGGTGCTTCTTGACAATTTGGTGCTCCTTGACGATATAGTTGAGGATGGTAGGTTTCCGGTGAATAATGTTAACTGAATTAAAATGACTATAGGTCAAAAGGGGATTTTCTTGAATTGCCAACGTTTGAATAAAATATAGTCGATGGTTTAGAAAAGGTTTAAAAATTTTCTTTTCAACTTATATTTTGTTTAGTCTTGAAAGTTGTAATACGCTCTTCCTCGTTTTTTTATGATTTTATGAGAGAAATGTAGGCTTATTTTTTGGAAAAACTGTTTTAAAATACTATGTATTTAAGCATTATATATAAGAAATTGAATTTTTTGATTTTTAGATTTCATTTGAAGAAAACTGAAAATTTCATTGAATCTTTGTTCAAAACGCACAAACAGGTCAAAACCAAATTAACCCTGTGGGTTTTAATTAAAATGCTGGTACAAAATTTTCAATAAAATACTTTTAATCGTATAAGAAAATAAAATTTATAGAAAACTTCATAGTGTCGTCGTGGAAAATGGGTTAATCAAACTTAACTAAAACTTTTTGCAGCCTCCCTTTTAGACTACAAAATCAACCTGTAAAATTGGACACAAATCGAAAACACAAAATTTTTTGAAAGTCCGCCAGACCGAAATGGGTTAATTTATTCGAACCAAATTTATACAACTAATTTCGGTTGCTAAGAGGAACATTTGTGGAAAATTTCAAGTTAATCGGTCAAACCGTTTTGACTCGACAAAACATTGAAAAAGCTTCTTTGCACCCTCGTGCCCAAACGGGTTAACCGAACTCAACAAAAATTTGTGCCAGACTTTATTTTCGACTGCGAAACCACCTTGTAAAATTGGACACAAATCGGAAACACAAAATTTTTTGGAAGCCCGCCACGCCGAAATGGGTTAAATTATTCGAACCAAATTTATACAACTAATTCCGGTTGCTAAGACGAACATTTGTGCCAAATTTCAAGTCAATCGGTCAAGCCGTTTTGACTCGACGTCCAAAAAACGAAAAAGCTTAAAACAGCTCTGGAGCCGCAACCTGTTGACTTATAAAAATGTGACATAGCCTATGTCACCCCCCGGGCTCCCAGAATTATTCCTTAAAATTTTGTGACAATCGGACCAGTGGTTTTCACGTGAATCCTGGACAAACAAATAAACAAACAAACAAACAAACAAATTTTCTTCTTTATATATTAGATAGTTAGTTCTAGCTCTGAAGCACGTAACCAGGTCGTGTAGTAGTATAACAGTTATCCAAAACTATCTCTTATAATGTCTTTTAAACTTAGACCTAATTTATATTATATGAAACATTTTTTTTTTAAAAACAAATTTGCTAAGTCCATAACTGTACATTAATTAACCCACATATTTTTATACATTACTACACTACTATATAATTTGATAATAAGTATTTAATTAAAACTAATTTAGAAAGAGGAAAAACAACAACGACCCACCCACCCATTCATAAAGTTTTAAACTGCCAATAAAAAAAATTTCCAATACTGTATGATCAAAAATTTCTACTTGTTTGATTTATTCTGTTTTAAACCCTTTCATGTTTTATATAATGTTTTGTAATTTTTAATTACATTTTTAAGATATCAATTTATATGTATACCTATATGTATAATTAACAAAATGTATATATGTATTTTGTATGATTGACAAAGTGTCACCTCTTGAATGCAAACATTGCAATTATTTCCAATTATAAAATTTAACCTTTTTTTTTATTTTTGTAATTGCGTTTTTGTTTTTTTTTTATTTTATGTTTTCTCTGTAATTAACACACAACTCGATACATAAGTGCATTCAAGTGCATGTGTTTGTGCACTTTTTTGTTTTTTTTTTTTGATTCTCTTGTTTTTTATTTTACTTTGTATTTATGTTTTATCTGTAAAACGAATTAAAAGATAAATAAAAACAATTATTTTTTTATTTTTTAATAAAATTAATTTTTTTTTTGAAGGTATTATAAACCTAAATTATGTATTTGAATGGACAATTTGTTTTCTTTTGTAAAAAAAAAAACTGTACTAATGTATTGGTCATTCAAATATGAAATATGTCAACAAGTTTTTTTTAGTGACATGCAGAGAATTTGAATTGACAGTTGGCATTCCCACGGTTAATACAAGCCATGTCTTATCTCAATAATTATTAGCCAAAGAGCTAACACTTATTTACAATTTTTAAATTTCGTTTGAGGCTTTTATAAAAATATTGGAACTCATTGAATTCGGTTTTGGATCATTGTGGCTTAGAATTTTAAAATGGTTCCATAAACTTTGGAATAGAGCATATTCCAAATCATATAACATGATATAAATAAGCATATCATGTTATATGATTCTGAATATGCTAATCTGGATATCAATAACCTTAAAAATAATGTAGCTCAAATAAAAATATAAATAAAAATTTACATTAAAACCTTTGTTCCTAGCCCCTTTCTTACTCTTTCTAAAAAGAAGAACTAAACGTCTACAAATAAAAAATTCCATCAATTTTAAGGACATCATTTCAAATTATTTCTTGTGTTTATCATTTCAATAGAATGTAATTTATATAAAATACAAAACTTTCCAAACTTTTCAGAACCTTTCACATTTGACAATACATCATGGTGTACATACTCTATAATAAATTATATAAAATACGTCATTAAAAAAAAGACAGGGAGTTAAAAAATAAAGCTAATTAAAATGTGCACATTTTTAAAGCACTTATAAAAATAATTCCGAAATTGGGTTAGTTATTTATGTCAAAATTTTTTAGTTTTATTAGAAACCTTTTATTAGAAAGTGAATTTGTTAAAAATAACCATCAGACAATTTCTCAAGATTATCTGAACGAGGTGGAGGATACAAAAACTCTTTCGGAAACTGACTTAAATTAGAAGTGCTGACATTTCTCAAATTTTTATTTTCATGGATATTAACTGTTCTAAGAATTTTGTTTATTATTTGTTATTTGAAAGGATCTTAAATTAAAATTTTGATCCCACATTGTGCTGAAAATTCTAAAAAAATATAACGGTAAATTACAAATTCCAAAGAATATGAAATTACATAATTAATAATGTAATCTTATTTAATCTTATGTAATCTTAATATTACAATTGTTCGATTTTACCAATTTGCAAATATATTCAATGCAAAGTTGACTATTGTATAAGACAGTTGTTGAGAGAGAAAGAGATGAAACTTATCCGTTACTAAAATTGACTCGCATTATAACAAACTGCATAGACATTGTCTAAATGTACACTCAAGACAACTGGACACATTTAATTCAAGAATCATATTTACAATTCTATTTTTTTTTATATGTGTATAAACAAATGCCTATAATAATTAAAATTAATTGTATAACATCAGCAATTCTTTTTTTTTTTTTTTCATTTTTCGTGTAGTTTAATTTTTTCAAATTCAAAAAAAAAAAAACAAAATTTAATACTTTAAATATGAATTCATATATGAAGTCTATTGTCCTGTTCTCATGTTATACACTTATATACACATGTATGTTATGCATACAACAATGCAATTTAAAATAAAAATGTGAAAAACAAATAACAATAAAATAAATGAAAAAAAAGACAGTTAAAAAATAGTAAATTAAATTAAAAAATAATCATGTACATACATATATACTGTTTTCATATACATATATGTACTTAATATTCGATTTGTGTGTATGTATATTATATTGTATGAAAAAAAAAAATCCATTGTTTTATTTTCAAAAAAAAGGATTGAATTGTAAATTAAATTGACACATCGAATAAAAATGACACTACTAATATATATATATGTACAGGGTGTGCAGTAAATAATGTTGTTAATATCACGAGATGATACCTATTCGAAAGGTAAAAATTGGAGCAGGAGGAAAGCTTCTAAACATATTCTATTATTATAGAATTGTTTTTAATGAACTCCGTATACAATTACTATGTGAGGTCAAGGACAATACAAGGTCATATTATAGAATGTTAGATTGGCACTCGTTTTCCGAAATATTATAACTTAAAGTTTTCTCAATATTTTAAATACAGATGATAAAGATTTTGCCACAAAACTGAAATTGGATTTTCCGAGAGTAATATTTTTACCTATATTTAAAGCGTATTTGATGCCTTTTCAACTTCAGCTTAAGTTAAGGCTTTAGAAGTTATTTTTTCAAAAACATGAAAAGAAAAAAGTTTTTTTCGGTTTTAGTGCAAGTTCATGTTTTTACAGTTTGCTTTTAGTTGAGTGACGAATTGATTCGAAATTTGAGCTTTCACAACCCTGGATAAAATAAACCACTCTCTTTTTTTGAAGATTTCTTTTGAGTAAAATAACACCCATTTGTAACTCAATATGATTAGTCACATTTGAGTTCGTTCAACCTATAAGCGCATGCGTTTCGCCCTAATTTTGGGTTTGTTCAATATTTGAGTTCGCTCAACCCGTGAACGATGAGTTGAGTCGAAATTTGAGCTTTTACAATTCTGATTAAAATAAACCACTCTCTTCTATTTTATTTTGAGTAAAATAACACCCATTTGTAACTCAATTCAATATGATGAGTCACACTTGAGTTCGCTCAACCTATAACTGCATCTGTTCCGTTTATCATTTGATTTTGTTAAATTTATGAGTCCGCTGTGCATTGACCGATGAGTTGAGTCGAAATTTGAGCTTTTACAATTCTGATTACAATAAACCACTCTTTTCTATTTTATTTTGAGTAAAATAACACCCATTTGTAACTCAATAATTTCACTACCTAGCTATTATTCAGTAACTAACTATTAATTAGTTGCTAATTTTATTTCTAGCACACTCTGTATAAAAAGCAAGTATATATATATACTATTTTTACACAAGTATGTGCGTATTTTATTGTATAGCTCCATAAATAAAAAAAGACAACAAAAAATTATAAAATGATGTTCAATTGCAGCTCAGTACATCACTAAAATGCGTGTCGAACAGAAAATTTTATTATTATTGTTATTTTTTTTTTACTGTGATTGTTTATAGTTATTATTATTACTATTTTTGTTTTTTGTTTTTTTGCAGTTAACTGTAAATACGAAAAAAAAATATTGAAAAAGTTTGAAAAAAAAAAGTTTATATTGTGTGTTTTTTTTAAATAAATTCAGTTGTATTTGAAATAAAATTCGCACAGTTAATGGAAATTTCAATTTGTTAAGATATTTGATCGTACGGTAATAAAAGTTTTTTTTTTTAATTTTTTTTTGTTATTTTATTTTTTTTTTAATTCAATATTTTTTTTTTATTTATTGTCAGATTATTATTGAATTGTTATTAAATTTTATTTAAAAAATTCGAACTTTTTTTTTTGCAAAAAAAAAAAAAACTAAATGTGTACCATAGTGATAAGTGTGAGGCAAATCTAGTTTTTAGCTTCAGTGGTCAAAAATAAATTAGATTTCCAATTACATTTTTATTTGTTTTTTATTTTATATATATATATTTTTTTTTAAGTATACCTATATTTATTTTATTTTATGTTTTTTTTTTAATTTTCGAAATTTCGAATTTGTTGTTGGATGGAAACTAGAAATAAAATTCAAATTATAAGGACGAACAAAATGAAATGTTTATTGGTATTTGTTGTATTATGGATTAGTAATGTTATTTGTCAAAAACCAGCACCAAGGAGGGATGCTGAGGTATGTACTGTATATTACGTTTTAATTTAATTAATTTGCTTTAAGAGAAAGTTTATGTTTTTTAAGTGCAAGGATTTCATTTTTTAAATGAAATAGATTTGATATCAAGATATGAGAACTTACTTTTCGCATGTCCTTAAAAATAAAAATTGGATTTAAAAGCAAACTAATGAATTATATATAAAAACTTGCACTTAAAGTAAAAATACTGTCAAAGTCAAAGAAAAAGTTGCACAACCAAACAAAATAAGGATGTTATAAAATAAACTTGCACTTAAAGTAAAAATTATCTGCCAAAGGAAAAATTTGCATTTTCAAACAAAATAATGATGTTCTTAAATAAACTTGCACTTAAAATAAAAATTAGCTACCAAAGGCAAATTAAACTTGCACTTAAAGTAAAAATTCTTTTAAAGTTGCGTTCTTTTAGAAATAGTTTTTAGTTAAGTGTCGTATTTCTTATAAACAATTCATAGTTTAAATTGAGGTCGGAAGCTATACGTCTATCTAAAGTTATAATTTTATTATTTTATTTTAAGTACCTAGACTGACTGAACAAACAACCGAGTGAAAGGCATATTTCTAAAATTTGTTTCTTTGTTGATGTTGCAGTTGTTAGATGAAAAACTGCTTATTTATTATAAACTTATTATTATAATTTCTTTTATTTAGAATTAAGTATTGACTTATTTAATATAAAATAATTAAATTTAGTAATTACACAAAAAAATTTAAATTAGTAAATCTGAACAAGAGGTTATGATAGTGAAGCAGGGAAGAGTTTGATTAACTAAAGAAGCGTCGGTTTTGATTCCCTTACAAGTCATAAAATACTTGATTGAAAAATAATTTTTCTTTACAAAATCTCCTTGGTAACCAAATTAAAAATATAATATAACATTAACAATATAAATATAATTACTTATAATGTTATTAAGTATTTGAAGTGGGATGGATCATGGATCGCAAGGCCATAGTGTATACTATATCACATATGAAATAACATTTACAACAAATCAAAAACCAGATTCTTAAAACTGGTTTTTAAAGTAATATGTATTAATAATGTTATTAAAACCATTTTAAGCAATTAAATCCAAACCTTATCATTTTCAATTAAATTGCTTAATTTAAAGTTTCTTAAAAATCACATTTTTATATTAAAAGTAATGTTTTTTATTATAAAATATAAATTTTAAAATAAAAATTTTTCATTAAATTTCAATTTAAAATAAAATTTGAATAAAAAATTATAACAAAAAAATGTATTTAATTAAATTCTGTACTCTTTATCTTTTGCGTTCTTTGCGTTTTTTTTGAAAATGTTAAATATTTATAATAAAAATGTATAACAAAAACGTATAATGGAAATTTATTAAAATAAAAAAAAAAAAATGGAAAATAATCAGAAAGAAAATTAACAATTAAAAAAATTTACAAAATAACATACTCATAATATACTTTTCAAGTACTTTTCTCTGTACTCGTACAACTGACATATTATAACAATACTATGACATAAGTTGTAAGTACAATAGCAACGAAATGTATACGAGAGACAAGAAAATAATGTATAACATTATTGAAGTTAGTTGCAAGTCAAAGCATTATTTTTCAAGTGTTTATTTTACTGTTGTGTTGCAACTTATTAAGAAAAAAAATCTTTTGATAAGAAAATTATATAACTAATAATATAGAAAATCATATTTTATGTTGAGTTTTGAAAAGACAATGTCATCAAGTTTTGTAAAAGAACTATATTCAAATTAAAAATTTTATGTCATGTATACTTGTGTTAGTTTCAGTTGTTGTATTTGTTATTGGAAGAAAAGAGTGAAAATGATAAGATTTTAAAAAGTAAAAGAAAAATACTAAAAATTTTACAAAAAAATTTTTTTTTCAAATACAACGTCGTAGACGAACATACAGACTTGTTCAGTACATTGTACTCGATTGAATCACTTCTAATTCATTTCACTTAAACGCGTAATAACTGATTAAATATAAGTTTTTAATTTATTTTTTTGAAACTTGTTGAGATGTAAGTCAAAAAATTCTTAAAAATATATTTTATTAATTTAAAACACAGTAGATTATTACGATGCATTAATTTAAGGCGCAGTTACATTATGAAGTCGCGTTAAGACACTATGGCGACGAACTATAACCGCAATGCATTTTTAGTAATGCAATATACGTTTTTGGATTGATTATCTGGATTAATTTAAGTATTACAGTAGAGTAAACCAGGGACATACTTTCAGTATCATATTAGAGTACTTGTATTTATAGTAGCGTCTACTATCAGTTACAGAACATACTTTAGAGGTGAAAATAGTCAGAGTCGGAAGATTTGATTCCCGACTCGGCAGCCCTTATTGAAATTTAGGTATTTAGCTTAATAGCTTTTATTTTTAAAAAGGCTGCAGTTTGAAGGACTTCGAGACTGTTCATTTCTTTTGATATATTTTTTTAAAAAGAGTGCAGAAAAAATCACTGTAAATGAAATTTAGTAGGTACCAGATTAAGGGGATGTTTTTCTATTTATTTTACGAATTACCTTTAAAAGAGGAATTTAAAAATAATATATAAGTTTTTAGTTAATTTAAAAACCAAGAGAAAATAAACTGTGAAAATAAAATTAAAGGTAAACATTTTTCGAAATTAAAATATTATTCAAAATATTTTAGTTTTATTTTTGAGCTTACGAGTATATTATTATTATATCCATTTTGGGAGCTTAATTTTTTTTTTAAACATAATAAAAAATAATGCAATCAGCCTGTTGTTTTTTCTACTTATATGTGTTAAATAATTATTTTAATAGATCCACTTTTTTTCCCAAGTGGAACTAGTCTTCATGTACGAACAAATTTTAAAAAATATTTAAATTTAATATTAATTTTTTTTATTTCAAATGTGTGAAGGTGGAATTTTTAAAATAATCTACAAATAAATATTAAATTTTTTAAATATTTTGTTATTAATTGTTTTTTTCTTTTAAATTTTAATTTAAAAATAAATAAAAAGAGTAAAAAGCACATATTTCCGAATATCCGTTCTCAATCCTTTTAAATAATTCGGAAATTCAAAAAAAAAATTTAGATATTGATAAAATAATGAAAATTGTAAACATATCATTGGGATGGGTGGGATGAATCTATAAAATTGTATTGGATGAAAATTCGGACCAACTATAAGTACAATATTTATGGTTAAATAAATTTTTGAAGAATTAGATTGAGGAGGGAGAGCGTTAAGATTTAGTTGTTACGCCTCTGGCAGATTCATTGTAACGTCCCTAAAAGATTCGTTGTAACACTCCTAACTGATTTGTGGTAACGTCCCTATAGATAGATACGTTACTAATGCGAATCGTAGAATAGAATCGTAGAATTTTCCAAAATGACTATAGGTCAAAGTGTGTTTATATGAGTATTACAATTACAGCTGCGTGTCTGAAATTTTGCCAAAGGTAGTTTAGTTTTATGGCCAAAGTTTCTGCAGAGTTTGGTTGGTCTACTGCAGTGGGTTCGAGTAGCTGCCATTACTCGAGTAGCTGCATTACTCTATACCTATTGAAGCTGGGTTTCTGAAATTTTTCCAAAAATAGTTTAGTGTTATGGCCAAAGTTTCTGCAAAGTTTGGTTATAGTCTACTGCAGTGGGTTCTAGGAGTTGTCATACAACTTCATATTTCACATAAGTATTACTTTATATATAATAAAGGTGAATGTTTGAAATTTTGCCAAAAGTAATAAAGCAGATGATATAATGTCTATATTACGGTTATACGGGTATCCCAGAGTTGACACAGCCTACTCTACTACACTCTTCCTCGTTTTTAATAGTTTTTAAAAATTTTTAAGCTCGGCGCTTGCAAAATGGATTTCTTCAGAATGGTACCACAATCCAATAGAGTTTTTATGAAGCCGACAATATTAGTCGGATTTATTAATGTTATCAATATACAGTCAAACATTTTTTAATACTCGTATAATATTTAAAATATTTCAATACAATTTATTTGAATTTATTTTCAGTATCCACCACCAGAACTTATAGAAGCTTTAAAACCCGTACATGTTTTCTGTGTTAAAAAAACTGGTGTATCTGAAGGTAAACTGAATCCAATCCAATAGTATATTAGCTACGCAAAGAAAAATGGCAATTGTATTTAGAAAATTTTAATAAATTATAAATTTTTTGTGTTTTGTTCTAGAATCTATTAAAGAATTTAGTGATGGTGAAATACATGAAGATCCATTATTAAAATGTTATATGTATTGTATTTTTGAACAAGCTGATGTATTGCATGATGATGGTGAAGTTCATTTAGAAAAATTATTGGATAGATTACCAGATTCAATGCATGATATTGCATTACATATGGGTAAAAGATGTTTATATCCAAAGGGTGAAAATATGTGTGAAAAAGCATTCTGGTTGCATAGATGCTGGAAGACAGCTGATCCAAAGGTTTGTATATTCAACATATTCAGGATGTTAAGGTAATTTTCTAATAAAATTTTATTAATTTTCTGTTTTTTTTTTAGCATTACTTCTTATTCTAAACTAGCAAAGAAGATATGACAAAGTTAGGGGAGTATAATATACATTAGTAGAGTCGAAATTTGGTTATTCGAAATGGTGTTGTTATGTAGTTTTTAAGTGCACAATCAATATTTTTTTTTAAATTAAAATATTAATAAACGCAGATATTCATGAATTTATATTTGTTTTATATTTTAATGAAGCAATTCCCCAGGTCTACAAATAATAATTATCTTCTGGGCCCCATTTCATAAAACTATTAGTCTAATATTATTAGTGAATTTACTAATATTTTATTAGTTATTAGTAAAATTCTGTTTCATAAAGGCTAATATTTTATTAGTGCTACACTAATAATTATTAGTGAATTTTATTACTGCAAAGCGCGTTTCAGTTTCATAAAACTATTAGACTAATAATTATTTGTCGCTACACTAATAATTATTAGTAAATTTTTATTAGTTTAGAAAGACCAATAAATTCATTATTAGTCTTTTAAATATTAGGATATTTAAATATAATAGAGGTTAAACTTTATATTGTATGCCATAAACTTATTTTTTTTTAGTAAATAATCTTAAATATTTTGTACAAAATAAATAAATAATAAAATTTAAAAAAAAAAATTACGCATATTATAAATACTTTACATTAATCAAGAAAATTTTATTTTGGTTACAACTTAAACATAATTCAGTATAAATTTGAAAATCATGTTAAGCTCTGATAGTGAGAGTGATTTGGAAGATTATTTTATAATAAGGAGAATTCTTGCATTAAATATAAACCAAATAATTGAACATTCAAATAATAATTATTAGTGACGAGTCTATACTAATAATTTATGATTTGCAATAATAATTTATTAGTAAAATTTTATTAGTTGCAGAAAAGTTTTATGAAACAAAAAAGTATTATTCCATATTTATTAGTTCTAATAATTATTAGTTTATTAGTATTAGACTAATAGTTTTATGAAATAGGACCCTGGTTAATACCAAAGAAGCTACACAGATATAAGATTAGGAATATGAAGCGGTAAAAATTTTTGATGGACAAAGTCCTCTAAAATGAGGTTTTGTCCAGTGACATTTTGTCAAATGAGATATTGAAAAACGAGAATTTTTCAATACCCTTAGGAATAGTATTAAAAAATGGAAGCTTCATATAACTGTAACAAAATTTGTACAAAACATTAGTCTTCTAAGATTTTTAAACTGATTTTAGTGTTAAAAAATCGAATAACAATCGAATAACTTAATATAATACCATATTATATTATGATGCTGTTATGTTTTTTGATTGATTGATGAATGATGAGTTTTAAAGTTTTCATCAATTACAAGAAATAAATAATAAGACGTTTTCTATGAAAAATTATGAATCAGAGAATGAATTGATACAATCGATATAATATACAATATATATATATTCTTTAACAGACTTTAATATTTTCAGATACATAGTATTCTTTCAAATTGATGATAATATATAATAAATTAATTGAATTAAGGCAATTTATTATTCTTATGTATTCCAACACTAAATATGGACCATGATTATCCGATATTAGAATTTGTCATGATCACCACCATATAATCGAATCATAGTACAGATATCAATATATTTTAAATATGATAAAAAGAAACTGGAATCCGATACACATAATATGTATTATACTTTTGATATATCTAAAAAATAGAACAAAAAAATATATTTGTAGAGTGTGTATATGAATTCATACTTGCTTCTGGGAAACAACAACTGTTAGTCAACTTAATTAGATAGAAAATTTATGGATTAAAAAAATTAAACATAAGTGATTTATAAGTCAAATTTTAAGCTCGAGCTTAAAAGAACCAAAAAAATATATAGAAATGTATTTAAGAAAAGTAACAGCAAAAAAATTATCTCAGCTATAATTTTTCAGAATACTTTATACTACAGCGGAAGGAGCCAACCCTATGACATGCTGTTTAGTTTGCAAAGTGCAATGGGCGATGTCGGATGTAACATAAACCTAATTTATCTTCGATTACAGGTTGTGGAAATGTATTTCATAAATCATTATTCTATTATTTATTTCTATTATTTACCTCTAGAGACATCTAGAATCTCAGTGGTCCTTGTCGAATCCTTGGAGTTTTCGTCAATGAAATTCTCTAATTTCTTTTAAACATTTTTTAGGATCATAAATTTAGGGGGCCGGTTTAGAGTTAAAAAAATATGTTCTTTGAGATTTTCAATTCTACTATGAATTTCCCTAATATCTTTGTTAAATTATATAGATTGGAGCGCGGGTTCCCGGATGTAGCTCTTCAAAACTTACTTAACAAGCAGAGGTGATAAAAAATAGCTGATGCCTCGAAGGTAAAGCCTTGCTGAATAATAAAGCACCACCTTAGTGATATTCTTCTGATGATAACTCTTCAAGAATATGTTTGATTATTAATTCATCAGTTTTATTAACCAACATTTTTGAGACACTCTGTCTTTAATATGAGTCAAGTAAATTTATTTAATGTTTATAGCTATTTCAATGTAATCAGTATTAATAATCCTTTTGTACAAAATATTCTATTGAATGTTTCTTTAATTTTTTTCGATTCTTGATATTCGTTTTCTTTTTCTTTGATTCTCTCTCTCTCTTTCTCTTTCTTCCAAATTTTCATTAAAATGTTACACTAAATTAATTTTCTTTAATTTTTCTTAACATTTTAAATATGTATTTCATTACTTCATTATATTATATATTTCATTATTTAATTATATTATTATATTTTATTTCATTATAACTTATATACATGTACAATATTATAATATAATATGATATCTATACATATTTGTTATACCCGTATGACTATATAGTCCAAGGGTATAATAAATTTGCCATTACGTTTGTGACGCAGAGAAGGAGGGGGGGTAGATATAGACTCAAGTGTATGGATCGGATCAGAATCGAAAAATAAATCGATTTAGCTATGTATGTCCGTCCGTCTGTCCGTCTGTCCGTCCGTCCGTCTGTCCGTCCGTCCGTCCGTCATCACGATAACTCAAAAAGTAAAGGAGCTAGGATTATGAAATTTTCACAAATTCGTTTTTATGCAAAAAACGGAATCGAGTTTGAAATTCAGCCATTTTGTTCCACGGGTTCGAGTACCTGCCATACAACTTATAATTTTATATTAGCATTACTCTGTACCGATGGAAGCTGCGTGTCTGAAATTTTGCCAAAAGTAGTTTAGTATAATGGCCAAAGTTACTGCAAAATTTGGTTGGTCTACTGCAGAGGGTTCGAGTAGCTGCCATACAACTCCTTCTTTTATATGAGATTTACACTACACCTGATGAAGCTGGGTGTCTGAAATTTTGCAAAAAATAGTTTAGTGTAATGGCCAAAGTTACTGCAAAATTTAGTTGGTCTGCTGCTGAGGGTTCGAGTAGCTGCCATACAACTCCTTTTTTTATATGAGGATTACACTACACTACACCAAATGAAGCTGGGTGTCCAAAATTTTGCCAAAAATAGTTTAGTGTAATGGCCAAAGTTACTACAAAATTTGGTTTGTCTACTGCCAAGGGTTCTAGTTGCTGCCATACAACTCCTTCTTTTATATGAGCATTACTCTACACCTTATAAAGCTGAATTTTTGAAATTTTGCCAATAGTAATTAACCGGATGATATAATGTATATGTTACGGTCATACGGGTATCCCAGAGTTGACACAGTCTACTCTACTACACTCTTCCTCGTTTTTAAATGTATTTAAATATGCGAAACAAAAATTGAAGTATTTTGTATATATGGTTGTTGTACTTGTTGTAATGAAGCAACAACATAAATTATTTCATTCAAGATTAAATGAAAAATTTTAATTACATTCATTATTTTATTTTTCATACAAATAATATTAAAGATATAAAGAAGTGGTAAAGGAAAATGTTTGCATGCCTATGCATGAATAAGTGATTCAAAATGTATGGAAGTGTTTAGATTGATGGTATGTCAAAAAAATATACTGTCAAGTAAATTTATTTTATACAAATGTGTCGGTTTATGTTGATCTAATGTCAAATTATGAATTTTTTTTTTTTGGATATTTGTTGTCTCTTTCTATTTATATGACAAATGTTCAAACTGACTTACAAAAAATTGATTTATATTCAGGTTTTCATTTTTTAAAATATGAGCAGAGCATGAACTGTCAAAAAATATGGAATTTTTAAATTAAAAGAAACCTTTTCCAAAAAAAAAATGAAATATTTTGCAATAAAATGAAACTTCCTGTGCAAAGGTTTCATATATTTGCAAAAGGTTTCATTTAAATAGAAAATGCTATATTTTGTGTTGTTTTTAGCTTTGAGCGTTCAGAGCATTTGATTGTTTTTGTTTTAAATCAGATCGCGCTCAGAGCGTGCTCTACGTCCTTAATGCAAATATATCGAGTACGGCTGAGCAAAATAAAATACAGAGAGATTTTGACGTTTGTTTTAGATTATACTTGTAAAATAAAAGTCAAGATGTTTTGTTTATTTTAAGTTATCCATTTTTAGTTGAATTTAATTTTTTGACAATTCAAAGCTTAATCAAAATAAATTGACAGTTTTTTCAAATCGTGTTTTTTTATTTAATTTGAACGATCTGAGCGTACTCCTTTCGTGTTTTGCTCAGAGCGTACTTATTTTGTTCAGGAAGGACTCATATCTATGCTCAGAATTAAAAAAAACGCCTTGTGTATAAATATTATATATTCAGGATCGGATAATTAAACAGCTTACATTTCTGATTATTTTTTTTTTTTGTTTAAATTTTTTCTTAAAAGAATGGTATTTCTGAAACAAATAAGATTTTAATAAATAAGATTAATGAATAATAAGATTTAAAACAAGCAGATATCGTTACGTTTCCCATAGAAAGTAGAATTGCCTTAGTTTAGCACCATATGATAAAAGTAAATTCTCATAAGGTTTTTAATTGCGACAAAAGTTCGGCCATTACTTACGAGACACTCTGTATATTGAAACAGTTTTAGTTTTAATCTATAAGATATTTCTGTATTGAATATTGGTTGAGCCGTTCATTCAAGTCAGATGGTAAATTTGAGACACCCCTTAAAGTGTTTAATTAAAATTCTAATAAATTTATCTATCACTGTTTTTAGAATTTTTAATATATATTTAAAGGTTTCTGGCTAAGATGCTGGTACAATTTATTTTAGGTGGCCACTCATTATTACACTATTATTTATAATATTACATAAGAATATATTGATACTTTATATAGGTATATATATATTTAAATGTATATTATTAAGAAAATATATATATTATAATATAGTCTCATTATGTATACATATATTATATTGAATAAAAGGATCGAAGTTTACTTGAAAATTGAAAGGAAACAGGAGACAATTATTAATCAGTGTTATCAGTTATCACAAATCAAATAATTAAAATAAAATATATAATACGAAATATATCATTTTCTTTAATTTTATAGGGTAGGCTGCAATTATAACATTAACACATGCCTATTAATATAAAAATATTTACACGTGTTCGTATAACACTTTGAAACACATGCCTTTTTAAGTGTGTTTGTTAATTAATAGTTTATAATAAATCATTTCATTTATAATTATTAGTATTTGTATAATATATTATAAGAAGCAGTGTTGTTATAAACTTTAATTACGGGGGTGGTACGCAACAGGGTGCATACAATAACGCATGTCTTTATTAGTAAAAAAAATTCTGAGAAATGCCCAAGCTTCCATCTTTCATTTTAGGTTCTTCGTTCATGAGTCACTTATATATACATTTGTAAAAAGCTCAGATTTCGACTCAATTTATCGGTCAACTCAAATTTTGAGTTCGTTCAACTTTAAGTCTGCTCATATTAAGAGCTATTATACGCGCTTTCAGGTTGAGTGAAATCAAATTTGAGTGAATTAAAATGTTCAGCTGACTCAATCCGAAACTCAACTCACGTTTAACTTAGAACTTAACAAATCGGCCACTTTTACAGAAATGTCATAACTCTATAGGAAGTGGAAGAAAATGGTAAGTCCTATGAATAGGTTTTTTAATTAAATCATTTCGTTCGTAGAAATTTACAATATATCGCGCAACCTAATTAGAGCTATTGTGGTGTATTAGCGCGGTGTTTTAGAGTTATTTTTAAGTGCATTAAGTTTCTTTACATTCTGATCTTGAGTTTTCAGTTAGTATTAGTTTCATTACAAATTTCAAAGCTTCCATGCACTTTACATAATTTAGATCAATGCTTCTTTAACACTATTACATTATTAATTTATTTAAACGATGTAAGCTGTATTGAAATATAATTTTCAAATTAATTTATGAGATAGTTAAAATAATTTAACATAATAGGTTCACATAAGTTAAATTCATTAAATGTCACCACTGTCAATATATTTATTATAAACAACAAATTTATAATTAATACACACATACATATATGGAATACGTGAACTTGGAATAAATTATGCATATAAATACAGTTTTTATGTTGCTTATATGTTGCTACATATGATTAATGAAAATGATTTTTATTGTCAATGTAATTAGAAAATTATATTACATAGGTATATTAGATGGAAAGAGACAAAAAATAATGGTGGTGAAAATAAAAATATTTATGATGGTATTGAAGTGAGAGTGGGGAAATAATTAATATCACAGGTTTTTTTACTTTTATATTAATTTCCTAAGTAATTATATTCAGATACATACATACATATGTATAAGCTTTATAATTCTGAAAAAATACATATTTAATATAAGATAAATTTTAGTTTAATAGTGTTAATAACCCACACTATAATTAAGTTCAGAGCCTATGAGATAAATTATGTATATTAAACCTGTATATCATTTGTTAACTATAAGAATATGTGAAACTTATCTGAAATTTTGATCTAAAATTATATTTTATAGAATTTTTTAGATCTGACTGTACTAACTTACAGTGTTTTTAGATTATTTCATACAATTATCATACAGGAATAAGTAGGTCTATACTTCCATGCAATTAAAGTTCATAGCACAATTCTAATAAATTTTGATTTCAATTCGAAACATTTTTAAATTATTTTCTATTTTTTCTGGATTTAAATTAATTTTATTTTTTTTATATTTTTAGTTTTCCTAAGATTAAAAAGATTGTAATTAGAAAAATATGCTGTGCCTACCACAGAACCGCTCTTACAGAAAAAATTATAAGGTGAAACTCCTTCAAATATCATTGTTATTTTTTTTCACTATTTTCAGTTAATGAATTATTCGAAAAGAACCTAACATTTTTCTGAAGAAGTGTCCCTTGGAGTTATCCCATTTTCTCTAAGACTATATCAATTCAAGCTATTAATATCAAAACGTTATATATGACATTTGAAAACTATCGTTCGGTCGTTTGGGCTGTACACGTGTTCGCAGATAAACAAATAGAAAGGCAGACACATAAACAGATACACAGACGGACATCACAAAAACATACGTTTTTTTAGTTATTTCAGTACCATTATTTCGGTATTTATAAAAAATCCCAAGTTCAAATTTTTTGTGCGATTATAATACCTAACGCTTATTATGTTTCATATAAGCGGTTGATAAAAAATGAATATAATATTCTAGTCATATAATCGTTGATTAAATAAATTTAAATACAGATTAAAATTCAAAATAATAACAATTTTGTATTAAAATGAATCCAAACTTATTCTAGAAACAGGTTGCTACCTAGTGATTAAATATCTCAATCAATCGTCATACGGTAGGATACAAATTTGTCCATAGATTGAACTAATATTTATTATAATAAATATAATAATATTATAGTTTTTATACTTTAGGATTCAACTAAAGATTATATAAAGTGCTCTAAACTATATGTAAATGGAACTTATACTAAACCTAAAACTAATCCCTATATGTAATATACATAATGATGCAGCCATCCAATTTAATTATTATGTATTTGTTAATATTTTGATAAACTATGTAACATTATATTAGGTCAATGGGAATAACATAAAATTTATGTTCACTAATTATTTTTACCGTTATTAATTACAATATAAATATATATGTAGTAGGTAATACTATTATGTAATACATATATGAATTATTATTTATAATTCAATTGGGATCTGTATCAGCCAACTATTATACTTTGTTTTAACCTATTAACAAATTATCCAACATTTTATTTTATATATATTTATGTATATTATATATATCTATATATATATATATATATTATATGTTATACTAATAGTTAATGTATTAATTTAATGTCTACTGATAAATGCTTTCTAATTAAATTCGATTTTGAAACTATGTTCTAATTTTTCACAAAAAAAAAAAAAAAAACAAAAAAAACAAAAAAAACAAATGTTTATTATATAAAACCTGATCTCAGATAATCCCTAAAGAACAATTATTTATATATATATAATATGTAGATATATCTATATATTTAGTAATATTCATACACGGTACCAAAATTAATATATCTTTTAAATTAGATCAGAAAATTTTTGAATATATATATGTGTATATAAATATTTATATAGGGTGACGTGACTTAAAGTCCATAGATCTTAACTCCCAAACTTCAGAAATTAAAGTCTTTGTTCATACTTCAATACTTTTTTGAAGCGGTACTAAAGTCTAATACCGAAAAGAATTAAAGTTCATGGACATAGATTATAAAATAATTTAGAGTCTGACAATATTTATTTTTTAAAAAGATTAGAACTGCCGCTCCTCTCCTCTCATTTAATTACGGAAGCTGGATTTTAAAAACCAGTTGTTACCGAGACCTTTATAAAAAAAAATTAAGTGAGACCACCACGTACTTAACCACTGCGCTACCAAGGTACTTTTTTAAAAATATTGGGGTCATGAAAAAAAGTTATGTATTCAAAATATTTGCATACTTTTAGGAAATTTAATACAAGGATGTTAATAGAATTCTAGGATACTAATTAGGATTTAGTTAATATAATTTTGACTTAAATTAAAGCTTAAAAAAGTACATTGGCCTTAATTTACCCTTCTGCTATATAGAAGTATATATTTTATGTTATATACGTTTACACTGTATACTTGTACTTTTGTCTCAAATAACATTCAACTCTTAAAAATTACAACAAGTTAAATTAAATTCAATTTTTATTTTATATTTTTTAAAGTCATATTACAAAAAAAAAAAATTTATGATGATGGAAGACAGGAGGACAATCAAGTTAAGCTTTTTTTTTGCATTTTTTTTTTTATTTTATTTTTATTTTTTTTTAATTAATTTTATTAATATGAAAAATGTTTAAAACAAAATTCTAGTTATAGTCACTTTTACTTTATTTTTAGGTTTTTGTTGCTGCTGTTGAACATAGAAAAGGTTTCTTCTTATTCTTTTTTTTTCTCAACTTTTCTATGGAAAAGTTCTGCTAAAAAAACAAGAATAAAAAAAAAAAAGAAAAGTTTTGTAAAAACTTTTTAACCCAAATTAACCAAAATAAAATAAAAAAAAATGTTCTCTTCTCCATCGTTTTTTTTGCTTTGTTTGTTAAATAAACTTATGTAAAATTAGCCACACATATAAGTATATTGTTTATATATAATTATATATTAATAAATATATTTTATAGTATAGATATTTAAATATATTTATCAAAAATATTTTATTTTATCTATACATATAGTTAAGATTTATAATACCAACAGAATATTATAATAAAAGATAGATGAATATGGAACCAGCACTTTGTTGTATAAATTCAAGATAATCTGCCAAAAAAAGGCAAAAGACAATAAATTATTTTTAGCAGAAAACAAAAAAAAAAAAAAAAATTTATATATATATATTATTTACAGGATGATTATATTTCAATCTTTTGTGTTATAATAATGTATCCAACAAAGCTGAAGCCCCGCTCAATGTTAAAAATTTTTTAACTGAAGAGTTTTGAAATAAAAACCCATAGATTTTCTGTTTCAAGCTTTCTAAAGGTGTATGACTATCAAAATTATTAATTAAATATAATATATTAATCTACGAATTTCGGTTAATTATTTATTGACGTAATTTATAACTATTATTAATTATAACATTCGCTTTAATAATAAATTTTCATGAAAAATTCTTTGAAAAATATATATATATAAAATTGCATACTTTTAGGATAGTTTATATTAATTTAGCAACTTCGATTATAACTTTTACATAGGACATACACCTTCGGCAAATTTTGTATTTTTACCCCATTAATACAATATTTAATTATAATAAATACCAAAAAGCAGTCACCCTGTATATTTATTATAAATAAAAAAAAAATTAAGCCCAAAAAAAAAGTAGAATACAAAAATATTGGATATATATTATATATTTTAAAAAAATAATTCGCCTTGATACGGAAAAAAAAGTTCTTTATGTGATTAAACTTTATTTTATTTGTTAAATTAAGAGAAAAGAATTTTGCAGAGAACAGAAAACAAAAAGAAAAAAAGCAAAAAGTAAAAAATTATTATAGAATATTTTTTCAAAAAAAAAAAATCTTAAAGAAGCATTTTATTAATGCATTCAAAGGCTTTAAAAAACTTTATATAATTTATTTTTTTTTGTATTAAATGCTAATAAAGAGCTGCTTTAATATTAGTGAAACTTTAGCTTTTATTAAAACTTGTATTAAGTAAGAGTTTAAAAAAAAAAACTTTTTCAAAAAAATTGCATAATTTTAGGATAGTTTAAATAAATTTTTAATTAATTATAAAGCAGCTTTAACTGTTATTTAAAATTTACAGGAAGTTGTAAAAATATTTGAATATTTCATAGTTAAATTTGAAAATTATGATTGAACTGCAAGCTTTTGAAAATTAATTAATTAGATGATATTAAAATTGGAAACTATTCTGAAAGTTAATTGTATTTTGAGGAAAAATGAGTACTTCTTGTGTAGGTTGGTTCACATTTTTAAAGATTTCTAGAAAATATATAAGTGATAAAATGTAACGTAACAATGTGATTAGAATGAGTTTTTGATTAGTTTATTAGATATTACAATATTTGTTCTAAATTTGCAAATTACTATTAAGTGACTAAGGTTAGTATTAAGATTCTTTTTAGCATGCTTAAAGATTTAAATACATGATCCTTAAACACTGATCTCACAAAGCATTTTAAATAATTTCTTACATTAGGTATATTTTTATCTAATATTTTTAAACTACTAGAATACTGAAGGGAATAGTTTGATTAGATTGGAAATCTAAGGCCCTTTTGTCTTTCGCAATTAAAAGAAATCTCCACTTCATCTTAAGTATTGATTTTAGTTTTAAAGATTGAGTTATTGCTTTTTTAAAAAAATTTAATAACTCTTTATTTAAAACACAGACAAGAACATACATAAGTATATATATAGGGAT
This sequence comes from Dolichopus griseipennis, assembly GCA_963082915.1. Classification (NCBI taxonomy): domain Eukaryota; kingdom Metazoa; phylum Arthropoda; class Insecta; order Diptera; family Dolichopodidae; genus Dolichopus; species Dolichopus griseipennis. The sequence goes on along the minus strand of OY720441.1, from coordinate 74,849,570 downwards.
ATATATAATAGTAGAACACATAAATCTACCTTTTGTGTATTTTTTTAACACTGCGTTCATGTTGAAATAAAAATTATCAATGTATAAAAAAAAAAGTTACTGGTGGAAAAAAAAACCTATAGATTTTTTCCTAAGCATAATCCATTTTTTAATTTAATGTTAAACACAGATAAACGTAACATTAAAAAAACAACACAAAAAATTATAAGAAAAAAGCATTTCAAAAGAAAATATAATAAAGAAAACCTAGACTATAAAAATCAGAACCTTTTGTGAACTTTGTTGAGACAAAAGTACTAAAAATTATAAGAAAAAACCTCAAAAAAAAATTCTGGAACATAAAGAGGAACCACCGACAGAAACATTAAATATTTCTTAGTCCTTTATTTGTTAGATAAAAATTTTTCTTTTGATTTGTCTTGTTCCTTTGGTTTTTTTTTGTTTTTTTGGAAGGCGAGTAGCATAAAAAAGCCATTTATATCAAGAAAACTCCATTTTTTTTTTTTCGTTTTTTTGTTTACTACAACCATTTTATGTATAATTTAAGAGTTAGCGGGAAAAATGAATCGCCCTCCTAAAAAATTTTCTTGTAAAAAATCAACAAAAAAAAAGAAGATTTTTAAATGTAAATATTTTGAGTATGTTTTGGAAGATAATTTAGTGGCAGTGTCGTGTCATACATTAAAAATCGATTTAACAGTTTTATAAGTTCTAGAAGTGATTGTTGAAAGAAGGGTTAAAAAACAAATTATTAAAACTTTAACTTAAAAAAATTTGATTAGAAAAATGATTAGAAAATTAATATTTATCTCTTTTCAATGTTCTTATTAAAATGTTGAAGCTCACAGCCTTAGATTTTATAATACCTTAGATAGCAGAAAGGACATTTGAGTATATTATCAGTATGTTGAGTTGTCGTCAAAACAATTTTATTAAAACCTAATTTTATTTAATCTAATTTTTTCCAGTTAATCCCCAGTTTTCAGGCTTAATTGAAAATACTATCAACCTTAACAACTTTTACAATCCGATATTTGTACCTTCTTCTTTAATCCTCAACCTATTAATGCTCTATTCTATTCTTCTCTACATAAGTTTATACGAAATATTCCTTTCGATTTTAGATTTAAAAGGAAGTTAATTGGCGCAACATATACTGATTCAAACTAGAAGAATTTACTGTCCAGACAGTTAATTGGGACTAACTACTGATTCAAACTAAAAGAACTTAAAGACCACATTTTAGAACATCCTATAAGAGCTCCTGTTTGTTCAAATGCAAGAGTGGAAGCAAGGCCAATAATAGATGAGTAATAATATTTATTACTTAATTATTACGTAATATTTTAAGAATCTAAAAATATAATAATTTTCTAGAGCATACTTCACTCTGTACAATTTTTTTAAAGTTTTACTATTCTAATCCATTAAATCTGCTACTATTCAATATCTAAACCAATTTTTATCTTAAATGAGCACCTTTCTATGGTCCTGTCTAATCTTCCCTTCAAAGCTCTATATCTTTATATGTAGTTACTTGCAAAAATTCTCTATCACACATTATGTTTGTCAAATAAACATACGAATTTTCAGTATTATTCTACTTCTAAGACTTAAAAATCAAATCTCATCCTAGTTCTTCTCCTTCCATTTTATCAGCTACTATTCAATTGCATTGAAAGAATGCTAATCCTATTATTCTCAAAACAAATGTGGGTTAATTGAATTACCCTATTACTATTTGTTAGGGACTTAAAATATCCGTGCACCTAACACAAAGAAAAAACAAAAAAACAAAAATAATTATAGAATATTTAAAAAAAAAAAAAGTCTTAAAGAAGCATTTATATGAAAGATGCATTCAAAGGCTTTAAAAGTCTTTATATAATTTCCTTTTTTTTTGTATTAAATGCTAATAAAGATTTACTTTCATATTAGTAAAACTTTTGCTTTTATTAAAATTTGCATTAAGTAAGAGTTTTAAAAAAAAACTTTTTCAAAAAAATTGCATATTTTTAGGATCGTTTAAATAAATTTTTAATTAAATATAAATCAGCTTTAACTGTTATTTAAAATTTACAGGAAGTTGTAAAAATATTTGAATATTTCTTAGTTAAATTTAAAAATCATGATTAAACTGCAAGATTTTGGAAATTAATCAATAAGATGATGACGGGTTAATAGAATTATCCCATAACTTTGTGTTAGAGACTTAAAATATTTTTTTATCTTCCTTTTGAAGACTTCCAGTTTCTCCAAAAAAAATATTTTTAATTTTAATTTAATAATTTAATAATTAAAAACTTAATAATTAATTAAATAAGTTTTTTTTTTTAAATTTTATTTAATAAATTCAATATTAATGTTGTGCTTTATAAAATCAAGTCCTGCTTCCAAAAATTTAAAAAATATTTTACTAAAAAATATTTAATGTACAATAATTGCTTTAATTTCCAAAGACCTTCCATTTTATTATTTAAACTTTAATAATTTAATAAATTGAATAATTCAAACATTTTTATAAAATATATATTCATATTTATTTATCTGTCAGTCATTTATCTTATAAAACATTTATGCAAAGTCTGGTAAAACAAGATCATATTATAATATTAAAAGTTTATTTATATTATTTTTTTATTTTTTTATAGTATGAGTCTTCAATTTGGTATGAGCTTTCAATTTGGTATGAGCTTTCAATGTGGTATGAACTTTCAAAATCAGTACAACAAATTTTATACACCACTGATAATATTCTTATTACAATCAATTTAAATCTGTATTATAAATATTTAATATATACTCATAGTATATACACAAATACATATATATAATATGTTTATTATGTTTTTTTAATTTTTTGTTTTTATTGTTTTTTTTGGAAAATTCATAATTCAAAAAAAACATAAAACAAAGATTTTATGATACCTTAACAAATAAAAGTTCAACATAAAAAGCATATGCTATTGAATGCCTAAATAAAAAAAAAATAAAACAAAAAAAAAACATTAAATAAAAAACCAAAGTATGAAAATAACATAAATCATAAGAATACAAGAAAAACAAATACAAACAAATACATTCAAATACATATATATAGATTATAATATGTAAATGAATTTACCATCCTTCTTCAGAATCTTATAAAAATATACAAAGATGATATAAACAATTTTTCCTTGTATCATGCGATATAAACTTTAACTATCATGATATAATATTATATATACCGTATTTAAAATACACTGAAAGTGAAGTGTTGCTGATATTATTATTGTTTTTATTGTTTCAAAATATGAAGAATAGTCAATTTTTTGCAATGTTTTTTTGATTTTTTTTCTTTTAAGTTTATATTCTCTATGTATATTAATATTATGTATATATTATATATATACTATATATTTTTTAAATATAGAAATTTTTGATAGTACAACTAAAAAGTAAAAAAAAAAAAGAAAATGAAAAATTACGCAATAATTTTAAGGGTATTGTTTTTAACACAATTTTGCGCCATAAATCTTTGAAATAATTATATTAAAAGAAAATTCATAATAATGTGAAAAAATAGTTGGTCCAAGTGAACTTAAGATTGTTAGTGCTTTGTTGCTTTTTTCTTAAATTTCCACACTTTTAAAGAGTATAGGGTATTTATTTCATGTAAATTCGATTTCAGTTGCGACTACGACGATGATTACTCGACTGTGTAGAAGATTATGAATACATGAATGTTAATTTGGTGCGCTACGTAATTAGCTTACACATGAAATATGTGTATATGTATCGTACATTTATTATAATATAATCCTGATTTATAATACGATATTAACTATTACGATATAATTATACAATTTTACGAATATTATTTTATAAGATGTAATTTGACCGAGCTTTGATCCTGACGTTTATTCAATTGAAAGGCTAGTGTCTACTTTATACTACAGACGTCAACGTTAAAGTCTTTTTTAAATTTATTTTAAGAATTTGTCCCTTAAAAAAATATCTTATGACATTTGATTTTAATTCCTCCCGGAATATTGAATGCCATTCGAAGCAGTAGCGTTATGTCGCAACAATTTTTTGAATTATAAGTTTAGAGTACCCCATATTATGTCTTTTTTGCATATAAACTAGTGCAGAAGATTACTACAGTACATACTTTTCCTTAGAAGAGGAATGATTTGGAAAAAATAGATTTCATTTGGAAACTCGATTCTCAACTCGATTTAATTTCAGTTTCTTTTAATAAATTGTGTTGAAGGTGACAAGAAATGATCACCTTAATTGGTTAATAAAGGAAGATATCGAAGGATTGGTCTGCACTAAAATTGTAATTGATATTGATAACATGATTCAATTCTGTCTTATATGTGCAGTCCTCGAATACAACAACACAACTTAATAGAAGAATTATACATTAAATAGTTGTTTTTGAATGAAACTGCGTCGGTTTGAAACTTCAAGGATGCGGCTACTCATCGGATATTATTTGTTCCAAGGATGTGTTTTAGTCATAATCAGCTTTACTACAGCCTGATCCCTTACGCGTTATGACACATCTTTATTATCACCAAACTTAAGTTATTAAATAATAAAGGTATCAATGATTAGATATCAAGTATTCTATGAAATCTCCTATTGCAATATATTACAATATATAGACCCATTCTCTTATAACCCCAAAACGTTTCAAGCTTACTTGTTTACAAAACGCTCCATGACTATCGCATTCGTTGTGTTTATATAACAGACCACCAAGTTGTGGCTGCAGTGGAAGTATTTAAACTTTTTTGTTCTAAAAAATAAACGGTTTGACTGACTGACTTAAAATTTTGTATAGGTACGTAACGTTCTTTGACAATGGTGTTGTCTCAATTCACAGACTTTGGATTTGTTAACACATATTGGCAGTACAATTAGTCAAAAATAATTTTAGAAGCTAATTATATCCAATTTTACGAAGTATTACTTTCGACACAAATGAAAGTTTTAAATATTTGATTGAGGTCCGCGAACTTGTTGCCATGTGAAATTTTTATACCCGTATGACTATATAGTCAAAGGGTATAATAAATTTGCCATTACGTTTGTGACGCAGAGAAGGAGGGGGGATAGATATAGACTCAAGTGTATGGGTCGGATCAGAATCGAAAATAAAATCGATTTAGCTATGTATGTCCGTCCGTCCGTCCGTCCGTCCGTCCGTCCGCATGATAACTCAAAAACTAAAGGAGCTAGAATCTTGAAATTTTCGCAAATTCGTTTTTTTGCAATAGCCGTCATCGCTATTTAAATCCAGCCATTTTGGTCCATGGGTTCGGGTGGCTGCCATACAACTTCTTTTTTTATATGAGTATTTCTCTGTACTATTACAACTACGTGTCTAAAATTTTGACAAAAGTAGTTTAGTTTTATGGCCAAAGTTTCTGCAAAATTTGGTATGTCTGTTGAAGTGAGTTCGAGTAGCTGCCATACAACTTCCTGTTTTATATGAGCATTACTCTATACCTATTAATGCTGGGTGTCTGAAATTTTGCCAAAAATAGTTTAGTGTAATTGCCAAAGTTACTGCAAAATTTGGTTGGTCTACTGCAAAGGGTTCGAGTAGCTGCCATACAACTCCTTTTTTTATATGAGCATTACACTACACCTAATAAAGCTGGTATGTTTGAAATTTTGCCAAAAGTAATTAATGTTTATAATAATAATGATATAATGTTTATATAACGGTCATACGGGTATCCCAGAGTTGCCACAGTCTACTCTACTACACTCTTTCTCGTTTTTTCAAATATTATCAACTTCAATTAAAGTTGGCATAAGGAAGTGATAACATAAAAACCTCATCAAAAACTGAAAAACAACTTCATAATGTCCTTCAATTAAAATTCAATTGAGCGATTCAGTACAAAAGCGCACTGGTAAAAAATCTAATCAAAAACTAAAAAACAACTTCTGAATGTCTTTCAAATATTAAAAAAAAAAATTACAAAAAAAAAAAAAAAAATAAAAATACAAAAAATTCCACTTAAATGTTTCCCCATTTAAAAATTATATTCATTTGTTTGCTTCAATACTTAAGTAATATAATAAATTTGTGGGAGACTCTAGGGAGTGCAGTATGGAGAGTTTTTTTTTTTGAATTTTTAAAATTTTATAACAACTAAAAAAAAAAAAAAAAGTTTTCAACACATTTTACAATGTGAGTGAAAAGGAAAGATATATATTTACTTCCTTTTTAAATATTTTGGATTTTTTTTTTTTACTTTTCTTATAGCAGGAAATTAATATGACGATAAGAAAAGGAAGAAACGATAAAAAAAACATTAAACGATAAGTTTTTTTTTGTATTGTTGTTGTTGTTTTTTTTTTTAAGGAAAACAATTACCATTATAATGAAAGTAAAAAAAAAAAACAACAATAAGAATAAAAATAAACGGATTATCAAATTTAAAGAAAAGAATGGAAAAAACAAATTATTACCAAAAAAACTGACTGTGAAAAGTTTTTTATAATTTATTTTACATGATTTTTTTTTTTTTGTTTCTTTTTATGTAAAAATCTTAAAAAAAAATTTTATATTATTTTTTTATTGTATACATTTTTGTAGACTTACCACCACGAACTTCACATGTTAATACAATATTATCGCCTTCTAATAGTGGACCAACTGCACCAGCAACATCACGTCCAGAGGCATCATAAACTAAAATTTGATGTGGAGGAACTGAAATTTGGAAGAAAAAAAAATGGCGATGAAATAATTATTTAGAAAATAAATTATAATTGTTTAAAATTAAAAAATTTTTTAATTAATTTGTAGAAATTGTTAATTGATATGGGATATAGCATGTGCCATCATAATATTTAGACCATGAGGCCCGTTGTGCATCCTATTTCCAATATTGAAAACGAAAATTCCCGAGAATATTCAATGCCATTTGAAGCAGTAGCGTTATGTCACAACAATTTTTTGAATTATAAGTTTATTTGTATTTTAGAGTACCTCATACTAAGTCTTTTTTGTATATAAATTAGTGCAGAAGTAGTTGCTCCCTTTCTTATCTCTGATTTAAAAATTTATTACAGTACATACTTTTCCTTAGAAGAGGAATGATTTGGAAAAAATAGATTCCATTTGGAAACTCGATTCTTAATCGAATTTTTTTTTTTAATTTGTAAAAATTGTTATTTGATGTGGAGTTTAGCATGTACCTTCATAATATTTAGACCATGCAGCCCGTTGTGCATCCTATTTCCAATACTTGATTGTAGAAATATGTATTAGAATTTAAGTTTTTACATTATAAGGAAAGGTTGATCCACTTTGTTATCACAGTGTATGTGATAAGAGATTGTGTACAGCTGAATAAAAATTTATGTTTTATACTTTTCAAATTTAAATGTACTGAAATTCTTCAAATTAAAAAGGTTACTAAGTTCTATTTGTTTCCGAAGAAATGCCAAAACAATACGATTCCATTTCCTTAAAATCCTGGAACAGGAGTACTCGAATTAAAATAAGAGAAAAATGTTTCACTACAATTCACTACAAACCTACAGATATGATTATTTAAAACATTTTTATGTTATTTTAATTCGAGTACTCCTGTTTCAGGTTATGAGAGAATGCTTAGCTTTATAAGGTAAAAAAAAAAAATTGTATATTAACTTTCTCATAAGTGGATGTGCTTAAAATTTTTTTAACTTCTATATTATGCGGTACTGTAACCCTATATTATGTGGTATCACTAGCCTGCCCCTTAATGATTTTGTACTATTATTTTTACTTTGTCTCTTTGTCTTTTCCGTCTTAGGGGTTTAGAAAACTTCTACAAATTATAACTGTTATAGGTATGTAAGGAATTAATTTTTTTTCTGAATTATATTACGTATGGAGTAATTGGCCTTCACAGTTCGGATAAGTTCAATATTTATAACTTCAATCTGAAAATACCAGGAGACAGCTGATTTTAGTAGCTACATAAATATAGGAAAAAATTAACATACATATAGGGTTGCCATACGGAAAAATCTACTTAAATCTTCGAATATCGAATTATTAGGAAATGTGCTTCTTTTAAAAACCTTATAGAGTCAAGAATTTTGTTTTTGAGCCTAAAAAAACCTTTTAGGGTCTATTTTGTATGAATCTAAGAACATTCCTAACTGCTTTTTTTAATGAATTGTAGTCTATTAACTTAGTTTGATGGAATCACTGCAAAGCCATACAAATAAAAGTGTGATAATGTTGCAATATGCTAATTAATTTTAACCAGTAAATTTATATCAAAGTATATATTAAAAATTTTTAATTAATATTTAATAGCTTTATTTTAAATTAAAATCTACTTTATTATTTTGACGTCATACATATATAGTCAGTACGTACTAGTAAATGTGTATGATGAAACTCCTACATAATTAAAATAACAGCTTGATTCTAATTTTTTTTTATTCCGATTCATAAAAATGTTCCCCATCTTCAATCTTAATTTACTACAACCCACATTAAAATAAAAATTCAAAATGGAGGTTGTACAGAAATTTTTATTTGTAAAGTTGAAATTGAACAGAATATGATGACACAAACAACTAAATTAAAATAACAATTTTTTTTTTTTCAAATATTTTTCTAATGAAAACCCATGTCATGTGGTTTTTATACTTAATGTTTTTATGTCCATATGTCTGTATAAATGTATATTAATATATTTGTATATAAATATACATATTAATATTTAAAAAAAATAACTATTTTAGTTAATTGTAGAGTTTCTGTTACAAAATTACTACAAAAGAAATTGAAATAAAAATCTATAGTTGGCATCATTACTACATTTTCATTTAAAATATTAAAAAATTGTAAAAAAAATAAAGAATTAATTTTTACAAAGTATTAAATTAGTTTAATATAGTAGGAAGAAAGTTTTTTAAATTTTTGTTATATTAAAAATAAATTCTTAATTTTAATACTATATATAAAATACGTTGCTTGTAACCCTCGAAAGCAGGCAAGTTTGGATATGGAAAAATATATATATTTGCGATCAGCGTCACCTTCTGAATCGATTTCGTAATGTGCATCCGTCCGTTCTTCCCTGGTCACGATAACTTAAAAACCAATTACCTTATATCGATGAAATTTATACTGTAGGTTACTAATAACGAGAGTTCGACGAAAATTGTTCAGACTCTAGAAGCTTTTGATCGAATTGTTGCCGAACGAGTATAATTCCGAAACCTATGACGATAGAACTTTAAAATTTGATACAAGGATAATTATTTTTATTTTATTTGTTTTCTTGAATTGCGAGACTAATTAGAGTAGTGATTTGGGTATCGCCCACACAACTCCCAAGACCATAAAGTATATATATGAATTTAATAGAGATAGTAATTGAAAATGAAGATAGAACCTTCAGATTTAGTCAAATTGTGATGGTGGTTCGGGTATCTCCCACGCACCTCCCAAATTCTAACAAGCATATCTTCCAAATTAATTAGTCTAAAAACTTAAAGTTTGATACAAGAGTGTTCTGTTTTGTATTCATTACGTTCCTAACACAGGAGATTATTTAGAGTGATGATTCAGGTACCGGTCGCTAACCCGTTGCAGCAAAACAGCTTTTTATAGGTATTTCCGTTTTTTTACTCTAAATTAGAAACGGTTTGACCGATTGATTTCAAATTTTGTATACATGTTCCTCTTTGAGAATGGAGTTCACTCTATTAACAGATTTGGAATTTCACATTCAATTTTGCCAAGTTCTGCTTTGGCCAAAAAAAAAGTTTGAAAAACATTGAGTTTCGTTTACCTATTGCGGCATAATAACTTTTTAAAGATTTTTTGGCTTTACTCTAATTTACAAACGGTTTGAACGATTGACTTCGTATTTTGGGTACTTCAAGCTCTTTTTTTCATTTCAACTTCATGTGAAAAAGAACTAAGGTCACGTGAAAAAGGTATTATGTATTAAACACTTTGAACAACTGTTATTATGTTTGCGGTAAAATAAATCCTCATGTTTGTGTTTGTAATCTTATTTTTATATAAAAGTGGGGATTTCATTAAAAAAAATCGTTTATTTTTTGCTTATATTAAATGACTGGTCTAGTTATTCTTGTTGTTATTGTTTTCTGGTTATTGCAGTTTATCTATTTTAATATTCATAATTGCATTTCTTTTCAATTCAATTTTCTTTTTATTTAATGTCTTTTTTTTTATATTAAATTTGATATTTTTATTTTCCATAATATTTAATCTTTGTGGTTGTTAAAAAAAATTGTACATATCGTAAAAATTAAAAGAGAAACCAGGAATTGTGTAGTAGAGTAGACTGTGTCAACTCCGTAATATGGAAATTATATCATCAGGTATGGCCAAATTATAAATACACTATTTTTTAGGCTTTTAGTTATTAACAAAAGATAATATAAGTTGAAAAGCACCTCTTCGAACCTCTCCCAGTACACCGACCATATTTTATTCAGACATTGGTCACTAAAGTTAACTACTATTGATAAAATTTTAGACATCCAGCTTTATTAGGAATAGAGTAATTTTTATATAAAAAAATAAATTGAATGGCAGATACTCGAACCCGTGGAGCAAACTGGCTTCATTTCAATAAAGTTGACGCCTATTGCATAAAAACGATTTTATGAATATTTCTGAACCCTAGTACCTTTTAAAACTTTTTTAGGTTATCTTACAGACAGATGGACATACGATCACACAATGCTAGATCGATTTACTTTTCGATTCTAATCGGATCCATACATTTGAGTCTATACTTAAACCCCCTGTTTCTCTGCGTCACAAGCGTAATGGCAAATTCTTTATACACTCTTGACTTATAATCATGTGGATGTTCAAATTGATGAGAAATAAAATAAAATTGGTGGAAATTAATCGGAATATGCTGGGATTAATCTTGTCAACGATAAGAGAGAATAATTATCGAACAGGAAAAAGTTAAAGTGAATTTTCATGAAAAATTAAATGATTAAAATGGAAAAACAGGGAATTTTATGAGTTACAATAATATACTAAAGATCACTTTCTTGAATAGATAATTGAAAGGGGATATATCTTGTAATATACATTTAAAAAAGGTCTTATTATATACCTACCGGATTTATCCTCTACGTTACATAACATGGAATATATTTTTAAGTAATTTAATAGTTTAAATTTATCTAGATCGATTTTAAATGTATTTTTTTAAAGGAATTCGGAGTGACAGAAATCCACTAAGTAATCCTTTTTAGTAATAATTAAATGAAGGAGAATATAGTCTGATTAATCATTATTATTGAAGTTTCCTTTTTACTGAAAAGAGAAAAGTTGCAGCAGAGGATCATCATATTCAAAGTATAATCGAAATGAAAATCTTAAAAGCTTCGTGGAGGACAACACTCAAGGGGTGAAGTATAAATAAGTGTAATAATTATAGATACTCATAAAAAAGCTCTCTCCCCTGGATAAATAGAGAGGATGAGGATAGTTTACTAATGTGTTCCACAATTCGGAATTGCGAATTATAAAAGAGTTCCAATATTTCAGAATGCTATTCCGAAAAGGCTTGTATGTATGTCTTACCTTTTATTATATCCTACACCTATAGGTATAGAGGTATATTAACTTTGGTACGGTGTTTGTAACCACCAAAAGAAACCAAGCTAGATATAAAAAACTATGTATATTTTTGCTGACAGCTTCATCTTCTGAGTTGATTTCTCGATGCCTGTCCGTCTGCCAGTAAACACGACAATTCAAAATATAAAGATGTAATTTATACTAATGACCAGTAACTAATGACCAAAATACGGCGGCTATTGAAAATTAAATTAAACCATTTTTTTGGATCCTGGAAGCTTTTGATTGAAGCACAGTCAAACTGGCATATTCCCGAAACCAATAAAGATAGAACCTTCAAATTTGGTACAAAAGTGTTTCTTTCTTATTCTGCTTGTGTTTTATAAATTTGTGGTCAAGTGAACAGATAGTTCGCGTATCTTACAAACCGATTCTAAGACCTAAAAGCTTATTTACGAAAATAGAACAAACTTCAAGTGTGTTTTTTTATATTTCCTTGTGTGAAATCAATTGGAGTTCGGGCACTTCCCACAAAAATCTTTAGATCTCACAAGTAATTGAACCTCATTTTGATTAAAATTTTCTTATAATTTTAATACTCTATTACCTACATGCGATCAAGATTCGCTTTTTAATTTAATAATAATTATAATTGAATTATTTTTAATTTTTTTAATGTATCATTTAAATGCCTGTCATATAATTTCAATAATTTTAACAAAAATGCAAATGACAGTATTAAAAAAAAAAAAATAAAGAAATAAAATGAAAAAATAATAATTTGAGAAAATTAAATTTAATTTATATTTCAATAATATTTATATAAATTGCAATTATTTCAATATTTCAAGAAGAGTTTTCCAAAAATAAAATAACAAATTTTCTTTTTTTAATTAATTATTCAAAAGACAAAAATTGGATCAATAATGCAAATTGATTTTAAAAAATCTTGATTCCTTTTTTAAAAAAAAGTCAAATATATTTTTTTAAACGCCCAATTGATGCCTTTCTGATAAAAATTCGTCATATTCATATTTTTAATGAAGGATTTTTAAATAAGACTCAAAAATAAGTCGAATTTTTTAAATTTTAAGTTTTATACTGTATAATTTATAAATTTTTCCTGACCCGAGCTTCCCTTCCTAATTGGAGCAAATTCTTACAAATCTGATAATCTAGATAACTTGATCACAAAAAGAAACACAGATTTTTTGACATCTCATATTTCCAGGGCTTCCAATTGTAATCAATAAAATAAATTTATTCTCATAAACGATAAAAGATAACCCAAGCCCTAGTCAAGTTTCTAATCTAAGTAAAAGAAGGGGGTTTTTATTAATTTGAAAAAAATCTAGAAGAGTCTCACCAGTTGATTTGAGGCGTTCAATGTTTTCAAACCACCCTAGGAAAGACGAAAAATAAGTCATAAGAAACAGTAATTTAAAACTTTTATCACTAAACTCTAAATGGACTGAATACTGGTTCGAAAAATTATTCAAAATTTTTTATAAAACGAGTAGGTAAAGTATGAAAGTTAAACTTACCTATAACCGTTAAGTTAATTCTGTGATTTCTTGTTGGCGAATTTTGAAAATCTACCCGACATCTGTAGACCTATAATGTACAATAGAAATATTATATTGATTTTTGTATTTAATTTAAAATAAAATTAAAACTCACCCCTTCATCATCAAGTTGTACATTATCTACTGCTAAAGTAGCTGGAACAGCATTTGTATGAAAAAATGCTCTTGGACCAAATGCATTTACGTCTGACCAATATAAAGCTTTTTCAAATGGTCTACCTCTGACATCGAAACTAGAAAAAAAGTATATATACAATTATTATAAAAATTTATAAAAATTAAAAATATGTAAAATATTTAAAATTGAAACTTAATTTTACTTAAAGAGTTGTTCACACAGAGTTACATACATATATATAAATATTAATTTTAATATGTTAAATTTTAAAATTCGGTAAAAATTGGCTGATTTATTAGAATTTAGTAATTATTCAACTTCAAAGCCGACCTTCAAAGCAAAAGGGTTCGAACCCCAGTGAAAGTAAAAAAACTTTTTTGGTTTATGACTGGACTCAGCTACCATTCACCATTGAGTTCAAATTAATGTCTTGATCAATAATTAATATTTATATATCTTTAACACAAAATACATTAATATAGCAATATAAACAAATAATTTAATTAAATAACTTACAGATATAGAGTACCATGTATTTTAAATAAAAAATTTTATAATATAAAGAAAAATAGAATTGTATCTATTGAAAATCTAAGATATTTCTACATTTTATAAGGCCTAGTGCTATCTCATGTTTAAATTGTATGAGGAATTCATTAAGATCAATTCTAATAACACGAATATAATATGACCCCCTGTTCTAAAATGTTGCTATGATCTAACAGTTGAACAATAAGCGTAAAGTAAGCCATAATTGACATTACAAAACTATACTTAAAGAGATCAAATATTGAAATAAATCAAAGATGGATTGTAGATGCTTTTTTCTTGCATAATGTGGTTTCTATTGCAAAGTCTATAAAGTCTCTCAATATATCTTGTAAAGTGCGGTTTTTTGATATAGGAGCCACTCCGACTACGTGGTCTTATTGAGCAAAGTAGTTATTCTTTCTTTTGGTAAAATAGGTATTCATACCAAATTTCATTCAAATCATTTGAGATTTTAATGAATTTTTAGAACTTGACATCACCGAAACTTTTGGAATCTCTAAATCCTATGATACTTGAATCAATTTATGTAGCCTACTGTTCTTTGGACTCACCAAGAGTCTACTTACTAAATTTGAACTCATTTTTACTGTTAGAATTCGATATTTCTTGAAAAGCCTGTAGTTTTTTTTATATAGGAGCTTCCCGATTCCTTCGGACCTTTTATTTTTTACTCCATTTACGAACTTAATCTAACTATTGAAGAATAATGCATTTATACCAAATTTTATCGAAATCTAATGAAATTTACCCACGTTATCGGGCTTCATGCCACACGCCTAGAAAATGTTCGGATACACACACAGAAAATGTTCGGATTCACACATTAACCCTTAAAATTGAAGAACTTTTGTTAGGATGCAATAAATTCTATATTTTTTTTTACCAAGGAACTTATAACCTTTTCTTCTATAGGTTGTTTCAATATAGGTATACTAAACAAAAGCTATAAATTATTTAATTATTTCGTCACAGTTTTTAATTTTACAAAATTTTTTTTATTAGAAAAATTAGATTAGAAATGCAAAATTCCAATTTTTTTCAAATATTAGAATTTTGTACCATATTTCGAACCAATTAAATAATAAAAATGTAAAGTTTTGTAATAAAAGTGCCTACCTAGTAAAACATTTTTTTTTTAATTGTAATTTTTTTATTAAATAATATAAAAAATCTTTTTTTTTTTAGTATAAATAAATATAAGTACATAATACATAAATATATATAATACAATTCTTTTTTACTAGGTACCCGAATTTATTTTTTTAAATACCGTTATTATTTTAACCTAAATTTCAAAAAATCAAGTTATTTGTAATTAAAAAAAAAAAAAAAAAATTTGCTTTTCAGAATAAAATAAATCGTATTAAACAATAAAAACAAATTATTTTCATTAGTAATAAAGTCATTTAAATATATACATATATATATATATAATATATATATATATTTCTCAATAAAAAGTCCGATTTTTCTAGGATTTGATTTTTTTTTTTTATTATTTAAAACCAACCAAATAAAAAAATTGGATTCATTGATTGGTAAACATACAAAAGACACTCTATGTATACCAAACACTATATATATATACATATATATATATATGTACTTATGTATATTTATTTATATACACTTGCATGTGTTTTAATAAATAAATATATAAATATACATGGGTTTATGAACCTATATATATATAGAATAACAAATCTGAACCGATTATAAAAAAAAAAACAACACAAAAAAAAAAAATCAGTAACTGTAAATCAGCAAAAAAAAAAAAAAAAACAAAAAAAAACACAAGTATAAAAAAAAAAATACTGCAAAAATCCATGACCAGCATAATATATAGTGTTTACATATTCACTAGCACGCACATAATATAACGGTATAAAAATAAATAAAAAAAAGCAAAAGCAAAACGCAAAATATACAAAAAAAAAACAAAAAAAAAAATAAAAAAATTAACAAACAAAACCTAAATTAAGTCAAAATTTCAATACTCCAAAATAGCAAAGAACAAAAATATAAACAAAATACACACATACACAATAACAGAAATTAAGAGGAAACAAATGTGGGTGAAGTGAAAATACAATAAAAACAATAAAAACAAAAAAAAATCAAAGTGTAAAATTCCAAAAAAAAAAATACAAAAAAAAAAAGGGATGGAAAAAAATAAAATCAATAACACTTTTATTTTTGTTTTATTTAATTCAACAAATACGTCTGTATGTATATACTACCTAAATATATATTAAAATATATGAACACATATACAACGTATATAGTTTCCTTTTTCTCGCATGTTATCCGGTTTAATCCTTTTTTAAGGCTATTGCCACAGATCACGCCATATCAGGACCAAAAATAAAAATTTCTGTTTGTTTGTTTTTCCTATTTTCCATTTTCTTTTTTTTGTTTTTATTTTCTTATTTTTTTTTTAACTTTTCGAGTCTAAACCGACAAAAAAAACGAAACAAAAGAGTAATAAAAAAAACAAAAACAAAAAAATGAAAAAATTCTTAAAAACAACGAATAATTCTGTATATAAATCGTTAAAAAGTACAGAAATTTCTAATTTACACACATACATACATACCATAGTATTTTTGACATGTTTTTTTACATGCATAAGTATATTAGAATAGAATTAATATATATGTATATGTACATGGGTATTATTTTCTATTATTGAACCGAAATTAAAAAAATAAGAATAAGTCAAGTGTATATCAAAATTTTTGAATTAACTTGTATTTTAGTCTAGGATAGTTTTATAACAGTATTATGGCGGGAAAAATACTTTATATTTTGGGCACATTGATTGTAAATATTTTTTTTTACAGTTTTGTGTAAAATAATATAACAGAGCGCTTATAACAGAGTTTTTGTTGAGTAAAAAATTCATTTGGTTTTTGAAATTTTTTTTTAGAATATTAGGTACTTTGTTGAAACAAATTGTGTGTAACCATATATATGTAGTATAAATATTACTTATTTGTAATTTTAATATTAAATGTATTAAAGAGAATAAAATTAAATGTCAAACGGCATATAACATGCATGTAACAAAGATTTCGAGAGTCGAATATTGTGTAAAAAAGTCGAATAAAGTGTCATATAGAGTTCTATAACTTTCTTTTCAAAAAGCTCACTGACTTCTTTTTAAATTAACGCATTGTGTAGGACTTTTTTGACGTTGTCCATGTTGTACTAATGTACTAATGAAATATCTTCATAATTTCAAATTATTTAACTTTTAAGGAAGATACAGTCTTTAATTTGAAATTTAACATGTATGTTCATAAGTAGGTAATAGACACATAAAACTTAATGGAATGCGTTTTAGCTTCAAGAATAATTATAATTGCCGTTGTTAACTATCTGATATCCGTGATGTAAACTTATCTCGTTATACAACTTGCAAACTGTTATACAACTCAATTTTAACTTTAATATACTAGGAATACATACAAATAGGTTTTAAGTTTTTTTTCAAAGATAAATAAAGTTGTAATTTTTACAAAAGCAACATTAGGAACTTTAAAATCTAACTGGAAATAAATTTAGGTGAATTTTAATACTCTCATTCTTAAAATCTTTAAGTTTTCTTGTTGACACATGAACAAATGCACAGATACTCATATCTAACTTGATCTAGTTTTCGATGAATCTCGGATTCATACATTTGAGTCTATTTCTATCAAGGCCTGAGGAAGGCAGTGGTAAGAATGCTGACTTTTTTTTTTGAAGGCCCGATTCGATTCCCGGTAAAAGTGAAAAAAATAAGATATTTGGTTTTCGAACTCAACTCTACTATCATTCGCCATTTAACTAATTGATATAACTAATAAAATATAAAAATATATCTTTAATAAAACAAACACTAATATAGAAATATAAATAAATAAGAAATAAAAACAAATAATTTAATTTAATAATATAACTCACAGATCTATAGAGAAACACCTATTAAAATATTACCATATGTAACAAAAAGAATTGTTTGTATTGGAAATCTAAGACGTTTCTGCATGTTATAAGCTTTAACTATCTCATATTACATGTTTAAATTGTGTTAATCTGTAATTTATTAAGACCAATTCGAACTATAAGAATATAATATGTCCCCATGTTCCAGCATGTAGGTATTGATAAGATTATTATATCAGGGTAAAAAGTTGAGCAATTTTTATTTAATAAAAACAAAAACTAAATTCATGCCTAATTCGATGCATTACAAAGAGAGCTACAGTTAATATACCCCTGACTATCATTGACACGAACTCTAATATGCTCTGAAATTATCGATATTATATAAGTTTTTATAATTTCAAAGAGTGCCGATTCTTCGTAAACAAATGGACGATCAGACAAAATACACAGAATTTTTTTTTTTAATAATATACTCTAGAAAGAATCAATGATACAGAAAATACATAAATGCATTATGCATTTCATTGTGCATTCATGGAAATATGAAAAAGAATCCAACTGTTATACACATATTTCCATTTACGAATATATTAACTGACATTTTAACCAAATTTGATTTCTTGATATACATATACATATGTAATTTTATATGTAGCTACAACTTCATTTTAAATATATATAATTAAATGTAAGTTAATATAATATACATAACGTGGACGTATATATATATATATTATGTAAAATTATACATAACTATTCTGTTAAAAAAAATTTTCTTACTTCCGAACTGAATATAAAAATTTGAAAAGGTTCAACTACCAAACATTATACAAGATATATATGTATATATACTCGTACATATATTTATACTGACAAGAATATTAAAAATACCGTTTAGAAAAAAAAAAACAAAAAACTTAGTTAAAACGTTAAATAAAAGTTATAACCAAAATGCGTGCAAATGTAGTTAGCGTTTTAATCCTTTACAATTCAATTGTAAAAAAAAAAAGAAACAACAACAACAAAACAAAATTTCACTTAAAACGTGATACAAAAGTCAAAATAAAAAAAAAAAAACAAAAAATTTGAATTGAATTAAATTTTTTTTTGACGTATAAATAATTGCAGTAGTTTTTATTTTTTAATTAAAATGAATTGTTTTGGTATTTTTTTAATTGTATTCTGTAAAAATTATTTTATTTTATTTTTTTTTTAACCTAAATTTTTTATTTTAAATTGGATTTTAAATTGTTATATAAGGTATTACTTTATATCTAAATTTTTATAAATTTAATTTAATTTTTTTGTTTTGGAACATGTGTTAGACGCTTTTTTTTCTGTAAACTTTTAATTGAAATAAATTTAAAATTTTTTTTTTATTTTCTAAAAAGTACAATTTAAAATGAAAATTGAAACAAAAGAGTTTTTTATTTAACAAAAGGTTTCATTGTTCAGATTTTACTCTGAAAAGAGGTCTAATATATGTACAATAGAATAGAATAGAGGTCTAATATTATGTAAAACTGTACAATAGAAATTTTAGTAATGAAATTCATTTAATGCAGTTGAAAAGTTAATACAATATAGTTGAAGTTGGCATTATGTATTAAATTTCAAATATGTGCTGAAGTTCTTTTACCTTACCAAAATGGCAAGTAAATATGTACTAAATGAATTATATAAGTACTATTTGATTATTAACTTAATTACTTTAGTATTTGATCTTATCAAGTAACATAATTTAATTGTTTTCCGTTTTTTGAACTTTGACGCAACCCATATTATCATTTGACCTTGATTAATGAAAGCTTAATAACACTAAAATTCTGGCCTTTTATGAATGAATTAAATAAAAGGAGAACATGCAATTTAACACAAACTCAGCATTTAAATTAAATTTAAAATAAAATGTATTGAAATTCATTGATAAATCATAGTACACAGTTTGTATTATCAGTTGGTAACATTGATTTATATGAAAAGTTTTAGAATAAGGAACAATTTAAATAATTATAGAAAGTTAGTGTGAGGACACGATTGTTAGAAAAATAATTGTTTTATTATTAGAATGCATTTTATTAAATTTCAAATTAAACAAAAAGGGAAAAAATATAACTCATGGCATGAAATGTATGGTAAATGATAAGTTTGCTATTAATTACTTAAACTGTCAGTCCTAAATCCTTTCAATTAAACGCTAAGTTATAAAGCCGTAAGTTTCTAAACTGATTCAGCCGTCAGATTTATGATAATTGCCATAGCCATAGTTTAAGCTCTCTATGTGTTTTTAATTGCTTCTTTACACATATAAGGTGCTTAGGTCATTCATCAAGTTATTTAGACTGTTAATTTCCTTAAATAATTAATGTTAAGTTTCCTCAAATATTATTTTCTATCAACGGCTTAGATATTCTTCGACTTACTTGTTACTTATACAATAACAATTGAACTGTGACATGATTTATGAATAAACAAATGCGTAAATATTGTGCGTCATCTATTATCTTACACAAGAGTTATTTGTATTACATTAAATCTTATATTAAATTACGATATTAACTTTTACGATATACTTATACAGTTTTTACGATATAATTTTTTATTATATATTATATAACCGTAGTTTGAATCCGACACTTTCCACTTGAAGGTCGGCATCTTAAACATTACACGCCACTGATCAAATAAAATATAAGCTGCATATTATTAATCAACAAATCGCTAAATTTTTGACAGTACCTGACGTAGATGTCAAAAATATAAATCGCAATCAAAAGATCCATGACATCCTTGCAAAAGTCCTAATAAAGATGCTAAAACTTTTTTTTTTCTATAAAATATAACGGCTCCTTTCAAAATTAAAATAAAACATAAAAGACGGACGGCCAATCTATTGTCAAACACAATAGAAAAACCAATAAATGAAATTTCAAAAAAGAATTAAAAATGGTGAATTGTAAAATTTGTTAGACTACATTTAAAATTTGACAGAAAAGTACTTTAGCACACAAAATAACTTTGATGAAAAAAAAACAAAAAACAAAACAAACGATTTGCTTCTGTAATTAACATTCACAGGCACATAAATATGCAAAATTGTTTTATAGCGAATGTTTAAAGCTCTTTTAAGAAACATTTTTTTTGTTTCTGCTTTTTAACCTTTTTTTTACTAGCGTTTTTTGTTTTGTTTTTTTTTTATTTTTTGTTTTTGGGAAAAATTTAATTGGAACAATTTTACATAAGATTTTTTTTTTTTTTAGTATCCGTTTTTTTGAAAAATGTAACAAAAGGCAAATATTAATTTATTGTTATGACACCGTTATTTCCTTTGATCCGTATTTAAATTTTTGAATTGTTGTTTTTTTAGAAATGAAATTGAAAATTTTGGTTTTTCTTTTGCTTTTATTTTTAAAAGTCGAGTTAAAATTAGGTCTGGAAAAATATTCGGTTTTTTCTGGTAATTTGTTTTTGTTATTATTTTTTTTGTTTTTATTTTTTTTTTTAAATTAAATTCTTGCCTTCAAAATCAGTCACCACATTTCCTTTGTATTGGTTATTTTTACATATTTATTTTTTAATATAGAATTGTTTCAGTAAAAATCCAAATCCTCTTTTGTATGTGTGTGTGTGTGCTTTTTTTTTGAAGTTGTTAATTATTAGTTTTTACTATGGTTAATAAATTGCATTGAATATTTTTGTGACAGGAGTTTTGAATATATTTGAATTTTAAATAAAATTATTGAAATAAAGTCATTGAACATTTGTATTTTAACAAAAGGTATACAGAAAGTAAATTGTGAAATGGACACACGTTAAAAATGTTTGTACATTGTTTTTTAAGGTTTAAAAGAATGTAAAGTGAGTAATTGTTTGAACTTAAAAGGAAATTTTAATTGAAATTAGTTTTGAAATTACGTAGGTATTTCGTTTAATAAAGGATAAAGTGATACTATAAAGTAATTGACATGTATCGGAGTTATATTTTTTAGTTACTATGGAAACCAAAGAATTTGTTTAGAAAAATATAAGCGATTATGGTAGTTAGGGTAGTCAACTTAACTTACTTAATAATGTATGAGTACTTTCTTCTGATATTGTAATTAGTAATCTTTGAGCAAATGTAATTAAAGGTTGGTATTCATTTTCTAAGATTTTTTCAATGAAAAATAGCAAGACTTATGTAACCTAAAATAGTAACAAAATTTTAATTGAAAAAATATTCTATAGTTGCAATAAAATTCCTCATAACTTTTTAGCATTTTTTTTCACACATTTAGGTGTGTTTTATAAACATTTAATTATTTAATTAATTTATTCTTGTCTTAACTTAATACCTTTAGATTCGCTAAAATTCTAAATTTAAGTATAAAAACCTGAGTAGTCTTAGAAAATATAAGAATTTGAACAGAAATTGTATACATAAGCTATAAAATATTAGTTAAAGCTTGAGTACGTGGTTTACTCTGTTAAAATTAGAGTTTCCAAGATTTTTATTTGAGTTCAGTAGAAGAACACTCAAATTTATTTTACCTAACTTTCCAAAAACCAAATTTTAAACCAAATCCTAAAAAGATTTTTAAAAAATCTAAAAACCAAAAATTAAGTAGAACTTTCAAGCTTTTTCAAGCAATTTTCAGGCTTCTTCTTGTACAACAATATAATATTAATAAAAACAAAAGGGTCTGACCAGTTTTTATATTAAAAGCAAGATATTCAATTGGTTGCCATATAAATGTGTTGTTTAAAAATACAACGGCAACACCTTTCAATAAATACTTTTAATTAAACAAAAAGTATTTAATAAAAAGTTCAATCAAAATCAATTATTTTCCTTAAAATGTTAAATTAAATTTGCAACTATGTATAGATATGTTTGTATTTAAAAATTAAATGCTTGCACTTAAAGTGAAAATACTTCTTCTTAAAGTTAAATTGGTAGATAAATTCAACAATGAAACAATGGATCTTTAATAATGATAAAACTAACACGAGACTAAACATTATATATCTACCATCATTGAATGTAAAAAATTGTGTGTATATACATACTTATATATACATATATATAAAGTGTCTTTTTTCATAATGAACAATATTGTTTTCTTTCATTTTATTTTTAATTTTCAAGGTTGATGTCAAAAGATTCATGTACAATTCATTTAATGAAAAACATCATGTATTTCTAATTACTGAAATAATTTTTTAAGTTTTTCACTCATACAATTAAAAAAAAAAAAAATAAAAAATAAAAAAAATATAAACGAGTACACAGGTGAAACATGAATCTTTCTTATATATACTAATTAGTAAAAAGACAATACTTTAAGTTTTTTTTTTGTTTCTTTAAGAAAATTTAAATAATATTTTTTGTTTAGATTTTTTTTTTTATTCCATCTATTTTTTTTTTTTCCACTTAGATTTTCACTAGAAAAAAAATTAAAAATGAAAAATCAGGAAAAAAGAACAGAAATTAAAAAAATAACAATAGCTATGTTGTCAACTGTTACCACTGTCACTGTATTTTTGTGGTGGTAAAAAATAAAAAAAAAAAAAAATAAAAGGTTCTGTATAAATTTCAGTTGATGTGTTGATCTATTCTAATGAAATTAAGGTTGCCAGATCCCCTAAATTAACATTATGATAGGAGGTAATTTATTTTTTGTGATACTAGAACCAGTACCATAACTGTACTTGATTTAAAAAACTTAAGGAACTTGATTCAAAATGATGTACTTGATTTGTTTGTGATGATTAATTAATGTCTTCAAAGTAATCCTTGGTTAGGCGCTTTTATCAGTATTCTTATTTCAAATAACTTGTGAAATTATTGATTCAAATTCAATTTATTTAACACTTCTGTACAATTTTTTTTCAAATGTACTTTACTATTACTTATAATATTGGCTTTTAATAATAAAACTTTAAAATATTTCTAGCAAATATAGAACTTTCGAGATCACCCTCTAAGACTCATAACTACGCCTTGGAAAAAGAAGATTACAAACGTTTACTAGAACATAATCACCTTGACAATCGAAAAATATTTAATTGAAAGGAAAATTTGGAGGTGATATCAAAAAAAAAAAAAATATTTACGACTATCTGATTCCGTGCAAAGAACCGTTGACGGATCCCTTCCTGCACGGCATTGTTGATGAACATCTGATTGACTCCTCTGTAAGGCATTATTGACTCGAACATCCTGTACTAGTTTGACATAATTAGTAACGTACGTTAATTATATAGAGAAATTATAAAACTAGTCCACATAAAATATATATAAACATTATTTTCATATTATGATCACAAGAGAACTATTTGTGTGTTGACTCAAAACGAATCATGGGATTAACCCGCACTAAAGTTATTTCACTCAAATTTATTTTTAAGTAAACAACCAACTAATGACACATGAGTCCACATAAATAAGGAGTAAGTTCCTACTTCTGACTCATGTGATCAGCATTGGTCAAATATCTTTTACTCAAAACTACTTATTAGTGCAATCAATTACTGACACATGAGTCCATATAAAACCACAGTATCTTCCGCTTGTAACTTACAAAAGAACTATTTATGCTTGACTTTAAACTACTATTGGGATCAAAATGCGTGAATTCGAAATATCTTTAACGTAAACCTATTCATAAGTGTATTTTATTAAAGATGCATGAGGTCACATAATCCATTCACATAAACGAAGGAAGAGCATTTGATCACCCCGACAATCCCGATAGTATGCAAGTGTTAAAAGCTACTACTATTAATTCCTCAATAAATGTGTAAAATTTTAAACTTTGGCGACAATGTTAAATTTTATATAAAATTGAAAATTTATAACAAAAACGATTTAAAGTAAAATCCAAAATTGAAGAAAAACCGTACACATTTTAAACACGTCGATAGACGTATTTATATTATAAAATAAAACGAAAGAGATCGCTGTATACCTACACCTACATAAAAAGTTAGATGGAGTTTAATTTTTTTTTTATTTGATCACTTAAAGGTTAGGTATTTACATCTACGGATACACTTTAGATTGAAGAAGATGATGATATTGATGATGATGATGATAATGATGATGATGACGATGATAATGCTGATGACAACAAATATAACACTCTTATAGTGCTCTTGTATTGTTTGTTCTCTGTTTTATATTTTGTTGTAATAAAGAAAAGATAAATGTTTTTCTTTTAAAGTGCCTACACTTTTTTTTTTTTGTCAACAATGTTTCAACTTTTTTTTACCGTTTTTTTTTTTGTTTAAAAACAACTTTTGTTTTAAATGAGAAAAGTTATTTTTTCTCTTATCATTTTTATTTTTGTTCAGTGTTTTTCTTTTATTTAAAATATTTTATTTTGTTATTATTCTTATTTTACTTTCCTTAAGTCGCTGTATCTTATATATATATATATTTAAAAAATACATTATTCGTCACCGCATTGGATCCAAAGGGGTGGCTTGGGCTAACAGTTTAATATCATATTGTTTTATTTTTTTCAATTTTCCAACAACAACATTTTTAAAATAAAATACAGAGAGTATCTTTAAGATACAATTTTTATACATGTACGAGCGTATGTTGAAAGGATGTATTTAATTTGCCATTACGTTTGTACCGCATTTCAGGTTCGGATCGAACTAGAATCAGAAAGTGAATCAGTCTAGCATTGTGTTTCCATATGTTTCATAGTCACCACGATAGCTCAAAAACTAAAAGAGCTAGGATTTTGAAATTTTTACAAATTCGTTTTTATGGAAGGGTGGTCCGGAAAATTTTTTGAATTTTCTTTCCAAGAGAACTCTTGGTTCAAAGAACGAATTCAAATTCGAACAAAAAACTTAGTTCTCTTCGAAACAATTTCGATTAAAAATTGAAATAAAGTCCCAGCAGTCATATCCTAGAACTGAAGAGTTGAATCGGCCTAATTTAAAAACTAATTCCCCGATTACGTATCAGATACCAAAAAGGTGAAAAAAATTAAGAAAAAGTCCCAGAAAGTGTAAGTCCAAAGTCCTCAATGATTTTTGACGAATAACTGTTGGGGCGTGCTTAAAAGTACATATATTTTTTGTGTGGGCAAAAATTTTTTTGATTCCGAAATTAATATCTTTTCAATTCTTATTTTGTTCCGAGTCCGGAATCCGGCTCCAAAGTTCCTGCTTTCTAAAATATGTACAAAATATAATCGATATAGTGTAAAAGTTTCGAAAAGCTGCCTTCTACTGTATTTGAAATCTTACCAAAAGTAATCAATCTAATAAAATAATTCCATAAAACGTTCATGCGGATATCTTAGAGTTGCCAAAGGCTACTTTACACTCTTCATCTTTGTTTTACTAAGAAGCATAAGAAGAATAGGAAACTAGGATCCATACTTATTATCTATGAACTTTTCTTCTCAATTTTAATTTTTCTTAATATAAACAATGTTAAATAATAGCGATAACAGTAGCAGTTAAAGTTAGAGAGACAACAACACAACTGAATAGAACTGAAAATATCTTAGGAATAATTAAATGCAAAAAAAAAAAAAAATTATTTTAAAAACTTATATTTTAATTTTTATTTTGCATTTATTCTCATGATTGTACTCTTCAGAATCTCAAAAAATACTTATCAGACTTGAAGATAAAACTAGAAATGGATATAAGGAATATAAAGGATAACATGAGTGTAGAATAGAAAATAACATTTATATTAATTGTTTCGGTTACAAATGGTACAAAATAAAGAAATAAAAAATAAAAAATTAAAACGAATCTATTCGAACATATCTTAAGATACAAATGCAATCATTATAATAAGAATGTGAATGATATTAAAATAGAATAGTATAGAATAGGTGGATAATAAAATAGGGAGGTGGTAAACTTGAAAATTAAATAGAAGCTATGAAACTTGATGATGAAATTTTTTAACAATCATTTTGGAATGAGCTTGTGAAAAATGTGAGAGTCTCTTCGATATCGAACTTTAGGAGGAAGTTATTGGAAAGAAGAAACGGATGTGATAGGGATTAATCATGGGTAGATAATCCATTTCTTTAGATGGATTTAGTGTGCTCACATTCTGTTGAAAAATAAGTGATTCGAGTTTCAGTAATGGACAATATGGACCGAAAGTCTTAGGTAAGGTGTATTTATACCCATTTATACCCCTATTTAGGTGTATTTATACCCACCCCCATACAGTAATTGCTAAACTTACTTCAGAAAGTTTCTCCATTGTATGACGACTTAGACGAGATAATTACAAACTTTTGTTAGAACAGGAACATTCACACGTTAATGGGTTAGTCCTGAGTTATTTTAAAAAAAAAATTATTAAGTCCATTTCGATTCAAAATTTATGTAGACAATATGAATTTTTTTTTTTTTTCCTTATTATTCCCCTAGGGAAAATAAGGCTTCCACATAGCCTCCCCAACTGTCTCTGTTTAGCGCTAACCTCTTTAATTCGGACCATGTTTTTCCCGATAGGTCACATTCCCTCTCGACTGATCTCCTCCAGGTTGTTCTTGGTCTTCCCACATTTTTCCTACCCTGCGGGTATGAATTATATAGACACTATTTTTAAAAAACTGTAAAATCATTTTTAGAAAAAGTTTTCCCACTCTCCATTTCCAGGATCAACTCTTAAATATTTTAGTTTGCCTGATGGCAAAAAAGTGTTACTACCCCATTTCCAGGATAAGCTTCAAAATATTTAAGCTTGACTACAATTTGTTTCAATGAACCCACCACAAAAAAATCGTCATAAATATCCCATTTTCATTGGGTGTTATATCTCAAGGTTCATTTCACTTTTCTGACGATACTTCACGTAGGTTTTAATTACCAGAACCAAATTGTCAGAGCATAACACGTGTGCTATAATGAAATGGCAAAATATGTATATATATACTTGAAAATTTTGAAGTGAGATTTTATCTCATGATACTCAAAAAAAAAAAAACAACTACAACAAAAAAAAAATATTAATGATGAAAATCTAGTTGAAAACTTTAGTACAATCCAAAAAAAAAAAACTTAAAGAATGAATAAAAAGGAAAGGAATAGAAAAATGTGAAACAAAAAGTTCTCTTAGCAAAGTTTTATTTAATTGTTCTTAATACACGCCATCTACAATACTTAAAAAATATATATTCAAGGTTGTGGTTTCCTAGTATTTATTTTTTATTTATTTTCAGTTTTTTTTTTTTTTTTTTCTTTTTCTTGTTTTTTTTTTTAAGGTTCAAAATATTTAACTTTTTTTATTTAATTATTTCAGGGTATAAAAGAAAAAAAAAACAAAAAGACAAAAAAGAAATAAAAAAAAAAATTAAAAATGAAATGTTATTTTGCATATTTTTAGGGGTTAAAGTTTCTTTGATTAAATTATTTTCTTTTAAAAGGTTCAGACAAAATTTTTTTTTTTGTTTTTTTTTGGTTTTTGGTTTTATAAGGAAAAATTATTATTAATTTTTTTTTTTGAAAATTTTCATATTTGCCCAAAAACCTTAAAACAAAATGATGAAAATTTTCTTTATTTAAATTCATTTTTAATGTTTTGTAATTTAATTTTTCATTAAATTTTTTTTTGACATTTTTAATGGTATAAGTCTGGCATTAAAATTTTTTTTTGTTTTTTTTTTATTTATTTAATCAAATTTTCATAAAATAATTTAATAGAAGATTGTTTAAAAATTTTTATAGTTGAATTTAAAATGAAAAATTTTAATTTTATAGATATTAATATTTCTCGGTTTATTCTTAAGATTTTTCTATTGAATTAATTAATATTAAAGTGACTTTTAGACTTTAAAAATATTGAAATTTGTTTTAAGAAATTTATATCATATTATTTTGCTTGATATTTTGATTTATGATAAATTGTTCATCCGATATGGTCCTGATTATAAATGCAATAACTTATTAGACCTAAAAACTCTTAAGTTTATAATCTAAAATCTGTGTCGACTTTCTATTTAAGCGATGGAATAGAAAAGTTTAAATAGAATACATTTATTTCCATATGGCTTGGGTAACTGCCAGTTGCAATAAGTATTAAAATAAATATATTTATTGGAAGTTTCAGAGGTACAAGATTTAAGGAGAGCAAGCTCCTACTTTTTTTTACGCGGGAAATAAATTTGTTTGATTAACATATAATTTACATTTATTTTTCATTATCCTTTTCCACTCCTATAAGAAACATTGAGTCAGTCAGTAACAGCTTCAGAAACTAGTAAGCTTTAAAAAAAACTGAAGCTTTAATTCTCAGTATAATGCAGTGCTTATATCTTATTTAAAATTCTTTGATTAAATATGAAATAAATCGATGCTTACATGTGATCATAATTTTATTTTACTAGCGAAAAAATACCGCAAAGATAACCCTTACTATAATCCTTACAATATTCATAACCCTTACACTATTCTTTAAAACTGATTATAATACCCGCATAAGTACAGGTTTAAGGGTATAATTAATTTGCCATTGGATTTGTAATGCGGTAGATTTAGACTGAAAGGCATGGGTCGGATCTGAAATGAAAAGTAAATCGATCCACCTATGTATGTCCGTAAGTTTATCCTTTCACCTGATAACTCATAAAAAAAAAGAAGCTAGGATTCTGAAATTTTCACAAATTTGGTTTTATGCGATTGCAGTGTCATCGCTATTGAAATGCAGCCAGTTTGCTCCACGGGTTCGAGTAGCTACCATACAGTTTTTTTTTTTAAATGAAAACAAGCGGAAGGCTCTATTTATATCAGGAAACTGAATTTCGATATAAAACAAAATTTAAAAATACGTCATCCAGTTGTCTCTCTATAAATCTAGAATCTAGATCTACAAATTTATCTGATTTTTTAATTTTAAACGAGGTAGAGTGTGGTAGAGTAGATTGTGTCAACTCTGGGATATCCGTATGACCCTTATATGAACATTATATCATTATTATTATTACTTTTGGCAAAATTTTAAACATACCAGCTTTATTAGGTGTAGTGTTATGCTCATATAAGAGAAGGAGTTGAACCCTCTGCAGTAGACCAACCTAATTTTGCAGTAACTTTGGCCATTACACTAAACTCTTTTTGGCAAATTTTCCGACACCCTTTTTTCAGACATCAGCTTCAATAGGTAGGAATAGAGTAATGCTCATATAAAAAAAGAAGTTGTATGGCAGCTACCCGAACCCATGAACCAAAATGGCTGGATTTAAATAGCGATGACGGCTATTGCCAAAAAACGTATTTGTGGAAATTTCAAAATCCTGGCTTCTTTATTTTATT
This sequence comes from Dolichopus griseipennis, assembly GCA_963082915.1. NCBI lineage: Eukaryota > Metazoa > Arthropoda > Insecta > Diptera > Dolichopodidae > Dolichopus > Dolichopus griseipennis. Next base: position 74,819,494 of record OY720441.1, on the reverse strand, counting down.
ATCGTGGTGACGGACGGACGACCATACATAGTTAAATCGATTTTTTCCGGTCCATACATTTGAGTCTATAATCTACCCTCCCTATTTCTCTGCGTCAGAAACGTAATGGCACATTTATTATACCCTTTGACCTAATAGTCATACGGGTATTAAAACTCTATACTTATTATAGCTGGATATTTCAAATTTTGCCAAAATAAATTAGCTATATATCATCAAATGTCTATATTCCGGTCATACAGGTATCCCAGAGTTGACACAGTCTACTCTAATTCACTCTTCCTCGTTTTTCAATACTCTTATAAAATTTAGAATTCTTTTTATAAATTTTTCTTCATATATTCAATTCCAAAGGAAGCATCCATTTAATTTAATAAAATGTAAATTAAAATACAGGTAAATTATTGAAATTATATTCGACACAAGAATTTCTTTTTGTCTGTCATATTAAAGACATTCTTCTGACCTTTCAATACATAATTTATGTATAATTTATTAATAAAACTTATATACTCGTATTTAATTTTATAAAATAATTTCTTTAATTAATTCAGGAAAGATATATTTATAAGTATGTATGTATTTGTATACTATTTTTTATATTAATTAAAGTATTTGAATTATTTTTTTGTCTACCCACAAATATTATTAAAATATTTTGTAAAAGATCTTAAGTACTTAATAAAGTCATTCAGACTTCAAAAGAAAATTGTTTTATCATTTTTTGATTAATATGGTAATTTAATATATTTTATGATATTTCTTTTGAAAAATTTTATTAAATCAATCTGCCTACATTATACTGTACAACATATATTACAAAACCTACTGAAAAATAAAAGTTGTATAAAATGGAAAATTTAATATTAATACTTAGGTAAAATGCTATAAGGTGGTGTTGATTGTTAAAAAATTATTATAGAAAAGTGTGTATAAAATGTAAATTAAAAAACATGATATATTATTATCTAGTTATAAAACTTTAAATAAATATTAAATTATAGAAGTAGATTTGTTTTTTTTTTAAATTCTTTTATTACTTAAAATTTAGTAAATAAGCTATATTTGTTTAATACTTGGAGTTAGTATATAAATTTATCCTACACACATCCAAGTCAAAAGCAAAAAGTCATCATATTAAAAGTATTGTAAAAGATTTTATTTATTAAAAAATTTTATTTAATATTTTCTATTTTTTTTATTAAATTTTTTTTTTTTATATTTTCTTTGAAAAATATTTTTAAATTTAGTTTTATGATCAGAACAGGTAAATTTGCATGTCAAATTTTAGTTGAAATTTAAATAAAACTCTAAAAAATTGCAGTACAATGCATAAAATTGTGTGATCATTGAATGATTAAATTGATTGAATGATTGAATTTAATAGATTTTTTTTCTTTTAAAGGTAAAAGACCAAAATAATACATTAGATTTTTGCACTACAATAAGTATTAAGGTATAAGAGAGCGAGGTCCTTAAGTTATTTTGGACTTTTAACTTTAGTTTCTTAAGTCATGATTTTAATTTAGCATTAGCATTTTAGTAAAATATGCCACAAGAAGAGGTTGGGGTCAAAATCTCGGCTTAGAAAATATGTTGTTTTATATTCTAGAAAACCTTGATTCTCCTAGAAAAAAGTCAAATTGAAGAAGTAGAGCAATTCAATTATTTAGGAAGCATGGTGACATCAAGTGGGGGAACAGAAGTTGATGTTGACCGAAGAATAAATAAAGCTAAAGCTGCTTTTGGAACTCTATCAAACATAAAGCTTAAAATATTTGAAACAAACGTCAAATCAGTACTTTTATACGGCTGTGAAACATGGAAGATAACCCCCAATATCACCAAAAAGTTGCAGATATATATCAACCATTGTCTACGCCGCATTTTCGTTGGCCGCAAATCATTACCAACAGACATCTGTGGCAAAAACGAACACCAAAAGATGATTGAAGTTGAGATCTGAGAGAGAAAATAGCGTTGGATGGGACATGTCTTGAGGAAACCAGAAGAAAACATTGCAAGACAAGGCAATGTTTTGAGTGTAATCCATAAGGCAGTCGACGAGTGGGTAGACCAAGCAAAACATGGAGAAGTACTGTTTTGAAAGAGGCAGAAGCGCAACGCAAAACGTGGCTACAGGTAAAAGGGATTGCTAAGGATCGTGAAAGGTGGAGAGGATTTGTTGATGCCGTATGCCCCAGCAGGGGTTCTAGGATCCAGTAAGTAAGTAAGTAAGAAAAGTTTGTTAAATTTTCTATTAAATTCAAAAATTTTTTGAAAATTAGATTGAAAAGTTTTTCAAAACAAGATTAAAAAAAAAAAAGGATTTACTAAACCTAGATTATGAAACACTTCCCACAAAATGACAAAACTTTGTATTGTTTGGGATATTATTTTAAAATTTGATTTAATTTTTAAAAATTCGATTAAAAGAGTCCATTTACATTTTGAAAGTTCTTAAAAGTTTTTAAGTTTTTACTAAATATGAAAATTAATAAACGAACCTAAAAGTATGCAAAGGTTTTAAAGTCACAACAATGTTTTAAAAAACATGCCTTTCTAAAGACCAAATTTCAGATTATTACATTGTCATTCATATATTAACATTGTTTAGTGTATGGTAATGTAAAATCTAGTAATTATAAAATACCGACTTAAGCTAATTCTGACATACAATTAATATTTCACAAATTAAATTAAATTTCAAAATTTTTACCGAACTGACAGACAATTTATAGAAACTTAATGAAAACGTTTTAAAATTTTTTTTTTTATTGTGCAACCACATATTTTCTAAAAAAATAACAGGATTTGAAAACTGGGACTATTCGAATTAATAGACAAACTTAAGCTGTTATATTCCAAACATTTCTAAAATTCTTTTAAATTCCCATTTTATTGTGTTTTAAATATTTCTTGTGACAAAATACGGATTAATTTTAAAAAATCTAATTAAATAATTGCAATTAAAAAATATCTACTGTTGAAAATGAATACAACCACTTACTGATTATATTCACATGTCATATTACTATTAAAAATTCAATTCATTTAATAATAAAACTAAGTAAACTATTTTTATTTGACAATATTCTATATTAACTTTTCTATATGATGTATTAACTTGTGAACAAAATTTAAAAATACTTATTAAATCATTTTAGAATAGTTGGGGAAAAATTTAATTTTTAATTCCTAATTGTCCTTTTAGCAAAAACTTTTATTAAAACTTTGGTTTAGTTTTTATTTTTTTTTATTTGAAACTTCCGGTATTAAAATTGTATTATAATCCATAAAGAGTTTCCTTTTATTCACTATATAGTAAAAAGCTTTAACTAAATGTGTATAAAATAGTCAGTAATATAATTTTTAGCGAATTTTAAGAAGAATTTATAAAAAAAATAATGCTATATAGTTTCAATTTGTCGACCGTCTGACCGTCCAACTGGGTGTTTAGAAAACTTCTGTAATATTTGAAATAATCCAAAGTTTTGATTACGAAGAGAACAAACTCCAAACTAAATCAGCTAGAATTTAACCTGTTATGGATTTATACCCCCCTGAAGTTCGAAAAAGCTTAATATTAAAATTATTATAATAAAAGTTTAAAATGGTATAACTTAAATCTGGAAATGTCAAATTGAAGCTACTTCCATAAGAATTATTAATATATCTGAAAATAGGGTTGCCATACGGTACTTTAATTTATCATTTTGCGAAACTTTCAATGTTGGGCAAAATTTTCAACTTCTCATATGCCTTTGAAACGTTTTTAGTTAAACACTAGAAGAGCAATTAGATCCGATATAAGTTTAAGTCACAATTCACGAAATTTAGGAGTTGTATGGAGTCAGAAACTAAAAATTCGCTATTCTTAAACATCTGTCATTAGAATATCTGTCAAAATATTTTTGATGTAATATAAAACTCATATTTAAACTCATTTTTGAATCATCATAGAAAGCAATTCTCCAATACCAAACAAAAAGCTACTTCCATAAGCATTATTAAAATATAGGAAAATAGGGTTGCCATACGGTAGGGTTACCATGAAAATAGGGTTGCCATACGGTATTGTAATTTTTAAGCAAAATTTTGGGATAAATTTTTGACTTCCTATGCCTATCAAACGATTTAAGTTAAAAAATAGAAATGTTAAGAGAAATTGGATCAGAAACAAGTTTAAGTCACAATTCACGAAATTTAGAAGTTGTATGGAGACAGAAATTAAAAATTCGCTATTCTTAAACATCTGTCATTAGAATATCTGTCTAAATATTTTTGATGTAATATACCAATGATGATTCAAAAATGAGTTTAAATATGAGTTCTAGATATTTAAACTCATTTTTGAATCATCATAGAAAACCGTTCTCCAATATCCTCTTTTTCTAAATTTTTCTGGACATAACTTAATTTCTTATTTTGCAAGGCTGCGAATTCTAGAGCTTCTGAGTACCCTTTGAAAATCCTCAGATTTATGTTTCTGAAAAAGTGGAAGCAACGTCATTATTGTAAACTTATTATGGAAACCTTATTTAATTTTGAAAATGTCCTTTTTTTAAAATCCTTTTATCTTTAACATTCCTTTTTGTTGTTGTTGTTTTTCTGTTTTTAATATATATATACATATATAGTTTCAAGATATTTTTAAAAAAAACTCTTTCAACTGTTGTAGACAACTAAATTAATTTTTCACATTAGCACAACTATTTTATGATTTGAAACATTTTTTTTTTTTTTCATTGAAAAGTCAATTAAAATAGTTTTAAGAAAATATATATATATATATATATATACATATATAATATTTATATATGTATATATTTATAATTTTTTTTTTCCTATTTAGAAAATGAAAAACCACAGAAAACTCATATAATCATATATTATAATATGTATATATGTATGTGAAAATTTAATATAAAATGAAAAAGCAATTTTTATAAAAAGAGTTTTTACTGTTATTAGAAAAATGTCAAATACAAAAAAAAAAAAAAAAAAAAAAAAAAAAAAATTTTACCACAATGAAAATTTTCAGTAAGTTTTAATTTTAGAATATTTTAATTCTAACTGTACTTCCTCTCTATGTGTCTTTGTTATACACATATTTAGAAAAGGCTTCTCAACTTTTTTTTATTTGATATTTATTCAGATTTATTTCGTCATTAAGTTTTTAGTTTTTTTTTTTTTTTTTATTTAACTAAAGATTAAAATACAGTTATACATTATGTATCTTTAAAATTTTAGTTTTTTTTTTTTATTTTTGATATATATTGAAAATAATAACATTATTTATTTGAAAAATTTATTTCCTTTTTTGAGTTGTGGAAACAATTTTCAAAGGATTAAAACAAATTCCATCATGTCCTAGGGTTAAAGGGATTTTAAAGAGAGAGAGAGAAAGATTTTCATGAAATTTTAAAAAAATATTATGAAGTTTTCGTTTCATCATTTTATATAATAGAAAATTGGGTTAATCTTATTTTGATTTGGTTTTAGTTTTAGTTTTATGTGGAATGTATTATAAACAAGTGATGAAAAAACCCAAGGGTTTTTAAAAAAGCACATTTTCAAAATAATATATTGTTTCATACTGAGTATTTTATCGGAATATAATGTTGAAGCTTCAATGTTAACGTTTAATTTACGAAATATATACGTTGGTGACTAAGTTACTACTTACTTATAAAAACAGTAATTTTTTTAATTTTTAATTCCTAATAGCCCCTCTATGGGGAAGGTTGCCCAATTTCTCAAGAATCTAATCCTCACTACTCCCCTTCCCCCAACTTTTTTAGGTTTTTTTTAGGTTTTTGTGAATTCTACCAAAATTTGGAATTTTATTTAGAATTTTACTATATAAGCAAAAATGGTTAAAACTGACAGACACTTTCTTCAATTTAAAGAGCCGCTTTTAAATTTAAGAAAATCTTTTAACATATGTTAAAGTATAATGTTGAACCTTAAAATTTTGTATATTAACAAAAAGAAAATTTAACAGGTATTCAAGTTACATGTGTTTAAAAATAGCAAAATTTCAATTTTCAAGTCCTTATAGCTGCTAAACACGGGACGTGACAAAAAAATTTTGTTAACCGGCTCCTACTAATTTCTGAAGTTCTAACTTCTCCAAAAAATTCCAAGATCCCGGCTGGAACAGTTTGGAAATATGTGGGGTCGAAAATTTTGCAAAAATTTAGTTTTGCATAATGGTAAATTTTAGTACCGTATGGCAACCCTAAATATTTGTTTTATATATTATAAAAGCATATTATAAAACCAGCTATCTTTTGCCGTTTTCAGATTGAAAATACACCTAATAGAACTCTTGTTATAACCATTTGAATATAGGGCTTTCCCAACTTTGGGGGGCTGCAGCTCCGTAACGGGTGGGGCTACAGAAAAAAATTCTTCTACGAAATAATTTTTTTTGTAATACCTACTCGTGGTTAAAATTTCTTTTCTCTATTTCAAACGATGTAAAAGTTTTTGTAAACATACGGACAGACAGACGGACGTACGGACAGAGTGAAACTATATAGGCACATTTTTACAAAATTTTTTGAAAATGTGCTAAAAACTGTTGAAATGTTAAAACAACAAATTTAGGAGCTTATTAGAAGTTATTAACTGTTTACATTATGGTATGTGTTTTTGCGAATACTAAGGATTTTGGAATCTAAACACTATCAAATAAGGAATTTATTTAAATGTGACTTCAAACTCTTAAAATATATATTAAAATCGTTGGATGAAATAACTTCTGTAGTGAGAATATAGGGCATTCCATTCCTTAGCCTTTCCGTGGCTATGTCTTTCACAGCTATTTCTGGATCTACCTTTTTGACGCTGCCAGTTACAAGGCCTCCAAGTACCTGTTGAACACTTTCAGATTTGATTTTTTTTTTTAAATATGATAGTGTCATTCGATTGGTGGCGTAGCAGTTAGGACGTTGGTCTTTCAATTGAAGGTTCTTGGTTTTACATCCTGGTTGGATTATATATAGTTAAAAAAATGTAATTTATAATTTATATCAACAATAGTTTATTCCATATTATAAAATATATACCTGCCACACCTGAAAAGGATCATTTGCTTATCACATTGTATGTGGTTAGGGGACTGTTCGAAAATAAATAAATAAATGAAAGGATGTTTCTTACTCTACTTAACAGATGTTTCTTACTCTACTTAACACTATTTTTGCCTTACTTGATGTGATGTTTTAGTACTTTGTAGTTGCTATATATTATGTGGTTATGATACTGTCTAAGTATTCGCAGTTTTGAGAATCTTTAATTGGTGTATTTGAAGTTTTATAGAATTTTAAAACTGATATTTATTATTTAATTATTCTTTTCGTGACTTTGTCAATTACAGTATTGAATAGGATTGTTGTAGGGGACATAAACTTCTAATTGTTTTATCAAAATAATACTGAAATCTTTAAAGCCTAAAATCAATATTCTAATTAAATATTTTATCTTTAATGAAATTAATTTTGTAGAAAAATTATGATAAGTTATTTCTGTACAATTTTATTACAACATTTTGTTAAAAACTTGACGAGGTTAGAATTGCTATTGAAATTAGTTTAAATAGTCGTTTTCCCGTTTTCGTTTGACCTAGTCGTCCAACTGAAATCAATTTTCATTTAAATCATCATGGTTTAGTAGGTTTACAAATGTAAATATCGTTTTGTTTCTAATTTTATGCAATAGCTGTTCTAATCCCATCCAAAAACTTAATGCAATTCGGACCAGGAGTCCGGAACGAAACAAAATAAAAACGAAAAGTTCCAGAACATTTCGAAACAAAAAAACTTATAAGTCCGTAATTAAATTTAACGAATTTTATCAGAAAAACAATAAATTAACGGTGTAAATAAAGTTCCATACACTTTCATGGTTAAAAAAAAAAAAAGTCTCGGTTTTTCGGAACCCAGTAGCTGGACCCACATAATTTAAAAAAGGTAATCACCGATTTATAGTAGAACCTAAATTTAGCAAAAAATGTAAGTCTGCTGGAAAAGAACCTATTCGACCCTTAAACCTGACTCAACAAATAGCCCTAAAAAATGATGGTGCCACTTTTTGGGGCTTTTTTATTTTATTTTTTATTTTTTTAGTGTCTACTATTGTATCTGGGGCTAGCTTTTTTAAATGAATTTGGCTCGACTTCTGGGTCCCCAGTTACGAGGGCTATATCAGTTTTAAATGGTAATTGTTCAAATAAGAAATTTATTTTATGTTCAATTTTAATTCGTTTTTCGGATCAAAATGTTATTCGTTCTTTTCTGAACAACATTTAAAAAAAAATTTGCTTGTGGTCCGGAGAGAACATATTGTTAAAGAATGACCCCTGATTCCCTGATTCAGACCAAACATATTTAAATATATTAATCAATTATTGTTTTATTTAATTCAGATTGTTATTAGTTGTAAGCTGAAGTTGTTGAAAATTATATTTTTTATATTCAAGCAACGAACGCAATGTTAACGTTCTTCTGAACTTTTTTACAGTTTAAATTTGTTTTAAATAAAGCTTGACCTTTTTCTGTTATCTCCGAATATTTTTGTAATATAAGCAGTCTAGATCCTAAGAATAAACAAAAAAAAAATTAAAAATTATGCCATGTATAAAGTTTTTATTCTAGAGAAATTTTGCATGATATGCAAATTGTTATCCTTTACCGTTATATACTGGAAAACTTTACTAAAATATAAAAAAAAAAATTAAAACAAAATATGAATTGTTTTCACTAAAAATTTAACTTACAGTTATAGATAAATATATGAATTAGTTGGAGTATTCTGGAGGACCAGCTAAAGGTTACCAGGCATGTTTAAATTTGGTTCTAACTGTGGAAGATTTATCATTTTCAGGCAACTGAATTTTTGTACGGATATTTTAACGGTAAGTTTTGCTCTATATTTTGTGCACTCATTTAAATTCATTTCCAAATTTATATGTTCCTATATGTGTATGTGTGCACCTCTACATAAATTGTACATATAACACTTATTTGAATAATTTAATTGTTATTTTCATTGATATACAATATTGTATACATTGGATATACAATATTGTATACATTGAATATACAATATTGTATACTGATTTTATTACAGGTGGTCTTTAATTAAATGATGCATGAATAAATTTTTTGTTATTCTTAAGTACATAATGTACGTACTCTTATAAGTATTTAAGCATTTTGTAGATAAATGATATAAGTATATTTGTGTATATTGTGTATTAAATTTATGACTTTAGATATTATGATTAATCATTAATATTAAGCTTTTATGAAAATTTGATTTTAATTTAATGAATCGAAATAAGATGAGTGACAAGAATTAATTAAAATAAGAATTTTAATTTATTGTTTGCCATTTGCTTTATTGCTTTCAAATTAAACTTATATATGCAGGTAATTTAAATAATTAATTAATTTATGTAAATTTGCTGTATGTAAGTTTAGATGGAAGTACACATGTACAGTTTAGTTTTATTCGTTTTTAAAGTTGTTAATGTGTATGTAAATATGTCAAGTTTTAAAAATCCTCTATGACTCATAATTTCCATCGTACCTTTAGTCTTATTTCTGACATGCATTCGATTATTACAGTCTTTGTTAATTACACAATCAGTCTGTTGATTTGGAACTTATTAATTTTTTTGCGTGGATAAAGGTTTTTGGAGTTAATATAGATTTACATGATTTTGAGAGTTTCTAGATTGTTCTTTTTCCTCTTAGATGACTAAAGCTATTGTCATAAAAAAAGCACATATTTTATTGTACTTTATATTAATTAGTTTTTTGGGTAAAGTTTGAAAAAAATTTTGTTTAGTAAAATTATAATGACTGTTGACTGTAGAGCGACACAGAAGAGCCTTATTAGTTCAAATAGTTGGCTTTAATTAAGACGCCTTCTGGTTGTTTTAGCATAGTTTTCTAAATTAAAAACTGACCAATTTCATTTCTAATTTTTCCCAACGATTAAAAACTTTCATTGAATCCTTTTTCTGGCAGTTTAGAGGCTTTCTACCACTACTTTTATGACCTTAAGGCAGAGGGAGTTGATAGTTCTTCTTCTTTCTGGTAAAAATAGTTTTTTGCTAACATTATTAGAGGCTTTCAGAATCAATGTGATCTAACCTCCTAAAAATTGTTTTTTCTCACAAATCACATAAGAATTAGTATAATATCAGACTGTGTTCCTAAAATCAGCTCATCGGACTGTATTTTTGAAAAGGTCAATTTCTGGTTGCAAGAGGTATTTTTTTGGCCACAGTTTATTTTTTTTTAGTTCAAAAATGGCCTAAGTTTAGGCTATTTTGGTTTTTTAATTTTTTGTTGGTTAGAACACTTTGGTTCTGACCCATTCTTAAAATTACCATTTGATTAAATTTTAGAATAAGTAGTTTTTTTGGCAGATGTATAAATCTAAAAAATATTTTTTAGAGGAAAGCGTGGTACCAGTTTTTAGCTTCAATTAAGTGGGATTTTAAGAGAATAGCAGACAGAATGTAATAAGATTTTTTTAATCATTAGGTACGTTTTAGAATATGAGGAAATGTACTGCGCATATTATATTAATATTATTTGGCTATTATTTTAAGTTTAGCTCGCAAAATTATCAGAGATTCTTCAAAGTAAACTTGTAATTATATTTAAACTTTACTTTAAATAATTAAATCTTCAGATTTAGTTTAGTTTCACTTTCTATTACCATGTAAATTAAGATTAATAGGGTTATATATAAAATGAAGGTTATTTTATTTTGTTTAATTTAAAATTTCTTTCACAAAAAAGTTTTTTATTGCATATTAAATATAAAAATTATTTAATATTTTATAATATTAATAACATTTTGTTTTATTAAAATATAAAACTTATGTTAAAAACTTTTATAATATAAATTTTAAACATTTTCCATTAAGTTAAAAGATTTTTCTCACTATTTTATATTTTCTTTTAATATTTTTCAAACAAAATTGCTGAACACTTAAGAAAATGCTCAAGATTCGTAAAATGTTAAAATAAAGTTAAAAACTATTTAAAAAACACACAAAATATTTCTTAAGGTAAAGTAATTTACCTTTTTTTTTTTGTTATAATATAGACCCTAATTATAATTATATAACTGTTTTGTGTATACATTATTTATGTACGTATAATTCGTGTTAAACACCTGGCAAGCTTATAAATTATTATTTGTATCATAATTTTTTTGTTTTTGTGTTTGTTTTTTGTGGTTTTACTCATTGTGATGTTTAAAATATTAATAATAATTTTCCTTATATATATATAAAAACTTTAACGGAACCAGCCATAATTCTAACAATAACAAAACATTATCTAAGTGGAAAAAAAAGGACAGGTAAAGTTAATAGAATGAATAATAGAAGTGTTCTGGATTACCATAGGGGCACAACATTCAAATGTAGTTAAATTGAATTATATTGAAAATCGAAGCTGTGCAGGTGCTATAGATTAGTAAATGGTTAGAATGGCGCTGTTTATCTAGGAAGATGTTAAACGTATTAGATAGTTGAGAAATGTGTACGCCTATAAGTATGCAAAAATGTAAATGAAGAATACAACTTATAATATTCAAATTTAGTTATATTGAAATATATTCAAAGTCGAATCAGTTGAGAGGCTCTAGATTAGTAAATGGTGAAAAAGACGGTATTAATTTAGGAAGGTATTTAAGGTATTAGATACTTTAGAAATGCGTCCGCCTATATATATGCAAAAATGGAAATGGTGAATGGAACTTATAAAATTCAAATGTAGTTATTTAAAATATATTGAAAGTCGAATCAGTTCAGGAGGTCCAGATTAGTAAATGGTTAGAAAGGCGATGTTAATCTAGAAAGTATCTATTCGAAATATTAGTTACTTATCAAATGTGTACGCCTTAATATGTAAAAAAAAAGTAAATGAAACTCGTTAAAAGCTTTTTTTCCAAATCTTCTTTTGAAGTGTATTATAATATACAACCCATTTTTTAAAATTAGAGACACGAATATAAGGGGTAGATGAAACAAAATTAATGACTAGATTTAGGTAACAAAAATTTGACAGTTGTATCTTCTAGAAATTTTGATAGATGAAATGCCAAATAACACAAGTTTAAGATTTAAAAATTTCAATGAACAACTCAATAATCAAATCAATCTAGTCTAATTAAAATTTTTTTTTGACTAAAATATATGCAATTTTTCTTGTACTTCAACTAAGCTTATTTTTAATTTCAACAGGAAATTTTAAATCTTTATTAAAAAACAAAAATGTCTTCACTTAAAGTAAAAAATCTTCATTGAAATAAATATGCATTAAGTTTGAATACAAAGTTTTCAATTAAAATTAAAATGTCTTCAATTAAAATACAAAGTCTTCATTTGAAATAATAAATTTTTTCACAGTAAAGAAGTCATTAGTAAAAATAAAAATATTAAATTTTTATGTATATTTTAAACGTAAAATGTATTTTATAATGCATAAACATTTTTAACATAATTTATAATTTTAATAGTAAAAAAAGTAAAAAACAAAAATAAAATTATGAAATAATGGTTTTTGGTCCCAGCCTTTCCATCAACCACAATATAAATATATACACATTTATATATACACATATATATACCTGTTTATATGTATATATATATTTATACATCTTCACATTATTTCGTGTACATTTTTAATATTTCTTTAAATAACAAAAACATCATCAACATCAACAACAGTAACAACAACAATAACATTAACAAATCATACCCTTAAGGACATTAAAGTGAATTGGTTGTTTTTCAAGTTTTTCAGTATAATTTGTTGTTGTTGTTTTTGGAGAGTATTTTACTTCCTAATTTTTTTTCACTTGTTTTTTTTTTTTTTTAAGTTTTGTGTGCTTTTAACAACCGTGAAATACTTATGTTTTGTGTTTTTTCTTCTTTCTCATCATAACTTTAACTATGTTGTTGCTGTTGTTGTTTTTTAGAAGTAGGTTTTTCATCTACTTCTTTTGTTATTTCGGCTTCTTTTTTTCATACTTTCATAGTTACTTCCTTGTTGTTAAAATAATAATAATAATAATCTCACCTGAGTGTTTTAGAAGCTTTATAATATTATCAAATAACGAATGCATATTATATATACATAATATTGTATGTATATAACTATATTTTATACATTTTTTTTAATTGTATAAATATAATCATATGAATATATACATATATATATATTAAAATATCATAAACATTCATCGCGTATCATATTTACCACATCTTCCATTTCCACTATATGAGATGTTTTCTCTTCCTTTATCTTAAACAGTGCTTGTCTCATTTTATTTTATATCATCCTTTTATTCTACACAGTAATTGTGTTTGAGTTGAAGATAATAACGGTTTTTTCGCGCTTTTTTATTTATTGTTTTTGTTATTTTTTTTTTTGTAAAAATAAACCACAATAACATATAAATTAGTTTCGTAAAGGAGTTCCGATATTCTGTAACTGTTATGTTGTAATTGTTTTTGTTGTTGTTGTTTTATTTTTTTTTTTTTTTCTGAATGGATTTTTGATTGTGTATAATGGTTATGTTTGTATGTGGTTGGCAAATTTTTTAATAATAATGACAACAACAACAACAAATAATGTACAAAAATGCTTTTGCATTTTTTTTATATATATATAACATTATTTAAAGTTCACTTATATACAATATTATTACAATGATAATGATAAATACAACAACAAATCCAAAAAAAAAAAAAAAATTACAAAAACAAACACAAGAAAGATGAGGAAATTTGAATGTGAAAAATAATAACAGTAAAATTTTAATTATAATTATTTTTACTTGGGGGCATAATGTTGGGTTTATCATTTTAAATTGTATATAATTTCATATATATATATATATATATATATGTATTAAAAAATAATGACAATATCCTTTTGGGAAATTTATAATGTTAACTCTATTTTTTTTTTCATTTTTACATCCTTCATCCTTGATTTAAAAAAAAAAAAAAAACAATTTAATAAAAAAGGATGTGCATACAGGTGTGTGAATTTAATATATGAAGTAATGTAATGGTATAATATATTCATAATTATTTTCATATATATGAATTAATTAATTATGAAATATTGTAAAAAATGTAGAATGAAAAATTGGAAACGTTTCGAAAGTTCGTATATTAAGAAATTTTTATATATTAAAATATAGTTTCTTAAAAAAATTTTTTTTAAGTGTTAACTGTTGAATTGTTGGGCTAATAAGCTTGCTTCTATCATATCATGTTGAAACAGGGGGAAGTATTATATTCTTGTTGTTAGAATTGATCTTATTGAATTCCAGATAAATTTGAGATAGTACTGGGCTTTATAACATGTATAAAAGTCTTAGATTTTACATATATACAATTCTATTTTTATTTATATTGTAATATTTTGTATTTGAGTTATATGGTATTCTATATCTGTAAGTTATATTATTCAATTAAAGTATTTGTTTATATTAATCATTAATGTATTTTTTTATTAAAGATATATAATTATTAATTATTGATTAATCCTTTAATTTCAACTCAATGAGTCGAGTCGAAAACCAGAAAAGTTTCTTTATTTCCACTGGTATTCGAACCCCGGCCTTTCGCATGAAAGATTGGTACTCTAACCACTTTGCTATTCGGCCATTTTGAATATCACAAAATATTTTTAAACCTGAATATTTATATCAACTTTACTTTATTTACATATACTTTGTGAAGTTGAAGTATTAACATTATATAGTATCTCCTCATACGTATTACCAATGGCCCGTGGTAAAATAAAATTTTGATGAACGAATAATTGTTTCCAACCCTGAAGAAGCATATGTGCATTAAATAATTTTAATTTTTAAAAAATTTTAAAATAATTCCGGACTTTATTGTAAATGTAGATAAATTTTGTTTTCTGTTTTTTGTTTTTCAAATTTATTCTAAAAGAAAATGTAGGTAAATTGCATTTGTGTAAAATGAGAAGAATTCTTAATATTAAATTTTTATTTAAGTTGAATAAAACATATATAAATATTTAAAATTCTTAACTTCTTTCAGTTACTCTTATTAATTGAATACATAGTTGGTTATTTAAACAAATTTGATGACGTCATTATTAAAAATCTTGTAGATATAATTTTAACGAACACATCATTGTCCACTTGTTAATGTGATTGATGTAAAAATTTGGCAGTTTTTATTGTATTTGTCAATATTGTCATAATAATTTATATTGATTCTAAAGGTGATGACTCAAAGTCATTTTGTTTCTAGCGTTGCTTCTAGCGTCGCGTTGTAAAAAAAGGTTATCAAATGCTAACATCGAATTTTAATTGTTTATATTTTAAATTGAATAAATTATACAAGCATAAACATAAAGTTTTTAATATTTAAAACAAATTTAAAAAAAATAGAATTTAATGTTAAAGCGAGGGAAAATTTTATAAAAAAAAACTGAGAATTTTATGTCAATTAGACATTGTTGATCTATTAAGTTTTTGTTTCAATTTTCAATAATTTAATGGCACACAATATTTGTAAGAATTTAACTTTTTTAGTTTGTAATTATCTTTACAACTATTTAACCAGTTTGCTGGAAAAAAAATAAAAAATATATTGAGAGGGTTTAAATAAAAAAAAATGTATGAAGGTTGAAAAAACTTTAAATAATCATTCCAAAAATGTCTGGTCACGTATTTTTCCAAGTTAAAAGATTATTTTATGAATTTTTAACACATTTTGCAATAATTTGAACCTTTTCTAAATGAAAATAACATTTTATATAATAAATAGTAAAATTCAAAAATTATTAATATATAAAAAGAATTTTGTAAAACTACAAACTCACATAGTTGATTATTTTTAAAGTCAGAAGAACAAATTGTTTTTAAATTTATTGTAAAGTGCATTAATTAGAAAGGAGTGTAAAACATGTGAACCAGCTTAAGCTGTTTGCGATATGTTACTGGACCTGAATTATTTTAATTAATTATCTTGTGCTATATCTACTGAAAAATAACAACAGATATCTTCTCATTTTTATCCTCCTACAAATGGTTAACATCGTCAAGACGCAGTGTCAATATCTCGCGCAAATTTCAGCCAATTTTGATGAAATTTGGTTTACTTGCTTTATTGGTTCAAAGTAATGTTAAGTTTGTAGATGAGTCCGATTTACCATGGGATCGAAAGGCTCCCAGACAAAAACACCAGAATTTTGCAGAAATATCGTATTCTAACCGTTGCAATGACCTCATATTTGTCAAAGTGCGCAAAGGTAATGGTGGGTACTTATGGATATACATATATGGAAATATATTTATAAATTGATTCTATTATCTTCAGGTCTAGATCTTCCAGGAGTTAAGGCAATGTCAAGTCTAATAATACATCAAAATCTCAACCGATTTTAATGAAATTTTGTGTGAGTGATTTCTTAGCCAAAATAAAGAAACAGCTTAGCAGATGGACCAAATTCATTTAAAAATATATAAATTTCAAGTGAAAAACTAAGAGTACTAACTTCATTAAAAAGAATATATATATGTATTTTTTTTAACCTATTTAATAAAGAAATTTCATAATTTTGAAATTAATATTTTTCTTTTTTAACTTTTTTTAATTTTTTTTTTTAAATATTATTTTCCAAAAATAAAAACTAATAAAGTTTCCAACAGCAAAGTTGACTTTTAAATGTCAATATTTTCTAATAAACAAACAAAAATATTACCGTTTTTTAATTACAATTTTTAATTACAGTTATATGAAAATTTTTCAATAACTTTTCGTTTTTTTTTGTAACAATTTTCCAATTTTCCAATTTTCACACACTTTATTATTTTGTTTGTTTGTATTTTTCCAATTTTTTTTTAAATTTTTCCTCTTATTGTGTGCAGTAAATTAACTTTGACAGTAACAAAAGGTGAAAAATATTAAAAAAAAAAAGAAAAACAACAACTAAAAACTTGGAAATTTTCAATTAAAAAATTTATATGAAAGTTTTTTTTTTTTATTTTTTTACCATTAGGTATTACCATAACTTTTCACCTTTATGAAGGCAAAAAAAAAAACAAAAAATAAACAAAAAAAATATTGGAAAAAAGGAAACTGCCAATTACATTAGGTTTTTCCTTTCTCTCATAGTTTTCAAAATAAGTAAAAAGTTTCACACAACAGAAAAATTATTAGGTCCCTTTTTTTGTTTTGTTGTATCTAACAATAATTTTCATTTAGTTCCCGAATTTCTTGAATTAAGGAGTAAATAAAGTAAAAAGCAATAAAAAAATATGGGGACAGTAATATAAAATCATATGAATCCTTGACATTCCAATGAAATAAAGTCAAAAGTATTTTTTTTCACTTCAATTTGAGAATTAATACCAGATTTAGTTCTCGTACATTTTTTAATGTATATGTTGAAACTAGAGGGCCGACCCCGGGGTTTGGATTTTAATACATTCCCTACCAAAATTCTGTGTAAGGTAGCTTTTAGGCCTTGTAATATGTTTTAGATTTTAATAAATACAATTCTAGTTGATATTAAGTATAATATTTATATTATTTAGGTATTTCTGTATCTGTGAGTTATATTATATTAAATTAAATAATTTGCTTTGCATTTGATATTTCTTTGAGTTCTTTTGTTTTATTTTTGATGTAAGAATTTTGAATTATTAATATTATATTCCATTTATTTGAATGAACTCAGATGGCAGATGGTAGCTGACTCGATTCGAAACATTGATATATTTATATTTACTGGGATTCAAATGTGAATTTCTCGAATAATTTTGTAATTTTCATGATAAAAAAATGAAAGTGATTTGATATTTGGATTCAAAGTAAGATTACTACAACTCGCCAAGATAATATAATTGTAAATGCGAGATTCTAAAATGCAGAGAAATTTAATGAGAGTTAAATTCATAATTCGGGTGTAAATAACTTCATAAGTAGGAGTTTGGGACTGGAAACTTCTATTACTTACATCTTTATAGCATCGATTAGATTTTAAAAATAAAAATGTATAGAAACAATTGTATTAGATAGGATTTCATAATAGGCTTAAAAATCAGGATTTTAAACATTTGTTTAGATCCTGGATACATCTCCACATTAAATTTTTAAAGCCTTGGTAAAAAGTTCACCTGAGTCATGTTTTGTTCGGCTAAGATGTATGAAATTTATCTAGGATTTTTAAATGAGGATTTACTCCTTATGTAGAAAAATAAGCGTTATGATTTTATTTCTTACTCAAAAGCATTTTAAAGCCATTATGGCATTATTATTTCTGACTTTATGTCATTGCGCCTTTTTTTGTACCTAAGAAGAAAAGGAAAAGTATCGTTCAGTGACAAAATTTAAAAAAAAAAATCTTAAATAGAAAAATATTTTCAAGTAAATAAAAATGTATATATATATATATATATATATATATATATATATATATTTATAGATTATTTATACAATATAATATATATATATGCACATTATAATAAAGGTAAATAAAACTACAAAATAAAGTGTTTTAAGCAACTTTTCCTTCTTGTTTTTTTCTTTCAAAAAAATTTAGCATCTTTTTTTATATTATATAGTTGTTTCTTTTGCACTATTTTTTTTTTCTCTTTCTCTTTCTTATTTTGTTTTTTTTTTTTTTATAGCTCTTAAATAATTTTCCATCGGTTTTTTTTTTATCTTTTTTATTTTGTTTGTTTTTTTTAAATGTCATTTACCAAAAGCAATATGTGAAACGTTTTTATTTTATACTTTATAACCTGAAAAAAAACGGTGCAGGGTCATAATTCCCAGGGTCATAAGTCTTTTAGGTTATAAGTCCTTAGGGTTATAACTTCAGTGGAACTTATGACTCATTTAGTGCGAAATAAGTTCCAAAAGACCTTTGACAAAGAGTCCTTAGGGTGTTAACTATTTAGGAACTTATGACTAATTTAGTGGGACATTAAGTCTTTAAGCGAACTTTGACTTATTTTAATACATTTACGTGAGACATTAAGCCGCTTGACTTATTTGACTTATTTATGAGTTCATGTATTCTAGGCCTTGGTTACAAAATCAAGATTCCTTTTTTTCAAAATTGCCTTTCAAAATGTTGTTTATACGACAATTATAGTTTTTTCCTAATTTTAGAAAAAGGGAATACCCTGATGAATCCTTAACTCCAAAATGTGTGGTATTTATTTTTGATATTATAGTTCAAGAAAGTCTGTATGTATTCGTACCCCCCACTGATGTTATATATAATTGAACATAATACTAGTTTTGATATTACTTATAAACCTTCGCCTAAGAACTGTATAACGGATTTATGATCCAACTTTATGAGTCAAAACTCTAGGGATCATAAGTCCCCTAGGGCGTTATGGCTCATTTATGGCTTATGGCTATCAGTCTTATCTTAAGTCCCTTAGGAACTTATGTTCCTCTAAATGAGTTATAATTCCGTAAGATAATAGAATTTCGCTAAGAGAATTATGACCCTGGGAGTTATGGCCTTGCACCTAAAAAACCATAAATTTCACCTTCAGAAGAAAAAAACCAAAAAAAGAAAGAGAAAGAAAATATACACTGTTTTATATTATGATTATTATTTTTCAAAAAAAAAAAAATTATGAAAAGGTCGTAATATTAAGAAAAAATGTATATACATATATACATATATATTATATATATATATTAGTTGTTTTGTCTACTCTCCAATATAATATTAAAATGTCAGGACCATATAGAAAATAGTGTCAAAATTCAATTTTCCGGAACAACAGATTGGAAAATGTACGTTGTATATAAAAAAAACATATTTTTTTTTAATTTTTTAAAAGAGTGAAAAAAAAAATGAAAGAAAAGTTTTTCTAAAAAATACAATATATGAATAAAAAATAAAAAATAACAAACATACAAAGAAAAAACAGTAAGTGAAAAGCAAATAAATGGTAAGAATAAAAGAATTCTCAAGAGTTTAAAAAAAAAAATGCTTTAAATTGAATTAATATTATAGGATACCCTATTCTTAAAAGAATTATGAAAAAAAAAAAAACAATTATTAAAATTTAATAGTTTGGAAAAATTTATTTATTATATTGGAAAATATTTTTCATTTTATATTTTAGGAAAATTATGATTTTCATTAAGGTGAGTTCAATTGAAACTAATTATTTTTTTTGTATGGATTCTTTAAAATTAAAATTTGTATTTGCGAACATTGAAATGTTCTCCACTTTTTTTAATTATTTGATAAGTTTTAGTAATTTTTTTAAGAAAAACTTAGGTTGGATAAAGCTCAATAATTTCAATTCAACTAATTAATGAATTAAAACTTTAACTTCACTCTAATATTGCCCCCCCCACTTGTTATTTGAGGAAATCTAAACACACTAGATTAAGCAAAGGCTACATTTGAGTGGATTAAATATTTTCAGTGTACTTAGGTTTGAGCAAATTTAAAAATGGAGTTAAGTTTGAGTTTTATTTGACACATAACTTTACTCATTTATTACTTTAAATTGTAAAAGTGTAAGTTTCGTCGTTTGAGTGAGATTTGAAGAGATACAGATTACGTTAAAAAAAATGTATTTTATTTTCCATAACAAGCCTGTCGGTACCTTATGTACATGTTCGAACAAGATTGAAGATACTGACATAATATATTTTTCAATATTAAAATTTATAATAATTAGAGATGGAACAAGGTTTAATCACATTTTAGAATGTTTTAATTTAAGAATCCGAGTCTAGGCACAATAATCCTTGTGCTTATTAATAGTATTACATAATTATTGGAAAATTTTTAAATCCTTGAAAAACTTACTCTGAAATATTCATTCAAATTCAATCAGAATTCAGAATTCAAGCTTGAATTGAAGCCTCTTTTCAAATGGCAGTAAACTTCTGGTTTTCAAAAGTACAATTCTCAGTTTTATTATATTTTTATTCAAATTGCATAACTTTAGGAAGTAACATTAAAGGTTACATCCTGCATCAGTAGTTTATTGATCAAACGTCGACAATAAAAGGTAGCCTTAAGGATTTTCAATTAAAAAATTAGCCTTAGATTTTTATTTAGAATTCAGAATAGAATTAGTATTATTATACATAGAAGTATATTACGACGGAACCATCACATCATATCCGATAGGATTTCAATTTGTTTTCTGCACAATATTTAAATGGAATAGAAATTTATATTCTCGCTGTTATAGTAAAAGTCAACAATTACTTTGGTTTATCCTGATTCAGAGTTTAATATCTACGAATATTTGCACCTTGTACATTATGATACAAAAACTACATTCAAAATACCATTCAAATTTATACACCAAATAAATTTAACAAAACTTACAAAAATTTTGTAAAACCATAAAAAAAAAAAACCCCAAATATGTCAAAAATAATAAGTTTAAAAAACATAATGCATAGTGAAAAAATAAAGAAAAACACAAGGAAATCCCAAAAAAAATTCCTCTCTAAATAAAAAAAAACAAGAAAATATTTAAACTTAAAATCAAACCTTTTTTGTACAAAATGTTTATTAAAATACGCTTACCTTTACAATATGAAGTAAAAATTGATTTTATTTTTTTACTTTTTTATAAAAATTTTAAGCATTCTAATACCACTTCAAATTATTTCCTTTTTTTTACGTTTAGGTTAAAGAAATTTTTAGAAAAAATTTAACTAAAAAAACTTTATCTAAAAATAGAACATAAAAGAATAAATTGTACTTACAAAAAAATATAATAATTGTTTTTTATTATAAAATGTAGAGAGAGAGGAATTCATAAAATGAACTTAAAAAAATTTATTTTAAATATAAAATTTGCTTGAAGAAAAAAGTAGTTAAAGTTGTGATAAAAAAAAACAGGAGTAAGAAAGAATTTTTTTAAGAAACAGTTTTAACATATTTTAATATTCGTTAAAGATATTTCGCATATTTTGGTCTGTAAGTCAATTGTATTCTAATTAAAAAATCAAATAAAACCGTCAGGAAACCTGTAAATATGCAAAATTTTGACTAAGTAACCTAAAAGTATGCAATTTCCGTGAAATTCTTAGTTGCCTTATTTTCCTGATTTACATTTTCAAAAGAACGCTTTCTCGGACAGATGTTTATTTTTAAACATTTTATCGTACATTATTATATTTTAATTTTTGTGTTGCCTATTTGGCGGGAAATTAACCCATTTGTTAAATTTATCGATATTTAGATGCATTTTTTAGATACCCTTTTCTGTTTTCCTGCGGTTTTTCTTGTATAACTTTAACTTTATTTAAAAATTTAAGTTATACCGTGAGGAAACCGTTAATATCATGTTATAGCCTTACACTGTACTGCAAATTATATCGAAAATTTCACTTAACTACCTAAAAGTATGCAATTTTTTGTAATAGTTGTAAAACTAAGTTTTCTTATTTTATTGATTTACATTTTCAAAACAACGCTTTCTCGGACTTTGGTAAATATTTATCGTGCTAAATATATCTTATACTTTTTGTGTTATATATTTTCTCTAGGGAAAAATATTATTGGGAAGAAATAATTTTTTTTTTTATTTATCAAAAGATGATTTTATCTTTTTTCGAATTTTTACGTATATTTATACCGGTAACGTACAGTTCATGTCATGTATTACCCTTACATTGTACTGTACGTATTGAAGATTTAACTTAGTTGCCCAAAAGTATGCAATTTTTGTGAATTTTTTTATAGCATTATTATTTTGATTGGCATTTGTAGTAGTGAGATTTAATGGACTATATGTTAATTATTTAACGAAATTTCGTACCAAATTTATAATTGTCTTTGACTCCTATGTTACGGTCTTCATCCATTAAGGACCATGTAAATTATATTTTGTTTTCATCAGGAAAGTAATATTAGAACTATCTAAACCAACTTACTATAGGGAGGAATTTACATGTACAGTTACAGCTTAACAAATATTTGAGGAAAGTAATAAATAAAAAGAAGTAGAGAATCTGGTCGATATTAAAAGACTTAAAAGTATTGTTTTAAGTGAAAGAGACTTTGTTAGGGACAAATCTATGTAATCGTAATTCACATATGACCCTCTAATATATAAATTCTACTTAAAAAGAAAAAAACGAAAAAAAAATTTATATTGCATTCCATTTGGAAATTTATATTTCAAAGCAATTCTATTTTTAATACTGAAATATGTATTGTAAAAATTGATATTCCATTATATTATACTAAGGGGACATTTTTTCTTATATATTTTTGTTTTATGTCCTTATATTATATAGAACATCGATTACCTTGAATGACCTTGTATAAAATATTCTTATTGTTTTAATATTAAAACTTGAGTTTTTTTTTTTGCTGTACAATTTAAGCTCAGAAAAAAAATATTGTTTTTTTGTTATTAAAATTTACTTTGAATGAAATCCAATAGCTTAAATATTTTTGAAAAAGATATTTTACTTTAATGAAAATTTTTCAAGTGAAATTTTAAAAATTTTAAGTAGTTTTCAAAAGGCAAATTGAGAATTTCTAATTTAAAAAATTTTGTCAAAATTTCAATATTCCGGGAATTTTAATGTTGAGCATTTAGCTAAATATAGATGAACGGTAGTCATCATTATTTTTTTTTGTAAGAATTTATAATTCAATCTGACTCCGTAAAAGAGTTCCTCAAGAAAAAATTTCCTAAAAAAATCTTTGACAACTCTAAGACCCCT
Source organism: Dolichopus griseipennis (assembly GCA_963082915.1). Classification (NCBI taxonomy): domain Eukaryota; kingdom Metazoa; phylum Arthropoda; class Insecta; order Diptera; family Dolichopodidae; genus Dolichopus; species Dolichopus griseipennis. The sequence continues at coordinate 74,795,712 of OY720441.1, read as the reverse complement.
AAAAAAATGTATATGTAAAAAACTAAATTTGCTACAAACTGAATCTAACTGTATAATCCATAAAATACTTTGAAGTACTTTATACATATGGAAAATATCCCCAAAATAAAATTCGTTAAAAGTCCCCAAATGTTCTCAAGTTTAGGAATTTTATTCAGTTTTGGTATTTGGTATAAAAAATAATAATTTAAGTGCGAAAACCGTTTGATTTTGAGCTTTGCGACACTAGTATATAGTAATCGGCTTATTCGGTCACAAAATTCCCAGTTGTGGCTCAATTATTTTTTTTTATAAAATGATAATAGTTTGATTTAAAAAATCGTTAAAAGTTTGTAAGTTTTTTATATTAGTACATAATAATCGACTTATTGGGCCACAAAAATGCCAGACGCGGCTTAGATATTGGTTTGTAAAAGGTAAATAATTTGAGGTCGAAAATTGTTCGAATTTTGAGAGCTTCGTTTTATTTTTTAACAATTGAAAACCGTTTCGCTAGAATAAGAGGTTGAGATTTAGAACCTCTAACGACCCGTGTTTTCCGTGTGTCAAAACTGTTTGACATGAACTTTTATAATAAATTACATTAAATTTAAATTCATAATTTCAAACTTTTTTTTTTTAAAAAGCAACTATATTTGCTTTAGTTTTTATTTTATATTAAATTTCAACTGACAATTTAAAGTTATAATTCACACGAAAAAATTCTTAAAGTTTTTTAAAATTGCTTAAAATTAAATATTTATGTTATAGAATTTTAAATATAAATTACTTTTGACTGACCTTTAGAATAAAAAATTAAAATTATTTTACTTCTTTTTTTTTTTTTTTGATTTACATGAAAATTTTCGCGTGAATTTTTTTTTTTCCAAAAAAAAAAAGGAAAATTATAGAAAAATTTTCTCAAAATGAAGAAAAGTGAAGAAGACACAGTAAGCTGTGATTATTTGTCTCTTTTTCACTTATTTGTTTTGATTTTAACAAAATTTTATTCTGTTGTTCGGTTCTGTTCTATTTCTGGAAGAGGATTTGCTTTTTAATACCTTTGGTCATAGAATAATTTAATTTAATGTTTTTATTTATTTCAAGATTTATTCAAATCCTCTTTTGTCAGCGTTATTGAAGAAAACGAAAAATAAAAAAAAAAAGAACCGTTACTACTAAACGCTAAAAATTTAAATAACAATTTAAGATACAAAACTAAACATAAATAGAAAATAAGAAAGAGAGTGAAAGAGAAGGAAAGAGAGGAAAAATAAAATAACTTTAATAAAAATTTATTGTATTTATGTAAATGATGGAAAAGCATTAAATGGAAAATAAATAAAAATTAAAATGGAAAATAAATCAAATAAATTAAATTAATTAAAGGAACAATATAAAAGTAATAAATTAGTTATTCAATGTGAATATAAAAATAAAAATAACCGTTATTTAATTTGTTTTGAATAATAAAAGGATTATAATTAGATAAAATAAAAAACAACTCTTGTATTTGGTCTAAAAGCGTTTGGCTATTAAGATGAATGGTTCAATGATTTGGAATATTAATTATTATTTCATACTTGGAATTTTATTGAATTTGAATAAATTTCTTATAAATATATTCTAATAGAATGGTAAAGACATCTACAACGGTGTTGTTCAGTATCGGACTGTGATTTATTTTTATTGTGCCGGACGAGTGTCGGCACAGTGTCGATTTTGTGAATTTAACCTCAAAGATTCATTCGAAATACAATGGCGTCGCTGTTATCACAATGTCACAATGGACGAGTGTCGTCGCAGTGTCGATTTTTTGAATCTAACCTCAAAGATTCATTCGAAATACAATGGCGTCGCTGTTACCACAATGGACGAGTGTCGTCACAGTGTCAATTTTGTGAATCCAACCTCAAAGATTCATTCGAAATACAATGGCGTCGCTGTTATCACAATGTCACAATGGACGAGTGTCGTCGTAATGTCGATTTTATAAAAACCGACCTGAAAGAATCATTCAAAATACAATAGCACCAGTGTCGTCACAGTGTCAATTTTATGAAAACCGACCTCAAAGAATCATTCGGAATATAAAGGAGCGCAAATTCATTAAAATATGACAGCAGTGAATATGGATTATTTTATGGAATATAGAACATTTTGAAAATCTTTGTCAGCATGCATTAGAAAAGTTTTTTTAAGATTTATCTGTATGCATTAAACTTCCAAGTATTCGTGTGTTATAGGGGCGAATATTATAGTTATTCCGTAACAAATTCATTTCATGTATGTTTTAGGACTAGAATATTTGATATAGTTTTTTGATGGTATATAGCTAGCTAGTTTTAAACTGAAGCCTTCAGACCAGTATGCATTCAAATAGTCAATATTTTCTTTTGAAAACTTTTTAAATCTTTAATATATAATAAATAATGATATAGGTACCTAATCAGTTTAATGTTTTAAAAATTAAATATATCAATTTTGTTTGAATAAAATTGGATTACCTATTGGAAATTTTAGAGAATTTTGAGATGAACCTTGATTAAAAAATTCAGATCAAAAGTTAATCGTTTTATAAATCAGTTAGGAAAAACTAAAAGAAATTTTGAAATATTTATTATTAGGAAAATTTTGATTTTAATAGAGAATATCAATGTGTTTTTGGTACTTTTTGTTTGTAGGCTGAATGAAAATAATCCCTAGGGAAAAAAGTCTTCGATTTGTAAAACGGACAAAAATGTGCCGGAACCTGTAAATTTTTTTTGTAAATATCAAAAATCCTCATATAAATGAAAAATAAATTTATACAAATAATGCTTAAGTAATTGGTCTGTAAAATTAGAAATTTTTGTAATTTTAAATCCAGTTAAAGAATTTAAGGTTCCGAAATTCATTCAAGGCAAAACCCTCTGTCAAAATGCTTAGATTCTAGGAGTCCTAATGTGACTTGCAACAACCGCTTCTTTCCTATGAATTATGTTTTTGCATACATATTTCAATATTAAGATATTAAAAACCATTTTAAAATAGTGGGGTCTGAGGCCTTCAAATCCTCACTTAAGAAATTATATTGAAACCCTTAAGAAGCGTGAGATTTTGCAACACGAGATTTTGACAGGCGTGGTTTACAAAAGAACCAAATTTTGATTCGCGAGATTTTGATACGCTCCCGGTTTACAAAGCAGCTGGATGGTCTGATGAACGAACAGAAAAGGGAAGATTGACCCTAAACATGCAAATGTTTTTTCGATATTTTTTAAATCTTTTGCACTAATACACCGGACCAACTATATTTTGTGCAGACGTTAAAATCATGTATAGCATGATTTATTAGAATTTTGGTAAAAGTTTCAAGATTTCCCAAAAAAGTTACAAGATTTTATAAATTTGTTTTATTTTGAAATTAGAAACTTTTGATTAAACTAATTAATTTCTAATGAAAATTTCTTTTCAAATGAAATTTCAAATTTCAAATTTTTTCAAATTTACAATAGAACTACTCGTAAAGTTAAAGATTAAATTAGATATTATATAGATTTAATATGTACTTGTAAAAATTTCAAAAATCAAATTATTTAATAATTTTTAAAACTTATCAAATATTGATTAGTTAAATTCGAATAGATCTATTTGATCTTATAGAAACTATGTTTGCTTACAATCACCCCATTTTCACCAATAACAGCAATTTTCTTTAAAGTTTTTTCATAAATGAAAAACTATATTATTTCAATAAAAATTTCCTATTGTTCTATTGTAAAATGAAAATTTT
>OY720441.1:74741149-74791758 GCA_963082915.1 Dolichopus griseipennis | reverse complement strand
AATGTTGGGTTTATCATTTTAAATTGTATATCATTTTATATATATATATATATATATATATATATGTATTAAAAAATAATGACAATATCCTTTTGGGAAATTTATAATGTTTACTCTATTTTTTTTTTCATTTTTACATCCTTCATCCTTGATTTAAAAAAAAAAAAAAACAATTTAATAAAAAAGGATGTGCATACAGGTGTGTGAATTTAATATATGAAGTAATGTAATGGTATAATATATTCATAATTATTTTCATATATATGAATTAATTAATTATGAAATATTGTAAAAAATGTAGAATGAAAAATTGGAAACGTTTCGAAAGTTCGTATATTAAGAAATTTTTATATATTAAAATATAGTTTCTTAAAAAATTTTTTTTAAGTGCTAACTGTTGAATTGTTAGGCCTGTCTATATCATAGGCACATGTTGGAACAGGGGGTCACATCGTATTCGAGTTATTAAAATAGATCTTGATGAACTCCACATACAATTTAAATATTAGATAGTACGAGGGACTAGATTTTATAACATGTAGAAACGTCTTAGATTTTCAAAGTTCTATTTTTGTTTATATTGTAATATTTTGTATTTGAGTTATATATGGTATTCTATATCTGTGAGTTATATTATTCAATTAAACTATTACTTTATATTTTGCATTTATTTATGTTGTTATATTAATTTTTTGTTTTTATTAAAGATATACAATAATTAATTATTGATTAAGTCATTAATTTGAACCCAATGGCATGTGGTAACTGAGTCGAGTCGAAAATTAGAAAAGTTTTTTTCTCTTTCACTGGGATTCGAACCCGGGCCTCGTCATCGCTCCAACCACCAGCCGCTAAAATTTTTAACTTTAAGATACAATCAAAATGGTTTCATTTTTTTGTTTATCTTATTCATTTTCAATATTCTTTACTCCTATGTTATATTAGTTATATTTGGTGGCGCAATATACCTACTATTTCATATTAATAAAGGCAGGCTAAATAAGAAGTTAGTAGCAGATACAAGTTTAACAGATGCATCAATAGAACAACTACAAAAAAACTGAAAAATGATCCGAATGACTTCTGAAGCTTCAAAATTAGGCTAGAGACATGTAAGTATAGGTATATTGAAAGTCTAATAGAAGTAATTTAAGAATGTAAAATTAGAATGCAATCTCATGTGGGAAAATTCAAAAGAATAACGTAAGCTTGAAAAAAATTTAATCTTTGAAATTAGTGGTCCCCACATAAATACAAATCATTTTTACAAGTTAATAGATTTAGCGTCAAAAGTTAGGATAATTGTAAAGTAAGGAAATATTTAATTATGTAAAAAAGACGTCAGTGAAATCCATACAACAACATGCAGATCTTTGATTTTAGGAACAGTTATAATATTTGCATTCCCAAAACACTGAAGTAGTTTTATGTAAGGTATTAAAAAAACAACACATCCTACATATTAAGTATTTATTTTAATTCTAGATAAATTTTATTTTCCGTTTTTTTTTTTTTTTCAAATTAATTCTAAAAGAAAATGTAGGTAGATTGCATTTGTGTAAAATTAGAAGAATTCCTAATATTAAATTTTTATTTAAGTTACATAAGACATATAATAAACAAATTTAAAATTCTAAACTTCTTTCAATCAAAATAAAAAGTTACTCTTATTAATTAAATAAATTATAAATAATAAAATTAAATAAATAATAAACAAATTGATGAATGACGTCATCAGATATATCATGATATATTGTAGAAATGAAATAGATTTAATTTTAAAGAGCACATCTTTGTCCTTTTGTTAACGTGGTTGATATAAAAATGTGACAGTTTTATGTTATTTGTCAACATTGTAATAATAATTTATATTTATTCTGAAGGTGATGACCCAAAAGTCACTGCGCTTTACCATCGTTTCTAGGGTCGCATTCTAAACAAAAGAGTGGTCAAATGCTAGCGTCGCTTTTTAATTGTTTATCTTTCAAATTGAATAAATTATACAAATATAAACATAAATTGTCCCAATTTTAAATAATTTAAATTAATGACATACAATTTTTGTAAGAATTTAACTTTTTTAAACTGTAAAATTCTTTACAGCTTTTTACCAGTTTGCTGGAAAATAAATAAAAAAAATATTGAGAGGGATTAAATAAAAAAAAATAGTTGAAGGTTTGAAAAACTTTAAATAATCATTCCAAAAATGTCTGGTCACGTATTTTTCCAAGTTAAAAGGTTATTTTATGAATTTTAACACATTTGGTAATAATTTGAACCTTTTAGAAAAACTTAAAAAAAAAAATTTCTAAGAAAATAACATTTTATATAATAAATATTAAAATTGAAAAATTATTAATATATAAAAAGAATTTGTAAAACTACAAACTAACATAGTTGATTATTTTCAAAGTCAGAAGAAGCTAGGTTAATTTTTCAAGAAAGAAATGCAAAAATAATTTGTTTTTAAATTTATTGTAAAGTGCATTAATTAAAAAGGAGTTCAAACACATATGAACCAGCTTAGGCTATTTGTGATACATTACTGGACCTTCATTCTTACAATTAAACCATCCTGTAATATAAAAAATAGCAACAGCTATCTTCTCATTTGCTCTCACAGCAGGGACCATGTTTTAATGATACTTCATGAATTTTATACTTTTAATTTATTTAAATGACCTATTGATCGTGTAAATGTAAGATTGTAAATGTCAAGGAAACCTTGAAATAGTAATCTTGATACTTTAATATTGAATTTATTGACATGCCTGTCTAGCCGAATTGACAATGTGACTGTCGCTGCAGATATAAATTCATTGCGTTAGTGCAAATGATTAACATCGTCAAGATGGAGCTATTTTGTTTTTAAATAATTTACTTGTATGTGAAAAGCGGATAGTTATATTAATATTTTAGATTGTAAAAGAGCTTTAACCTGTCCTGAGTTTTTATATATACTACTTGAACAAAAACTTGATCCCTTTTCAAATCATATTGATATTTTTTCAAATCAATTTGGTCCGTTTTTTTAAAAATTAACCCGTGTCTTGGAACCTAGAAGTCAAAATGACATATTTTAAAAAGCCTGGTGTTCAACTCTGTAGTAAAAACTGAAAAGGAAAAAAATTTGAAGTTAATTCACAAAAATTGTGGCTAATTTCTGAGGGTTATTTTTAGGGTGGAGTCAAACTTTTTTAATTTTATCTTTTCTTATAGAAGAAAAGCTTATAAGTTCGTCAAATAAAAATTAATTTGTTACGTCCTTAAGAAAATTGTTTCATTTTGTCAGAAACTCTTAAATCCAAAAATTTTTTTGGGTTTTTGTATGGGTGTGTGTAGGTGAACATTTATTTGTATATGTATGGATGTTTTTATGTGTGCCTTTAAACACGATACTCGTGTAAATTTAAACCGATTTTGATGAAATTTGGTATAAATGCTTTAGTGGTCAAAAGTATGGTTAAGTTTCTAGATGAGCTAAATTGGACTACGGGATCGAGAGGCTCCCATATAAAAACACTATACTTTCCGTCGTAATGAACTCAACTGGTACAAAGACTAATGGTACAAAGACTATTGGTGGATACCTATGGAGATATATTCATAAATTGATTCTAGTATCTTGAGGTCTAGATCTTCCAGAAGTTAAGGCAATATGAATTTCTAATAATATATCAAAATCTCAACCGATTTTAATGAAATTTTGTGTCGCAGATGGGCCAAATTCATTTAAAAATATATAAATTTCAAGTGAAAAACTAAGAGTACTAACTTCATTAAAAAGAATATATATGTATTTTTTTTAGCCTATTTAATAAAGAAATTTCATAATTTTGAAATTAATATTTTTCTTTTTTTTAATTTTTTTTTTTAAATATTATTTTCCAAAAATAAAAACTAATAAAGTTTCCAACAGCAAAGTTGACTTTTAAATGTCAATATTTTCTAATAAACAAACAAAAATATTACCGTTTTTTAATTACAATTTTTAATTACAGTTATATGAAAATTTTTCAATAACTTTTCGTTTTTTTTTTTTGTAACAATTTTCCAATTTTCCAATTTTCACACACTTTATTATTTTGTTTGTTCGTATTTTTCCAATTTTTTTTTTAAATTTTTTCTCTTATTGTGTGCAGTAAATTAACTTTGACAGTAACAAAAGGTGAAAAATATTAAAAAAAAAAGAAAAACAACAACAAAAAACTTGGAAATTTTCAATTAAAAAATTTATATGAAAGTTTTTTTTTTTTTATTTTTTTACCATTAGGTATTACCATAACTTTTCACCTTTATGAAGGCAAAAAAAAAACAAAATAAATGAACAAAAAAATATTGGAAAAAAGGAAACTGCCAATTACATTAGGTTTTTCCTTTCTCTCATAGTTTTCAAAATAAGTAAAAAGTTTCACACAACAGAAAAATTTTAGGTCCCTTTTTTTGTTTTGTTGTATCTAACAATAATTTTCATTTAGTTCCCGAATTTCTTGAATTAAGGAGTAAATAAAGTAAAAGGCAATAAAAAAATATGGGGACAGTTACATATAGTTCAATGAATCCTTGAAATTCCTATGAAATAAAGTCAAAAATATTTTTTTTCACTTCAATTTGAGAATTAATACCAGATTTAGTTCTCGTACATGTGCAAAATAAACATATATAATTTTTTAATGTTTATGTTGAAACTAGAGGGCCGACCCCGGGGTTTGGATTTTAATACATTCCTTACCAAAATTCTGTGTAAGGTAGCTTTTAGGCCATGTAATATGTTTTAGATTTTAATAAATACAATTCTAGTTGATATTAAGTATAATATTTATATTATTTAGGTATTTCTGTACCTGTGAGTTATATTACTTAATTAAAAAAAATATGTAATAATTGATATTTCTTTATATTTTTGAGTTCTTTTGTTTTATTATTGATGTAAGAATTTTGAATTATTAATATTATACCCCATTTATTTGAATGAACTCAGATGGCAGATGGTAGCTGACTCGATTCGAAACATTGATATATTTATATTTACTGGGATTCAAATGTGAATTTCTCGAATAATTTTGTAATTATCATGATAAAAAAATGAAAGTGATTTGATAGTTGGATTTAAAGTAAGATTACTACAACTCGCCAAGACAATATAATTGTAAATGCGAGATTCTGAAATACAGAGAAATTTAATGAGAGTTAAATTCATAATTCGGGTGTAAATAACTTCATAAGTGGGAGTTTGGAACTGGAAACTCCTATTACTTACATCTTTATAGCATCGATTAGATTTTAAAAATAAAAATGTGTAGAAACAATTGTATTAAACAGGATTTCATAATAGGCTTAAAAATCAGGATTTCAAACATTTGTTTAAATCTTGGATACATCCCCACATCAAATTTTTAAAGCCTTGGTAAAAAGTTCACCTGAGTCATGTTTTGTTCGGCTAAGATGTATAAAATTTATCTAGGGTTTTTAAGTGAGGGTTTACCCCTTATGTAGAAAAATAAGCGTTATGATTTTATTTCTTACACACAAGCAATTTAAAGCCATTATGGCATTATTATTTCTGACTTTATGTCATTGCGCCTTTTTTTTGTACCTAAGAAAAAAAGGAAAAGTATCGTTCAATGACAAAATTTAAAAAAAAAATCTTAAATAGAAAAATATCTTCAAGTAAATAAAAATGTATACTTATATATATATGTATATATTTATAGATTATTTATACAATATAATATATATATGCACATTATAATAAAGGTAAATAAAGCTACCAAAATAAAGTGTTTTAAGCAACTTTTCCTTCTTGTTTTTTTCTTTCAAAAAAATTTAGCATCTTTTTTTATATTATATAGTTGTTTCTTTTGCACTATTTTTTTTTTCTCTTTCTCTTTCTGATTTTGTTTTTTTTTTTATAGCTCTTAAATAATTTTCCATCGGTTTTTTTTTTATCTTTTTAATTTTGTTTTTTTTAAATGTCATTTACCGAAAGCAATATGTGAAACGTTATTATTTTATACTTTATAACCTGAAAAAAAACGGTGCAGGATTATAATTCCCAGGGTAATAATTCCTAGAATCAAAAGTCATTTTGGTCATTAAGTCCTTAGGATGATAACTTCAGAGAAACTTATGACTCATTTAGTGTGAAATAAGTCCCAAAGAGATATTTGACAAAGAGTCCTTAGAATGATAACTATTTAGGAACTTATGACTAATTTAGTGGGACATTAAGTCTCTAAGTGAACTTTGACTTATTTTAATACATTTACGTGGGACATTAAGTCGCTTGACTTATTTGACTTATTTATGAGTTCATGTATTCTAGGCCTTGGTTACAAAATCAAGATTCCCTTTTTTCAAAATAGTCTTTCAAAATGTTGTTTGTTTGTAAAATTATTGTTCTTTTCTTAATTTTGGAAAAAAGAAATACCCTGATGAATCCTTAACTCCAAAATGTGTGGTAATTATTTTTGATATTATAGTTCAAGAAAGTCTGTATGTAATCGTACCCCCCACTGATGTTATATAAAATTAAAATTAATACTTGTTTTAGTATTACTAATAACCCTTCAGCTAAGAACTGTATAAGGGAGTTATGACCCATCTTAGAGTCAAAACTGTAAGGGTCATATGTCACCTAGGGAGTTACGGGTCATTGCTATGAGCCTTAGGTCTCAAAGAAAATAGAATTTCCCATAGTTCATAATTCCCTAAGATAATAGAATTTCGCTAAGAGAATTATGACCCTTGGAGTTATGGCCTTGCACCTAAAAAACCATAAATTTCACCTTCAGAAGAAAAAAACCAAAAAAAAGAAAGAGAAAAAAAAAAAAATATACACTGTTTTATATTATGATTATTATTTTTCATATAAAAAAAAAAATTATGAAAAGGTCGTAATATTAAGAAAAAATGTATATACATATATAAATGTATATATATATATATATTAGTTGTTTTGTCTACTCTCCAATATAATATTAAAATGTCAGGACCATATAGAAAATAGTGTCAAAATTCAATTTTCCGGAACAACAGATTGGAAAATGTACGTTGTGTATAAAAAAACATATTTTTTTTTAATTTTTTAAAAGAGTAAAAAAAAAATAAAAGAAAATTTTTTCTAAAATAAAATATATGAATAAAAAATAAAAAAAAATACAAAGAAAAAACAGTAAATGAAAAGCAAATAAATGGTAAGAATAAAAGAATTCTCAAGAGTTTAAAAAAAAAAAAAATGCTTTAAATTGAATTTATATTATAGGATACCCTATTCTTAAAAGAATTATGAAAAAAAAAAACAATTATTAAAATTTAATAGTTTGGAAAAATTTATTTATTATATTGGAAAATATTTTTCATTTTATATTTTAGGAAAATTATGATTTTCATTAAGGTGAGTTCAATTTTATTTTTTTGTATGGATTCTTTAACTTTAAAATTTGTATTTGCGAACATAAAAATGTTCTCCACTTTTTTTAATAATTATTTGATAAGTTTTAGTAATTTTTTTAAGGAAAACTTAGTTTAGAAAAAACTCAATAATTTTGACTCGACTCATTGATGAACTAGAACTTCAACTTCACTCGAATATTGCACTCGCTTGTCATTTGAGCAGACTACATTTGAGCAGATAAAGTATTTTGAGTGGAGTGAAGTTTGAGCAAATTTAAAAATTGAGTTAAGTTTGAGTTTTATTTGACATATAACTTCACTCATTTATTAGTTTAAAATGTAAAAGTGGAAGTTTCGTCGTTTGAGTGAGATTTGAAGGGATACAGATTACGTTCAAATAAATGTATTTTATTTTCCAATAACAAGCCTGTCGGTACCTTATGTACATGTTCGAACAAGATTGAAGATACTGACATAATATATTTTTCAATATTAAAATTGATAATAATTAGAGATGGAACAAGGTTTAATCACATTTTAGAAAGTTTTAAATTTCTTTTTTTTCCCCCTTCTCTGAGATAAGGAACCGAGTCTAGGCACAATAATCCTTGTGCTTATTAATAGTATTACATGATTATTGGAAAATTTTAAAATCCTTGAAACGATGTCCTTGAAAAAATCAGTCTGAAAAATTTGATTCAAATTTCAAAATAATAGCTTGAATTGAAGCCTCTTTTCGAATAGCAGTAAACTTCTTATTTGCAGAAGTACAATTCTCAGTTTTATTATATTTTTATTCAAATTGCATAACTTTAGGAAGTCACATTAAAGGTAAAATCCTGCATCAGTAGTTTATTGATCAAACGTCGACAATAAAAGGTAGCCTTAAGGAGGATTTTCAATTAAAAAATTAGCCTTAGGGACATAGTTAAATTTTTATTTAGAATTCAAAATAGAATTATTATTATTATTATACATAGAAGTATATTACGACGGAACCATCGCATCATATCCGATAGGATTTCAATTTGTTTTCTGCACAATATTTAAGTGGAATAGAAATTTATAATTTCGCTGTTATAGTAAAAGTTAACAATTACTTTGGTTTATCCTGATTCAGAGTTTAATATCTATAAATATTTGCACCTTGTACATTATGATACAAAAACTACATTTAAAATACCATTCCAAATTTATATACCAAATAAATTTAACAAAACTTACAAAAATTTTATAAAACCATAAAAAAAAAAACCCCAAATATGTCAAAAATAATAAGTTTAAAAAACATAATGCATAGTGAAAAATAAAGAAAAACAGAAGGAAATCCCAAAAAAAAATTCCTCTAAATAAAAAAAAACAAGAACATATTTAAACTTAAAATCAAACCTTTTTTGTACAAAATGTTTATTAAAATATGCTTACCTTTACAATATGAAGTAAAAATTGATTTTATTTTTTTACTTTTTTATAAAAATTTTAAGCAATCTAATACCACTCCAAATTATTTCCTTTTTTTTACGTTTAGGTTAAAGAAATTTTTAGAAAAAATTTAACTAAAAAAAATTTATCTAAAAATAGAACATAAAAGAATAAATTGTACTTACAAAAAAATATAATAATTGTTTTTTATTACAAAATGTAGGGAGAGAGGAATTTATAAAATGAACTTAAAAAAATTTATTTTAAATATAAAATTTACTTGAAGAAAAAAGTAGTTAAAGTTGTGGTAAAAAAAAACAGGAGTAAGAAAGAATTTTTTTAAAAGAGTTTTAACATATTTTAATGTAATTTTAATGCAAAGAGTTTAAAATATTAGAATGTAAAATATTTCGCATATTTTTATCTACGAGTCAATTGTATTGCATTTAAAAAATCATATAAAACCGTTGGAAATTTTGACTTAGCTACCTAAAAGTATGCAATTTCCGCGAAATTCTTAGTTGCCTTATTTTCCTGATTTACATATTCAAAAGAACGCTTTCTGAGACAAGATGTTTATTTTTAAACATTTTATCGTACATTATTGTATTTTAATTTGTGTGTTGCCTATTTGGCGGGAAATTAACCCATTTGTTAAATTTATCGATATTTAGATGCATTTTTTAGATACCCTTTTTAGTTTTTCTTGTATATTATTTAACTGTATTTAAAAATTTAAGTTGTACCGTGAGGAAACTTTTAATATCATGTTATAGCCTTATACCGTACTGCAAATTATATTGAAAATTTCACTTAGCTACCTAAAAGTATGCAATTTTTTGTAATAGTTGTTGTAAAACTGAGTTGTCTTATTTTATTGATTTACATTTTAAAAACAACGCTTTCTCGGACGTTGGTAAATATTTATCATGCTAAATATATCTTATACTTTTTGTGTAATATATTTTCTCTAGGGAAAAATATTATTGGGAAGAAATAATTTTTTTGAATTTATCAAAAGATGATTTTATCTTTTTTCGAACTTTTACGTGTAAGTAAATTTAATGTCATTTAAAAAATCAATTTATACCGGTAACGTATAGTTCATGTCATGTATTAGCCTTACATTGTACTGTACGTATTGAAGATTTAACTTAGCTGCCCAAAAGTATGCAATTTTTGTGAAATGTTTTATAGCATTATTATTTTGATTGGCATTTGTAGTAGAGAGATTTAATGGACTATAATATGTTAATTATTTAAAGAATTGTCGTACCAAATTTATTTGTCTTTGACTCCTATCTTACGGTCTTCATCCATTAAGGACCATGTAAATTATATTTTGTTTTCATCAGCATAGTAATATTAGAACTATCTAAATCAACTTACTATAGGGAGGAACTTACAGGTACAGTTACAGTTTAACAAATATTTGAGAAAGTAATATTATTCGTGAATAGAACTTGCAAAATAACAAGAAATAAAGAATCTTGTCGATATTAAAAGACTTAAAAGTATTGTTTTAAAAGAAATGGACTTTGTTAGGGACAAATCTATGTAATCGTAATTCACATATGACCCTCTAATATATAGATTTTACTTAAAAAAGAAAAAAACGAAAAAAAAATTTATATTGCATTCCATTTGGAAATTTATATTTCAAAGCAATTTTCTTTTTAATACTGAATTATGTATTGTAAAAATTGATATTCCATTATATTATACTAAGGGGACATTTTTTCTTATATATTTTTGTGTTATGTCCTTATATATTATTATAGAGAGTTTCGATTACCTTGAATGACCTTGTATAAAATATTCTTATTGTTTTAATATTAAAAGTTGAGTTTTTTTTTTGCTGTACAATTTAAGCTCAGAAAAAAAATATTGTTTTTTTGTTATTAAAATTTACTTTGAATGAAATCCAATAGCTTAAATATTTTTGAAAAAGATATTTTACTTCAATGAAAATTTCTCAAGTGAAATTTTAAAAATTTTAAGGAGTTTACAAAAGGTAAATTGAGAATTTCTAATTTAAAAAATTTTGTCAAAATTTCAATATTCCGGGAATTTTAATGTTGAGCATTTAGCTAAATATAGATGAACGAAGAGTCATCATTGTTTTTTTTGTAAAAATTTATAATTCAATCTGACTCCGTGAAAGAGTTCCTCAAGTAAAAATTTCCTAAAAAAATACGTATTTCCTACATACCTTGGAATTTATACCCATACTCCAAAAGGAAAGTTACACGTCTTAAAAGTAAACGCTTTGTGGCTGACATATTATTTATGAAAAAAAGTTAAGAGTGATTGCAAAGTCAGGGTTCCAGTAATTTGTTCAGTAGAAGTTTGGAGGCGGCTGTTTTCTTGCTGACTTACCTTTTATGAAAAAAATTTGAAAGCGTTGAGTTGATCACCAAATCAGGAACCGAATAATTTATTTAGCTAGGTTTTAGAGATGACAGCCTCCTGTTATATTAAATGTTACGATGGGAATAGAAAAAACCAAAATTGTTTTATATTTTCTAAAAAAAATTGATATCTATCTTTGACAACTCTAAAACCCCTAAAAAAATGTATATGTAAAAAACTAAATTTGCTACAAACTGAATCTAACTGTAAATCTAACATAAAATACTTTGAAGGACTTTATACATATGGAAAATATCCCCAAAATAAAATTCGTTAAAAGTCCCCAATTGTTCTCAAGTTTAGGAACTTTATTCAGTTTTGGTATTTGGTATAAAAAATAATAATTTAAGTGCGAAAACCGTTTGATTTTGAGCTTTGGGACACCAGTATATAGTAATCGGCTTATTCGGTCACAAAATTCCCGGTCGCGGCTCAATTATTTATTTTTATAAAGTCGAAAAATTTAAGGTGGAAAATCGTTAAAATTTTGAGAGTTTCGGGACACTAATGTATAATAATCGGCTTATTCAGTCACAAAATGCCCAGTTGTGGCTCAATTATTTTTTTTATAAAATGATAATAGTTTGATTTGGAAAATCGTTAAAAGTTTGTGAGTTTTTTATATTAGTACATAATAATCGACTTATTGGGCCACAAAAATGCCAGACGCGGCTTAGATATTGGTTTGTAAAAGATAAATAATTTTAGGTCGAAAATTGTTCGAATTTTGAGAGCTTCGCTTTATTTTTTAACAATTGAAAACCGTTTCGCTAGAATAAGAGGTTGAGATTAAGAACCTCTAGCGACCTGTGTTTTCCGTCTGTCAAAACTGTTTGACATGAACTTTTATAATAAATTACATTAAATTTAAATTCATAATTTCAAACTATTTTTTTTAAAAAGCAACTAAATTTGCTTTAGTTTTTATTTTATATTAAATTTCAACTGACAATTTAAAGTTATAATTCACACGAAAAAATTCTTAAAGTTTTTTAAAATTGCTTAAAATTAAATATTTATTTTATAGAATTTTAAATATAAATTACTTTTGACTGACCTTTAGAATAAAAAATTAAAATTATTTTACTTCTTTTTACTTCTTTTTTGATTTACATGAAAATTTTCGCGCGAATTTTTTTTTTTCCAAAAAAAAAGGAAAATTATAGAAAATATTTCTCAAAATGAAGAAAAGTGAAGAAGACACAGTAAGCTGTGATTATTTGTCTCTTTTTCACTTATTTGTTTTGATTTCAACAAAATTTTATTCTGTTGTTCGGTTCTGTTCTATTTCTGGAAGAGGATTTACTTTTTAATACCTTTGGTCATAGAATAATTTAATTTAATGTTTTTATTTATTTCAAGATTTATTCAAATCCTCTTTTGTCAGCGTTATTGAAGAAAACGAAAAATAAAAAAAAAGAACCGTTACTACTAAACGCAAAAAATTTAAATAACAATTTAAGATACAAAACTAAACATAAATAGAAAAATAAGAAAGAGAGTGAAAGAGATGGAAAGAGAGGAAAAATAAAATAACTTTAATAAAAATTTATTGTATTTATGTAAATGATGGAAAAGCATTAAATGGAAAATAAATAAAAATGGAAAATAAATAAAAATTAAAATGGAAAATAAATCAAATAAATTAAATTAATTAAAGGAACAATATAAAAGTAATAAATTAGTTATTCAATGTGAATATAAAAATAAAAATAACCGTTATTTAATTTGTTTTGAATAATAAAAGGATTATAATTAGATAAAATAAAAAACAACCCTTGTGTTTGGTCTAAAAGCGTTTGGCTATTAAGAAGAACGGTTCAATGATTTGGAATATTAATTATTATTCCATACTAGAAATTTTATTGAATTTGAATACATTTCTTATGAATATATTCATATAGAATGGCAACAACATCGACAACGGTGTCGCTCAGTGTCGGACTGTGATTTATTTTCATTGTGCCGGACGAGTGTCGGCACAGTGTCGATTTTGTGAATTTAACCTCAAAGATTCATTCGAAATACAATGGCGTCGCTGTTATCACAATGTCACAATGGACGAGTGTCGGCACAGTGTCGATTTTGTATAAACCGACCTCAAGGATTCATTAGAAACCCAATGGCGCCGGTGTCATCACAGTGGAATAATGGACGAGTGTCGTCACAGTGTCAATTTTGTGAATCCAACCTTAAAGATGCATTCATCTGAAATACAATGGCGTCGCTGTTATCACAATATCACAATGGACGAGTGTCGCCACAATGTCGATTTTATAAAACCCGACCTGAAAGAATCATTTGAAATACAATAGCACCGGTGTCGTCACAGTGTCAATTTTATGAAAACCGAGCTCAAAGAATCATTCGGAATATAAAGGAGCGCAAATTCATTAAAATATGACATCAGTGAATATAGAATATTTTATGGAATATAGAACATTTTGAAAAACTTTGTCATCATACATTAGAAAAGTTTTTTTAAGATTTATCTGTATGCATTAAACTTCCAAGTATTCGTGCGTTATTTGAGAGCATAAGTAAGTCAACGAGGGGCGAATATTATAGTTATTGCGTAACAAATTCATTTCATGTATGTTTTAGGACTAGAATATTTGATATAGTTTTTTGATGGTATATAGCTAGCTAGTTTTAAACTGAAGCCTTCAGACCAGTACGCATTCCAATAGTCAACATTTTCTTTTGAAAACTTTTTAAATCTTTAATATATAATAAATAATGATATAGGTACGTAATCAGTTTAATGTTTTAAAAATTATATATATCAATTTTGTTTGAATAAAATTGGATTACCTATTGGAAATTCTAGAGAATTTTGAGATGAACCTTGATTAAAAGATTCAGATCAAAAGTTAGTCGTATTAACTTTTGATTAACATCATTTAAAATGTCAAAATTAATAAAAGCAATAAACTAAAAATAAATTTTTGAATTATTTTGCCCAAAATTTTCAAAAGAAACAAACTTTTTTCTTTCCATGGAATAACGTAATTGACATTCTTATACAATTATTATTATTAATATATTTGTCAATAATGAGGTGTAACAAACGCATTCAATTAAATGTGTTTTGTTGGATGTGTTCAATTATAAAAAAATAAAATATTAATGTTTTGTTGGATGTGTTTTATTTTAGAAAATAAAATATCATAAATTATCATAAGCAGGCCAAAAAATATTTTATTTATTTTTAATAAAAAAAAAAAAATTTTTTTTGAAATGAAATTTATTTATTAGTATATGAATAATTTCATTTTAGTTTTAAAAATCGCAGAAGATTTTCTGGAAATTTTAAATAAATAGTAAGACATTTTGTAAATAAAAGCTAAGAAGACAAGGCACATTTGTGTAGTAAGTCTTAATAATTTTCAGTGCAAATCTGAAATAAGGGCGAAAGCCCAATGTATGCTTTGATGCATTGCTTGGTTTGCTTAACCAAATAAACCAAGCAATGTATTAAAGTAATTTCAAAGTTTCCCCTCATCTCGCTCTCAACTATCTCTCATCCCTTCCTTCATAAACTTTTATTTATTTATCTATTTAAAAAAAGTTAAAAATGGAAAAAAATAATGTAACGACTAACGGTTGGGAAGGTGGATACGGGTATACAATAAACAATAAATGGGGTATTCAATGCACTATATAAACCAAACAAAATAAATTTTTTTTAAACTTAGTTAGGTTAGGTATATTAAAAAATTTCAAATAAAATTTATAATTTGTGATATTGCAAAACTCAATTCAAAAATCAACATTTATTTAATACAATTTTCGTAAATTTAAATAATAGATACATTATTTAGCATGTTGAGTACACATTGTAGAATGTTAGCAACAAACAAGTATTCCGATTTGAATCGAAACAAAGGAAACGATATAGAATGTATAGCAACATTTTTTAAAAATATAATATACAAAACATTAATGAATGGAGAAATAGATCATTATTGAAACAAAATAAACCTATAAAAAATTTTTAAATCTTTTATTAATTTATATAATTTAAGCAAGTACTCACTTAAATAAAAAAAAAATAATAATTGAAATTAAAAAAAAATTATACCAAGAAGGGATTTGAACCAACGACCCCAAAATTTTATAAACACGAAACATATAAAAAGTAGACTAACTAACTTATTCATCGTCAAGTTTTTAAGATACAAGAAGAAATTATATGAGACATTTATTTATTTTTTGTGTACCTATTACTAGAATCGAAGCATAATATATGCGTTATATAAAATGTAACGGTTGCAATTTTATTTAACATACTTTTAACATAATGTAAATAATGAAATTAAAAATAGTTTTTAATTAGAAAAAGTTCTTCTTTAAATTTGACCTTCCGTCATTCTGTGACGGGACAACAGCTAGTTTTTAATATACACATCATTTTTCCAATTTCTGAGAATTAAATTTGAGAAAATAAACAATAATTTCGGGGAAGTCAAATGTTACCACGCAATCGTTTTGTAAATTAATTCTGAAAAACTTAAAAAAATTATTGTTTATTATGAAGAAAATTTTGATAGAATATCAATATGCTTTGGTACTGTATGTATTTTATTTGTAGGCTGAATGAAAATAATCCCTAAGGAAAAAACTATCCGAATTATAAAACGGAAAAAAATGTGCCGGAAGCTGTCTAATTTTTTTGTAAATTTCAAAAATCCTCATATAAATGAAAAATAAATTTACGCTCCCGGTTTACAAAGCAGCTGGATGGTCTGATGAACGAACAGAAAAGAGAAGACCCTAAACAGGCAAATGTTTTTTTTGAAATTTTTTAAATGTTTTGCACTGATACACCGGACCAAATATATTTTGTGCAGACGTTAACCATTAAACTGAAATATAATTTTTGACAAAATTTCAGATGACCAAGATACTTTTCAGAGCAAATATAATATTGTATAACATAGATACAAAATATATGAAAAAGACTATATTTCAAATCAATTCTTTGAAAAATCATGTAGCTGATTTATTAGAATTTTGAAAAGTTTCAAGACTCCCAAAAAAAAGTTACAAGATTTTATAATTCTTTTTTTTTTTTAAATTAGAAACTTTTGATTAAACTAATTAATTTCTAATGAAAATTTCTTTTCAAATGAAATTTCAAGTTTTTCAAATTTTTTAAAATTTACAATAGAACTACTCGTAAAGTTAAAGATTGAATTAGATATATATTATATACATTTGTTATGTACTTGTACAAAATATCAAAAATCAAATTATTTAATAATTTTTAAAACTTATCAAATATTGATTAGTTAAATTCGAATAGATCTATTTGATCTTATAGAAACTATGTTTGCTTACAATCCACCCCATTTTTCACCAATAACAGCAATTTTCTTTAAAGTTTTTTCATAAATGAAAAACTATATTATTTCAATAGAATTTCCTATTGTTCTATTGTAGAAAATGGAAATTTTCTTAGACTTTTGAAAAATATTTTTCGAACAATAGAAAAAGTTGTCAATTGCATACAAAAGTATCTTTTGTAGTTTTTAATAGTTAGTTATTTATATTATATGATTATGATTAGTGGTATGTGTAAATTATGAACATGTATTTATAATAAATTTTATATTGTTTTAAATTAAGTATATATATACAGGGTGTCCGGGACTCAATTACGCGCACTACACTCAGTGATTGGGGGCGTTAAAACAAACAAAAAATTGTACTGGAGGGGGGTGTCTATTGTGGACCCGGACCCTTTTCGAGATATGAGGGATTAAAGATTTAAGGAGACTTTTCATAAAAAAATCAATAACTTTTGAACAGCTTACTGTAGAGAGATAAAAAAAAGTCCATTTTGTAGAGTAAGTTGTCAGCTTTAATTTTTATGTACTAATGGGATCAATATACCCAACAGTTACAAAGATACGAAGGTTCAAAATGATTCAAAATTTCTTATAAAATATAAAAATTCTTATAAAAATTTCCTAATTTTTCTGTTTGAACCTATTGAAAATAACACACTTTTCTATTCTTCATATCAAAAATGGTTAGAAATAGAGAAAAAGTTATTATGTACTAATAATAGGGCTTGAAAAGCTGTCTTAAAATATGCTATAAAAAGTACTCCAAATACAGTGTGCTTCAAAAGAAAATAGAGTTTGAAACATAATTTTTTCATTTTAGATCATTTTGAACCTACATAACTGTGTAAATGTTGGGTATATTGGGATTATTAGTACACAAAAATTAAGCTGTTCAAAAGTTATTGATTTTTTTATGAAAAGTCTCCTAAAAATCTTTAATCCCTCATATCTCGAAAATGGTTCACAATAGACCCCCCCTCCATTATAATTTTTTGTTTGTTTTAATGCCCCCAATCACTGAGTGTAGTGCGCGTACTTGAGTCCCGGACACCCTGTATATTTGATGTAAATAGTTTTCCAAATAATGGGAATCAAAATCATAATAGTGAATACAAAACTACTTATTATTAAAATAAAAAAAAAAAAGTGATAAACCACTTGAATGTTAACTTTTCAAAACATTTATTTTTGCTTTCATTTAAAGTTTCAGACAATTAAGTTTATTGTATTGTTATATTAGTTATACATATAATATTATATATTGTATATATTTGAACAATATATATATATATATATATATATATATATATATATGTATTTAATAAAATATAATAGAACAAGAAAAAACTGAATAAAATTATTATTTAAATATTATACAAAAGAATTTTGTATTTTGTCTGTTTAATGTTTTGTTTGAAAAACTTTTTTTTTGAAATAATGAAACAATAATAGAATTTTAATTTTTTAAATTAAGCGAAACATATTTTAATATGTTTAAACTAATCGGAATATATTTGTATTCTATTAAAATTCTAATAATTAATTTTAATATTAAATTCAGACAATATTTTAAGGCAAAATTAATATTGAGTTCGGAAATTAAATGAAATGAAATCTGATCGATTTCTCAGTGGTAAAGTGGCGGCTTCCAATCGAAAAGTCTCGGGTTCAAACCCTGATCGGATATATTATCTAATAAACGAGGAAGAATGTAGTAGAGTAGACTGTGTCAACTCTGGGATACCCGTATGACCGTAATATAAACATTATTCCATCCGTTTAATTCCTTTTTGGAGAATTTTTGTTATAGGTACAGAGTATTGCTCATATAAAAAAAGAAGTTGTATGGCAGCTACCCGAACCCATGGACCAAAATGGCTGGATTTAAATAGCGATGACGGCTATTGTAAGAAAACGAATTTGCGAAAATTTCAAGATTCTAGCTCCTTTAGTTTTTGAGTTATCGTGTACACGGGCGGACGGATGGCATACATAGCTAAATCGATTTGTTTTTTCGATTTTGATCCGATCCAAACACTTGAGTCTATATCTACCTCCCCTCCTTCTCTGCGTCGCAAACGTAATCCTAAATTTATTATACCCTTTGACCTATAGTCATACGGGTATAAAAATTATAGTGTATTGAAAATAATTTAATAAGAAGTCCAAATGTCAAATAGGCAAAGGATTATTATCAGGAAATATTTACTACTGTCTGGTACTAAAAATTAATAAATGAAATGACAAAATATCAAGAGAGCACATAACATGTTTTCAAAGTCAAGTATCTTTAATTGTCATATTTAAATTGTCATATTTAAATTGTCATATTTTTGACAGAATACGTACAATGAGTTTTCAAATTATTAAGGACACTCTGAAATATAAAACTGTTATTTATTACATGTAAGGAACGAATATTATAAATACTATTTATTTCAATCATTTCAACAACCAAGAGTGAATAGTCAAACTTTTGTCTTAAAAACAGAGAGCCCAAACTTTTGTCTTTATGGCAGTGAGCTGAGTCGTCCAAATTAGTTACTCCTCACAATGAGGAAACCAAAACCATTCTGCCACCTAAGGGAACAACCATTTTTCTAAAATTTCCTTTGCTGCTCTTGCCACATTGTTCCCTCGATGACGGAAATCTTTACGAGGAAGTGTGAATTTTATAATTTAGGAAACAGACATTATGCATGTTGTTATATTTTAGAAATTTAAAATCGTAATAACTACAAAATTTAAATAAGGATTGTATTAAAATGTAGCTAATTCTATTATAAAATGATTTAAATCCCAAAATTTCGTAAAATTTGTGCTGCCCTTAGTAATTTGGTAAACCATTGTTATTTTTGCTAATATAATGTTTAGCTATTATGTGCTTTAATAATGTCATCTGATGTCAATTGTGTAAAATGTCAACCCACTGTACGTAAAAAAGAGAGTCGGAATAGATTTTAAAATATTTTAATTTACTCCTTATTAGCCCCAAATTTTAAAAGTTGATTTTTATAGAAGCTTTATAATAGCGATTTTGTTAGAGTATAGACTAAAGATACAAAATACTATATGTGAGTGATAAAGAAAAAAACAAAATTTCATGAGAACTATCCAAAATATCAAAATATATAACGGAATATTAATTATAAATATTTGGCCTTAAAGATATTCTCTGAAAATACTTTATTAATTAATACTGATTACTTTATTATATTTAAGGACGGAATTTTTACTACATACAAAAACAAGTGTAGTAAATTTTTGGAAACTATTTTTAATTTTTATGAAAACCTACTTTTAATTATATTTTGACTTTTTGACGTTTTTTGGGGTTTTTGAGATAGACATTTAAAGTTTGACATTTAAAATTTTCTTAAGAACTTTAGATTTATTTGGATTTATATCTTTAAAATATTTTAAATAAAAATTGTTTACGGAAACATATTAAGGTCGTGTCCGAAACTATCGCACTTTGTATTAAAAACTAGGTTATCACACTAAATTTATTCTAAAAAACTTTAAATATGTAGTATCAAGTGTTGTCCAGAATTAGTCGAACTAATACTAAATAATCTATCAAAAATTTAGTGTTCTCTTAACCACACTAGTGATCGTATTTCGCATTAAAATTGACCGCTTAATATTATTAAATCAATTGAATGTTTTTTTATTTTAAATTGTTTCAAAGCCAAATAAAGTAAATAAAAGTGGTTATAAATGAAATTTTTTAACTATTAACTTTTTTTTAAACTTAAAATAAAATGCATCCAACATTACCATAATCATCATAAATGTAGCTGGATAATGCTAAAATGAAGAATATTTTTTGGCGTTGTCAAAAATTTGACACAAAATCCTATAAAAACATGCATTAAGGTAATACTTCTGGTATTCCTTAAAAATTTATTAACTGTCATTATATAAGTCCGAAAAATATCAAAAAGGTAAAACAGTTAGAAGTGCTAGTGTGTAGTGCTGGTGCGATTTTTTTTGGTTTATATAAATTTTTTCTGTAAAAAATACCGTGATATTGCCATCAAAATATAAACTTGGTTCTTCCTCCTTCCTATTGAAGATATAACATATTCCTCTCATATAAATATATATACATATTAAAACAAATGCTCTTAAAACGACAAACTTTCTTGAGTATCAATCCTTATATCTCTTTAATTCAAAATGTTTCGGCAATATTCACTAAATTGTGCCAACTGCTCTTGCACTACAATTAATTTCAAGAAGTAATGGTGTACAACTAGATTCAATAAGATTCACAAGACTCTAATATTTAAAGTCAATAGTTCGATACATTTAGGTATCAAAACTTTAGGCAGCAAAACCAAAAATATATTGTGACCAAACAGGTTAACGAACCCCGGAAACTAGACTATTTAAAACACAACAGAGAAGAATCCAATTGCAGCCATATTTTGTAGAAATCAGATCTGCGACCGAACTGTCTTATATAAATGAAAATAATGCTTTTGCATCATAAAAATTGATTAAAGTAAAACCCCAAAAATTTATCTATACATCTTATTGAATTTGGACTACCCATTTAAGTCTTTGACTTAAAGTTTTTCAAAATTTCAAATTTAAAATAAAATTATTTATATTTATAAGATTTAATAGATTTAATAAGATAATTTAATGGAAATAATTAATTTTAATATTAAAAAAAAAAAAATATTAATTTAAAAATAAATTTAAATAAATATTATTGTGCCTTAAAAATTTAAATAAAACCAATTTTTTTTTTTTATTTTAACTTCCAAATTCTTTTGTGCCTCGTGGCATTTTAATGAACAATTTATAAGGATTTCTAATTTTTCTCCAAAAAAAGGATAATCAATTCCTTAGAAACAAAAACCCAACAAACTAAAAGAATAACTTTTATATTATAATGTTTATACAAATATACATATATATATATATATATATATATATATATATATATACTTGTATAATAATTATATATGCATAGAAGATATTTTTAATTCAAAAGAAAATTCATCTTTTGTATAAAATATAAGAATAGAGAATTGCTTGAACCATAACCACTTAACCATGAAATGAAAAAGACAAAAATAAAACAAAAAAAAAAACAAGAAAATAAAAAGAAAATTTTTAAGGAATAAATAAAGAAGAAAATAATTTCCAATCAATAAAATAAATGATGTATAATTAATAAAATTAATAATAACAATTTCTTGGTCAATACTTTCTCTTTATATTGTGAAATAATTTTAATCTCATCTTATTGTTATTTTTTTTTTTTTTTTGGATTTTCTTTAATTTTTCTTTTTTTCCAAAAATTACACAATTCATCCTTTTTTTTTTTTCATTCAGATCCATTAACCAAAAATTACATTACTACTTAACCACAATAATTGTTATTGTAATTCATTTTACATCCGAAGAAAAACCAAAGAAAAAATAAAAAAAGGGGAAAAACCAGTTTTTCTTTTAATTTTTGTTGTAGTTGTAGATTACTTTGACAGGATCTAATTATTTAATTTTTTTTGTTGTTTTTTTTTTTTTTTTTGAAAACAATTGACAATTAAATTAGTATAAAAAAAATATACTTAATATAAATTAAATATAAGAAGTATAAAAGAATATACAAGTACTATAACAAACTAAGGACAGAAACATCCTTTAAAAATTTAAATAATATAATTTAACATGAACTTGGTCCTTTTTCACATTTTTTTTTCTATTTTTGAATAAATTTGGTATTTTTTCAAATACAAATGGGCCCTAATTTTAAAATTTAATTTGTTTTTTTTTTCAAAGGTCCCATGTTTGGGATCCAGTAGTCAGATCAACATATTTGAAAACATGTATTCAACGATTTTATATTAGATCAATAAATAATTCAAAAAGTTTAAATTCGAATATTAAACCCGCACTAAAAAATTGTCCCCAAAATTATAGTTGTAATTTTATGGGACTTTATTTAAATTTTTTCCTTTTTTGGTTTCAATTACATAATTGGGGACTAAATTTGGTCATTTAAACTTCTAAGTTTCTAGATACAGGGGCGATTTAAAAAAAAAGGACCAAACTGATTTTAAGAGAAATCAATACCAAATTCATTTGAAAATAGAAAAATTTCATATGAAAAAGGACCAAAATCACGTGAAAAGAGTATATTTTATATTCCAGGACATATATTTATGTACATATATTTCTATTGAAATCCAAAGTATCTTAACAAATTTAAAATATAAACAAATAATAATTTAAAGATAAAGGATAAAATGACAAAAGGTATTTTTTATCCTTTCAGGATAAGTTTTTGGGTATCAAAAAAAAAAAAATGAAAACAATTGAATTTATTCAAAAGAATTATATATAAAAAGAAAGTTTAAAAAGATATTTTTTGTTGTTGTTGGTTGGATGCTTATTATTTTTTTTTTTACCAGCGTGGTCCTTATTTTTTTCTTTTTTAGTCTTTTTATTTATTTTTTTTTCTAAGGTTTTTGATTCATCTTAATTTTTTGTTTAATATTCTTGTTTTATTTTTTGTCATTCTTGTTTTTGAGTGTTTGTGTCAGAACTCACAAGATCATACTTCACCACTTTCACAATATCATCAATGTTCATTTTCTTTAAGGTTTTTGTTTGGTTTTTGTTTTTTTTGTTTTTGTTTTTCTAATTTTGTCTTTACTATATGAAAAATAAATGGAAAATTATTTTGACCGTTATTGGAGTAAAAAAATTGATTTTTAAAATTTTCCAGAGCCTAAAAATATGCAATTATTTGTTGTAATATTTTTTTTTATAAAACTCTCCTTCTTCATTTGTAATATTTTAATTAGAATAATGAAGAAGGGACGTTTCGGCGGTGTAATACGTAAACAAATGAATCTCTAAGCGCCTATGCAATATATTTTTATAATTTTAAAATTTTATTTTTGATGAAGAGGGTCTCGAGAGTGAGTGTGTTACGTATACAGATGATTTAGCAGGATTTAAAATTTCTCCAAACAAGGGATAATAAAAGGAGAGGACCTCGAAGGTAAGTGTGTTAAATAAACAGATGATTTATTAACTGAGGAAGTGCAAGTTTATTTCCCGGAGAATCACAATTTTTCCATTGGGTACTAAATATGAAGCTAAAACGCAACATTGGATGATGGTGTTACAAAAATGGTAAAGTTCAAAGTGATTCGTAATATTAAATATAACAAACTAAATTATTGAGATATTGAATCTCAGTGACTCTCAGTGAGGGGCTTAGAGATTTATGAAACCGTTCTTACAAAGAAATTGCTGGCTTACATATCACAAAAGTCACATTTCTTAAAAATTACTATTTAATCATAAATTATTCTGTAGTTTTTATTTCCGATTGAGTTTTTGATTTATCAAAGATTTAAAAGGATTAGAGATTACATGTAAACTAATTAGGATAAATTCTAATAATTTGTAAATATTTAGTTATAAATGTCTATTATTTTGTTTAAAATTATTTTTAAACGAGGAAGAGTGTGATAGAGTAGACTGTGTCAACTCTTGGATACCCGTATGACCGCTATATAAACCTTATATCATTATTATTATAAACATTAATTACTTTTGGCAAAA
The DNA here is from genome assembly GCA_963082915.1 of Dolichopus griseipennis. NCBI lineage: Eukaryota > Metazoa > Arthropoda > Insecta > Diptera > Dolichopodidae > Dolichopus > Dolichopus griseipennis. Next base: position 74,767,579 of record OY720441.1, on the reverse strand, counting down.
TTTCAAACACACCAACTTTATTAGGTGTAGTGTAATGCTCATATAAAAGAAGGAGTTGTCTGGCAGCTACTTGAACCCTCTGCAGTAAACCAACCAAATTTTACAGTAACTTTGGCCATAAAACTAAACTACTTTTGGCAAAATTTCAGACACGCAGCTGTAATAGGTACAGAGTAGTGGATTTAAATAGCGATGACGGCTATTGCAAATAAAATAATTTGTAAAAATATCAAGATCCTAGCTCTTTTAGTTTTTGAGTTATCGTGGTGACGGACGAGAAGTCCGTCTTCCCCGCCTACTATCTGCTAAATCGATTTATTTTTCGATTCTGATCCGATCCATACACTTGAATCTATATCTACCCCCGCTCCTTCTATGCGTCATAAACGTAATGACAAATTTATTACACCCTTTGACTATATAGTCATACGGGTATAAAAATATGACTAAAGTTCAGTGGGACGTTTTCTAAACAAAATTTAATTTATTACCAATATTTTAAAAAATTTATTCCAACTATTATAGCGTTTACAGCATTTACAGTTATAGTGTTGACTTTTAAAATTTTTAACAACAATCTATATATATAAAAGGGAAAGTTTGTTTATTTGTTTGTTTGTTTGTTTGTTTGTTTGTATGTTTGTTTGTTTGTAGCGAATAGACTCCTAAACTGCCCAGCCGATTTTCATGAAAATTTGTATATAGAGGTTTTTGGGTACGGAAAGAAATCGTGGCCCAAAAATTTTGCTCTAACGGACCGCCAAGTTGGGGCTGTGGTGCAAGTATTTAAACTTATTTGTTCTAAATTCAAAACGGTTTGACCCATTGACTTCAAATTTGGTATACGTGATGCTCCTTGAGAATTGAGTTGACAGTATTAACAGTTTTGGAATTTGTTAACCCATGTCGGGCCGACGGGTCGTCAAAAAAAATTTTGGGTCCAAATTTTGTCCGATTTTATGAAATTCTGCTTTGGCTAAAAAGAAAACCCCAAAAAAAAATTTTATTGAGTTGCATTAACCCATTGCGGCCCAACAGCTTTTTATAGGTTTTTTCAATACTTAACTCTAAATTCAAAACGGTTTGACCCATTGACTTCAAATTTGGTATACGTGATGCTCCTTGAGAATTGAGTTGACAGTATTAACAGTTTTGGAATTTGTAAACAGATGTCGGGCCGACGGGTGGTCAAAAAAAATTTTGGGTCCAAATTTTGTCCGATTTTTCGAAATTCTGCTTTGGCTTAAAAGAAAGCCCTAAAAAAAATGTTGTTGAGTTCCATTAACCCATTGCGGCCCAACAGCTTTTTATTAATTTTTTGGTTATTTTAATCTAAATTAGAAACGATTTGACCGGTTGACCTCAAATTTTATATGTGTGAAGCAACTTGAAAATGGAGTTGAGTCTGTTAACAGTCGGTCCTACGTTTGGTCAAAAAAAATTTTTTAGAAGTAATCCTAGAAAAATCGTTTTAAAAAGATTGCTTTCATACATTTTTCAATTTACGTGTGTAAACCGTGGGTAATTTTTGTGTTAACTTTTTGCAGTAACATCAAATTCAATTAAACCTCCATTGAAAGGCGCAGCAACGCGCACCGGGTATTAGCTAGTTTAATTATATTGAAAAGATAGTTGGTCATTTTAAATTTTCCGAAAAAAAAAAAACATTTCCATTCACTACCACCAATAAATGTTTAAAAAAAATTAAACGCAAAAAAAGAAAAGTGAAAACAAAAATACAAAATTAAGTGGGACATTAACAAATCCTTTTTAAAGCATTGTTTTTTGGTTTACATTTTGGTTTTTCTTTTTATTTTTTTTTTTTGTGCCTTTATTTTACATTTTGATTTTGATTTTCTTAAATGATTGTTTTAATTATATTAAAATGAAGAATGTATTTTCTTTTGTTTATTTCAGAGTCCCCAAAAAAACAAAAAACTGAAAACAAAAACCAAAAATTGGTTCTTTTTATATTACATTTAGTTCCAATTTACTAAGAGGTGCTTGAAAATGTCCTGTGTTTTTTTGTTTTTCCAATGCATTTAAAATAAATTAGAAAAGGTTTTTTGTTTGGTAATGGCAAACAAATATTAAGAATAAAAATGTGTTATACATAATTAATTAGAATTTTATGTACTTATGTATATAATGTATAATCAATATTAACGATTCTGACAAAATAAATAATTGTTATTTACTCCCAATTGAACTAAAGCGAAATGAAAAAATTACAATATTGTTTTAATTTGAAGAACGGTCTTTCGGAATCATGTGTATAATAATTCGGGAAACTAAAATAGAGATCATGAGATAATTAAATATATCTGTTATACAAGAGCTTGGTTTAATAAAAACATGTTAAGTCTTTAGATTTTTAATTTAATCTGTCAACGCACTGGTAATGATTAAGCTCAAACTTCAAATTGTACCTTCAAAATTTAGGACAGTCCTAAAATTCTCTTCTCAGATGCGAGCTGCAAAATCGAAGGAATCAGAAAATTTTCCTACCGAATTCAAAACTGTCCACTTTTGCTTAATAAACCGTGAGCATAATTACTTTGCAGTATGAGCCAACTAGGGCTAGAAAAGTTGGGAAATTAAAAAATTTTAAGAGATCTAAGTGTCCCTGGATTTTAAAATATCAAAGTTTTTTATTCTGCAAAATTATCATCGACTTTTACGACTTCTTTTTTTTGGAAAATTATTGTAGTTCTTACACCCTTTAGGCTTCTATATCTGCTCATAAGAAAACTGCATGATGTTAAAGGACCTTCTTATTAAGTCGCTGAAATTGTGCGCTAAATTTTAACATTGCTCATGCACATTCGTAAGCGGAATTAACCCAAAAACGGAATTAGGATTGGTTTTAATTTTTAGAATTAATCTCAAAAGCTTGACACCTGATTCCTATATTTCTTACTCCCTATAGGTTTATATAACTGCTCATAGGAAATGTGCATGATAATAAAGGACCTTCATATTCAGTCGCTAAAATTGAGAATTAAATTCGAACATTGCGAATTTGCTTTTAAAAAAAATTCAAACCAAAATTAGAAGCGTTTTTGAATTCATAGAATTCATCCTAAAAGCTTGACACCTAGTTACGATGATAGATATTTCAAACCATAAGCCTGCTCTCTTGGCTTACATTGTCCTTCTATTAATTCAAATTAAATTACGAAAGATAATTCTTTACCTTTATCAAAAACTGTATCTTCAAAATGAACGCCCCACTACTCTGTTAAAAATAAACGACATTATTAGTGAAATTCCAATTCATTTAGACAACTCAAAAATTAATTTGTCATTTTATTTCTATACTTGAAAATCCCAAAAAATATAAGTAAAATTTAACTTCCTGTTTAAAAGAATTAAAAATCCTTATTGTTTTTCATTTATTTGTTTGTATTTGTTAATGTATACATTAAAGTATATATGTATATATTAATACATATATAAATATATATATACACAATTGATATAACAAACAAACAAACAGAAAAAAAAACTATACCCAATATAATTTAGTCCAGTAATTTTTTGACAGTAGTCTCTTTTTTTGGTCCCTTTTAAATGTAGTGGAAAATTAATATTGCTATTATTTATCTTTGTAATGGTAAATTAAATTTTTTTTTCTTTTTGTGTTAAATTAAAAAAAATACAATAAAAGAAAAAAAAAGGCTTCAGTTGGGAATGAATAAATGTATATATATATAAGACTGTATGTATTTTATATAAAATCACAGAAGTTTTTCTTTAGGCCATTTAAAGCACTTTTAATTTATTTTATTTTGAATATTTTTTTGTAAAAATTTATTTTAACTTGAAATAATAACAACTTGCTGCTGTTAAGAATAGGAGCAGATCCTGATTGTAATAAAAAGCAATGTAAAGGATGGTGGATGTACTTGTTTTAATAGAAGAGCAAATGGTGCATTAGTGAGTTGTATTGATAGTTTTGGAAACTTTTTTACTGTCTCATTAGCTTCTAAGAAATTTACTAAAGTGTATAGAAGGATCTAGGACAATAACCTCTTAATCCTTTTTACAACTTTTGTTTTAATAATATTAAAAATAACCATTTTTCGATTAAAAACAGTTATCAAGAACCTCGCATTACCTAATATTCGTATAAGCCATGCTCTAAACTTATTCTTAAAATCTTGCATTGCTTATTAGGCACCTAAGCCGTGGCTTAAATTATCACTATAATTGTATTAGTGATATAAAAAGACAAAGGATTATTGTGTAATTTTGGAAATATGATTATCTCCATCTACAGAAGTGTCCATCAATTTCGTCAACTGAAATGAAATGGAAATATGAACTCAATTATTGTGTTAAGTATATAGAACTTCTATTTCCTACCTTAAAAACTAATATGAAAGAGGCCTGGATGAAATTTATTAAAAAAAATATATTTTTATTTTTTTGTGTTACATTTAAATACAAATGTAATTGAACTTTTAGACTCTACATATAAATGTCTAATCGAACCCTTTGCAAAAGTCAAAGTATTGGATAATTTGGTAAAAACAAAATAAAAATTCATTAAATCGAAGGATAATGCCTATAACCATTTTATTTTATTTGTATACAGTTAAAAAATGTAACGAATCCTGAATTTAAAAATAACTTGCACAAATACCTGAATATTATTTTTACATACATATATGTTATAAATATATATACATAACATAATACAAAGTAAAAGTAAAAGTACAAAATTCAGTACAAAGGACATGAAAAAGGATGAATATAAAAATTATTTCAGATATATATAATAATATATGTATATATTTATTTAAATTTTTTTTTCAACCCTTAGGTATTACTTTAAATAAGTAAAGAACAATGTACATACACATATATATATATATATTTTTCCTCTGTACACTGTTACTGAAGTTCATAACAATAAAATGGAGAAAGGAAAAAAATTAAAATTAAAGGATTAAAGGATTTCTTTTTTTTTTAAAATATACACAAATCCATTGTAAAGAATTAATTTTTAATTAATTTGAATTGGAATTATAATATAATAGGGTCCATATAATTAATTTCCGTGGAAAAATTTGATTTTCCACTTAAATTTTTAATTTTTTTTCAAATTTTGTTTTTGTAAAATTTTTGGAAAATTTTCTGAGTATTTTTAATAATTACAGTTTTTTGGAAAAATATTTTTTCCAAATTATTTTACTTATCTGGAACAAAAGTGTTGCTGGACAGTTACACAAAGTGGCTTGAGGTCATTTTCGAAATTTTTAAATTATAAAAAAAAAGACAAACGAATTAAGCATAGTTTAGATGCATTTATAGTAAGCCACATTAGCTATTTTGAACCTGTAAATAGTACAAATCTGAAAGTCCTTTTCATTCGAGCCATCTAAGGCCTAAGAGTGACGTATACAATTGCAAATACCTAAAAACCAATATGTAATAATAACTGGAAGTACCAAATCTTATCCAAAACAAACCCCTTTCGAAGCATAGAAATTTTGAGAAGGAAAATCACTCTGATAAAACTTGTGACTCGACTGATTAATATTAAAAATTGCAACATTTAATTAGAGTTTAAAATTCTGTAGAACAACGGTTTTTTAAGGACATGTTTATATGCTCATATATATATGCTCATATGTTGTATCACCATGCTATAGGACATCATGTTTAATACAAAAACTCCTTTTATATTATGTTATACTCGTATATTTAAAAAAAAATTCAAATTAAAAAAGTTTTAACATAATAAAACTGTTGGTATTTTAATTTAAAAAAAAAAAATAAAATAAAAGTAATTAAAAAGTTATTAAAAAATTAAATTTAAAAAAAAATTTAAAAATAATAAAAAAATTTTTTTAGAACTTTTAAATCATGTTAAAAAATTTAAATTATATATGTATATCGCATATTTAAACATTCTTAACATTTTTAGCTTTTGTATTATACAAAAATTAAAATCACACTTGGTTTTTAAACAACTTTAAAAAATAAAAATTTTTTTATATATAGGTATGTTGGTATGTTTAATATTAGATTAACAAGTTTTTGGTTTTTCACAAAATAATTTTGAGATTTTTTTATGGATTTTAGATTTTTCGATATAAATTAAGTTGGCACTTTTTTTAGATTTATAAGGTACGCTATTTATATTTGTTCATTTTGATATAAAATCTTAAAGAAGTACCTATAGTTCATAAAATCTTAAATATGTTCCCAACCCAACCTTATTTCCTTGACAAATTATTTTTTTTATTAATATATTTGTCTAGGATGAGGTGTAACAAACGCATTCAATTAAATGTGTTTTGTTGGATGTGTTCAATTATAAAAAAATAAAATATTAATGTTTTATTGGATGTGTTTTATTTTAGAAAATAAAATATCGTAAATTATCGTAAGCAGGCCAAAAAATATTTTATTAATTTTTAATAAAAAAAAAAAAATTAACAAAAAAACGAAATAAAAAAATTTTTTCAACTGTTCATTTAGTTATTAAAACTCACAGTACATTTTCTGGAAATTTTATATAAATAGAAAAATATTTAGATAATAAAAATTAAGACTATGCTTTACAGAAAAATTTGTGTAGTAAGTCTTCATTATTTTCAGTATAAATCTGGAATAATGGCGAAAGCCTAATGTACGCTTTGTTACATTGCTTGCTTTGCTTTGAAATAAAGCAAGAAATGTAATTAAAGCAATTTCAAAGGTTACGCTTCCCTCTCTCTATCTTTCCATCTTCTATCATCAATCTTTCCCTCATAATGCCTTTTATTTACTTTTTTAATTTAAAAAAGGTTAAAAATGGAAAAAAAATCGTGTAGAGAGGTATAAAGATCGATAGACCATAGAAGTCAAACAAAATATATATTTTTTCAACTTAATTATGTATAATAAAAAAAAAATCAAAATAAAATTTATAACACATTATGTACATACGTACATATAAATAGGTACATTATTAAGCATGTTGAGTAGGTGCATTATAGAATTTTGGCACAAACAATTATTTCGATTTGAATCTTAACAAAGGTTATAAAACAATAAACCTATGTAAAGCAACCTTTTTTAAAAATATGTTTTCAACAAATTAATAGATAGAGAAATAAATCATTATTGAAACAAAATAACCCTTTAAAAAAAATAAAAACTAAATATCTTTTATTAACAAACAAATTTATCGAATTTAATTTTCAAAATTAGAAATTTAAGCAAGAACGCAATTAAATAAAAAAATATATTAATTAAACTTAAAAAACGAGGAAGAGTGCAGTAGAGTAGACTGTGTCAACTCTGGGATACCCGTATGACCGTAACATATACATTATATCATCCGGTTAATTACTTTTGGCAACATTTCAAACATACAGCTTTATTAAGTGTAGTAGAATACTCATATAAAAGAAGGAGTTGTATGGCAGCTACTCGAACCCTCTGCAGTAGACCAACCAAATTTTGCAGAAACTTTGGCCATAAAACTAAATTACTTTTGGGCAAAATTTCAGACACGCAGCTGTAATAGGTACAGAGAAATACTTATATAAGAAAAGAAGTTGTATGGCAGCTACCCGAACCCTTGAACCAAAATGGCTGGGTTTAAATAGCGATGACGGCTATTGCAAAAAAACAAATTTGCGAAAATTTCAAGATCCTAGCTCCTTTAATTTTTGAGTTATAGTGGTGACGGACGGACAGACGGACGGACGGACATACATGGCTAAATCGATTTATTTTTCGATTCTGATCCGATCCATGCACTTGGGTCTATATCTACCCGCCCTCCTTCTCTGCGTCACAAACGTAATGGCAAATTTATTATACCCTTTGACTATATAGTCATACGGGTATAAAAATTTCACCACGAAGGGATTTGAACTAATAACCCCAAAATTTTATCCGTTTCAAAAAAAACAAAACGTAGATTATTATAACTTATTCATCTTTTAGTTTTTAACATACAACAAGAAATTATATGAGTCATTTTTTTTTTATGTATCTATTACTAGAATCGAAGCATAATCTGCGTAATACAAATTGTAACTTTTGCGATTTTATTTAAGAATATGGTATTAATAAACAATGTATGTATATGTCGGTATATAATTAAATTAGAAATAGTTCTTAATTAGAAAAAGTTTTCTTTCAATTGACCTTCCGTCATTCTGTGACGGACCAACAGCTAGTATATTTATAATAATAATAATCTTCTAGCGAACTTTAAATCAATTGTTGTCCTTTTTGAAGAACTCTGGGTTAAAATAAATTCATTTAACAAAGCCATTCATTTCAATAACTAACTGTAAACTTTCTCGCATTAATTTTCTTCAATCACTTTAAGTTTTAGGTATTAAACAATGTAACAAAATATTCGAGTATCAATCTGATAATTCCCTTTGTTACAACTAAAAAAAAAAACTTCAAAATATGACATAATACAGGAACTGACCTTAAATTTGTTAAAATCTACATTTTTATAGAATTACTATATTATGATACCCCAAAAATATTTATGCAATATTATTACACACAATAAAGGGAAACGATTAAAAATTAAAATGGTTCGTTTACAGAAGGTTCAAACGTCCATAAAAAAAAAAAAGATTATCCAGTGTATATTTTTAAATTTAAATTTTAAGCTCAGATGTTATAAATCCGATAAATTCTAATTACTTTAGAATTTGTTTTTTTTTTTGTGAAGATACTTTACATAAAATTTAATGACCATGGTATCATATCTTATTCTAAATTATCTTTAAAATTTTTTTAAGTATTTTTAAAATTTAATACAAAAAATTTTAATATAAAATATCTTTTTTTACGAAATAAATTCATTAATTATCTAAAACAACTTTAAAAATTTCTTTATTATTACTTTAATAATAAAATTATACAATAAAAAAAAAAATATTATATTATCATATCTACTGTTATCTTAAATTCTTTAATATTAAATTTTTAACATAAACATCTTTAAATTTTAACAGCTATCTTTTATTCAACATTTTTATCTCTTTTCTTACTCTTTTATTACATTACAAATGCCCATAAAATTCAGAAAAAAAAAAAACACAAAAACAAAAAAAAAAAAATTGTCTTTAATGTTCTTAATTACATTTACATTTTTAATGTTATAATTGTGAACGATGACTGACCGTCATTATAATAATTATTACTTCGTCTTAATTTAATATGAATAGTAGATACAATAAATTTATCTATAGATATTAAAAAATATATTTTGTTAGCATTGAAAGACAATCTAAATTAAATTCCCAAAGCTAATATATATATATATTACATAATATACAATAATCCTTTATATATATAATATTGTTATATATCTACAATAATATAATAAAAGAATAATAAAATTTTCTATGTAATTGTAAGTATCTTATATATTTTTAATTTAATATTGTTTTTCAAGTAGTCATTATCTTCTTAGGTGCAGAATTATCTTAAAGATATATTTATATTGAAAATAGACTTTCAATATTATAATTTCTCAGGATTAATTTGTTAGTAAGTTTGTTTTTTTTTTTGTAGAAAAGCTAATGATTAATAATTGAGTTGGGGAGGAGGTGAAATAGAAAAAGGGGTGATAATAAATAATGTGAAGACTATAATAATATAGTATAATTATATACATAATTATAATGTATTAGTTTTTATGTAATTAATATGTAAAATTAAATTATATAATAACTAGATTTTGACCCGTCACAGAATGACGGAAGGTCAATTGAAAGAAAAACTTTTTCTAATTAAAAACTATTTCTAATTTCATTATGTACATTATGTTAAAATGATGTTAAAAAAAATTGCAACCGTTACATTTTATATAACGCATATTATGCTTCGATTCTAGTAATAGAAACACAAAAAATAAATAAATGACTTATATAATTTCTTGTTGTATCTTAAAAACTTGAAGATGAATAAGTTAGTTAGTCTACTTTTTATATGTTTCGTATTTTATAAAATGTTGGAGTTCAACTCCCTTCTTGGTATAATTTTTTTTTAATTTCAATTAATATTTTTTTTTATTTAAGTGCGTACTTGCTTAAATTAAATAAATTAATAAAAGATTTTAAATTTATTTATAGGTTAATTTTTTTTAATAATGATCTATTTCTCCATTTATTAATGTTTTGTCTATATATTTTCAAAAAATGTTGCTAGACATTCTATATTGTTTCCTTAGCTTAGATTCAAAACGAAATACTTGTTTCTTGCTAACATTTTATAATGTACCTTCTCAACCTTGCTAAATAATGTATATATTATTTATATGTACGTAAAATTGTATTAAATAAATGTTGATTTTTGAATTGAATTTTGCATTATCAAATGCAAATTATTAATTTTATATGGAATTTTTTTAATATACCTAATTTACTTTAAAAAAAAATTTATTTTGTTTGGCTTCTATGGTGCATTGAGCTCAGGTATTGTATACCCGAAGCCACTTGCCCAAACTTAACACCATTTTCTTCCATTTTTAACTTTCTTTAAGAAGTAAAATATTTAAAAGATTATGAGGGAAACATGAAAGGATGGGGGATGATAGATGAGGGAGATTTAAGAGCGATATGTGGGAGAGATGAGGGAAACTTTGAAATTACTTTGAAACATTGCTTGGTTTATTTAATTAAGCAAAGCAAGCAATGCCTCAAAGCAAATAGTTAAGACTTACTACACAAATATTCATGTGAAGCATAGTCTTCTTAATTTTTATTTACAAAATGTTTTACTATTTATTTAAAATTTCCAGAAAATCATCTGTGATTTTTAAAGCTGAAATGAATTAATTCACAAATTAATAAATAAATTTTATTTCATCAAAAATTTTGTTTTTTTATTAAAAATAAATAAAATATTTTTTGGCCTGCTTATGATAATTTTTGATATTTTATTTTCTAAAATAAAACACAACCAACAAAACATTAATATTTAATTTTTTTATAATTAAAAACATCCAACAAAACACATTTAATTGAATGCGTTTGTTACACCTCATTCTAGACAAATATATTAATAATTATATAATAATTTTAAATTTTACAGTTATAACTGTAAACGAGGAAGAGTGTAGTAGAGTAGACTGTGTCAACTCTGGGATACCCGTATGACCGTAACATATACATTATATCATCCGGTTAATTACTTTTGGCAAAATTTCAAACATTCAGCTTTATTAAGTGTAGTGGAATACTCATATAAAAGAAGGAGTTGTATGGTAGCTACTCGAACCCTCTGCAGTAGACCAACCAAATTTTACTGTAACTTTGGCCATTACACTAAACTAGTTTTGGCAAAATTTCAGACACCCAGCTTCATTAGGTGCGGTGTAATGCTCATATAAAAGAAGAAGTTGTATGGCAGCTACTCGAACCCTCTACAGTAGACCAACCAAATTTTACAGAAACCTTGGCCATTACACTAAACTATTTTTAGCAAAATTTCAGATACCCAGCTTCATTAGGTGGAGAATAATGCTCATATAAAATAAGAAGTTGTATGGCAGTTCCTCGAACCCACTGCACTAGACTAACCAAACTTTGCAGAAACTTTGGCCATAAAACTAAACTACTTTTGGCAAAATTTCAGACACGCAGCTGTAATACGTACAGAGTAATACTCATATAAAAAAAGAAGTTGTATGGCAGCTACCCGAACCCATGGTCCAAAATGGCTGGATTTAAATAGCGATGACGGCTATTGCAAAAAAATGAATTTGCGAAAATTGCAAGATCCTAGCTCCTTTAGTTTTTGAGTTATCGTGCGGACGGACGGACAGACGGACAGACGGACAGACGGACAGACGGACAGACGGACAGACGGACAGACGGACAGACGGACAGACGGACAGACGGACAGACGGACAGACGGACAGACGGACAGACGGACGGACGGACATACATAGCTAAATCGATTTATTTTTCGATTCTGATCCGATCCATACACTTGAGTCTATATCTACCCCCCCTCCTTCTCTGCGTCACAAACGTAATGGCAAATTTATTATACCCTTTGACTATATAGTCATACGGGTATAAAAAAGTAGAGATAAAGAAAGGGTTTATTTAAAATAGAAATTTAAATAATAAGTTAAAAGTATTTAAAATTTGGATATTTTTAGTTCAATATTGAAAATATCATGAGGAAATAAGGTAAGCATTAGTGAGGTTTTACTGTGAGTTCTTATTAGCAATCAATCGGAGAAAAATAGTTTATCTGGGTCATATAATGCATAATGTAAAATACCAGATACTTAAGGTAAAATTGAATGAACAAGGCCTGTTAATTGAAAAATATATCGTGCTTGGGTATCTTCAGCTTTAGGTAATCAATGTGGTACTAAATGCCAAACAGAGATTCCCTCGTGAAAGTGAAGGCAGATTTTGAAATGTGATCGCAGTCATATAACAAATAACAAAGTTTTTCAAAGAAATAAAATACAGTTGTGTAAACATATCATAAGTCTTACAGTTAGTTTATATTGGATGTGTGATAAAAGATAAGGCCATTGATTCTAGCATACTGAATTTTGTATATGAATTTTTTTGAAGTGAAGTGTTTATATTGAAGTATGGGTCGGTTTGATAATTGAAATTCGTTTTGGATAAGTTATAGAATTTTGTGGCTGTTATTTAAAAAATAACATGGAAGTATATTCAATGTGTAAATTATAAACATAAATTTATTTTAATAAATTAATATAAAACTTAAGAAATTTAATAAATATTTAAATATATGGATCGACAGATTCAAGATTTGAATATTCCCATAATCTGGGACTTATATCTATATATATATATTACAACGAAAGTTTGTTTGTTTATCTGTATGTTTGTATGTAGCGAAATGACTCCTTAAGTGTTCAGCGGATTATCATCAAAATTTTTATATAAAGATTATTGGGTATGGGGAGTGTTTCTGGTCTAACAATTTTATTCTAATGGAGCGTCAAGTTGAGGCTGCGTTGCAAGTTCTTAAACTTTTTTGTTCTAAAATGAATATGGTTTGACGGATTTAATTAAAATTTTGTATATGTGAAGCTCATTTACTCATATACTCAGCTCATAGTTGATTCTATAAACCGACTTGGAATTTGAAAACCCATATCAGCACGATGATTTGTCAATATAAAATTTTATCAAGTATTACCTAGTTTATTATAAAATTAAATCTTATAAATTTATTTATACTGTAATTTGTTAGGACTTGAAATAGGTGTACTCTTATTGATCCTTTCATTAAAGAAAGGTAAGATCAAATACAAATACACCCTTGCATATCCAATAGATAACACACGCTTATGCTTATGGATTAAAAAAAAATGTCTGAATATTTTAAATATTATACTACTTGCATATCTCGATCTCCGTAAGCAAATAACCAACCCCTGTTTATTTGTATCACAAGTCTTTTGGTTCAAAATTTGGGTGTTACTTTGGTGTATTAAATTCGTACACTACCCAAAGAAACACAGCACACGTTCCAGTGGTTGGTTTTCAGAACTTCTTCGTTTAAAAAAAAAAAAATTAAAAAGTATTTGACTTAGCTAGGAAGATTAATAAAAGTCCCATAAAACCCAAAAAAATTTTAAATTTTAAATTTCGTTATGCCATCACTTATATGAATCGGGCACAAAATTAGAAGACCACAAAATTATAGACCTCTAGTTTGGCAGACTCAGAAATTCCTGGGAAATAGCAGAGGAAATTAGTAACAAAAATCTATAGAGGTTTAGGGATAGGATAATCCTACAGCACTTGTAAGGAAATAAAACAAATTACTTAAATAACCCCTTGCTCTAAGGTTTTGAATAAAAAACAAAACATACTCGACGACCATTACATAAAATATAGAATAGAATAGATTTATACAAAATTACAAAGAAAGATTTCAGCATTTAATTTTAATTTGATTTATATGTCAAAAAGAAAAAACTCCAAGGACAAAAATGTTAAATTCTTATAAAACAGTTTTTTATATTGATTTCTTTTGTTACATATATAGATACCAATTTGGCAGGGAACTGCCAATAAAGGACTATCTAATATTTGAACCTACATCTAAAGTTAAAAAAAAATTTTTTCTTTTTCTAAAAAACTGTCTATTTCATTTTTCCCCACCCTTGTCCTCTTATTATGGATTTCGTATATAGGTATCGTCATCTTATTCAATAAATAGATAATATATCATACTCGTATTGTTATCAGCCGATAGATGTCCCTTTTGTTTGATTAGGGATTTAAGTGAATTGTTTTTATTACTTTTTGACACATTTTTTGATTTGTGTTTTCGTTTTGTTGTTGTTTTATTTTTTTTTTTTTATTTTTTGTTGTTGCAAATTTTTTAAGTGAAAAAATATTGAAGTAATAAAATAAAATAACCTCAATTTCTGTCAATCAGAATTTTTCAAAAAAAAAAAAAAGAACAATAAAAAAAAATGAATATTTTTTTTCCAGGTTAAATTGGAATTTTTTTTGGATGAAAATTATTATTTAGATTGAAAATGAATGTAAAAATTTTTAAACGAGGCCAGCATTCCTCTTCTGAAAATATTTAATCTAATGGAATTTGAAAATTTTTTTGTAATAAAATTGGAGAATTTAATGAAAATTAATGAAAATTCCAAGGTTATTACCTTTATTAAATGTGAAATTAATTTTATTATAATTTGAGGAATTTTTTTTTTATTTTTTCTAAAATATTTAAGTGGGTAAATTGGAATTTTTGGTTATTAAAATTATTACTCTCTTTCTAATCTTCAGTTTTTATCCAAAAACGAAGGATTGTTATATTGTGGTTAGGGTAGTTAGAACAAACTTTCTGAAATCTTCTAAAGATTAGTTTTACTTATCTTCGTTACTATATAATTTAGGGCAAATAAAAATATGCTCTAAAAAATCAGTTTTAAGCGCTTAAAATATGCTCTAAAAAATCTATTTTAAGCATTTAAAATATGCTCTATGAAAAGGATATCAAATACATAAAAAAAGATCAATTACTTAGAAATCTTCAAATAAAATAGGTATTAATAATGTTAGACTAGTAACACCATCTCCAAAAGTCGTTTAAATTTAATTTTAGTAAAAAAGCAGATAGTTTTTTATTTTTTAATATATTATTTTTATTATAATTTTTTATTTTAAAATTAAATTTAATGAAATAAAATAAAATTAATTCATGAAACTAAAATATTAAAAAAAGATAAATTAGAGAGTAGAATAAAAATTAAATTAAATAAATAAACATAAATTAAGTAAACATTAATTAAATAAACATAAATTAAAATAAAAATTAATCCAAATAACGAAAATCTTACATCTAGTAAAATTAAAAACTAAGTTTAACTGAAATTTTGGTTGCAATATATCACAATCATTTCATTTAAATGTTTAAATAAGAAATTCTTCCTATTCGATCGTAGGACGCTTTTGTACATTTAAAATCTCCTTTCTACATTAACTGTGTTAATTGGTGCGAATTTAAATGCAATAGTTTCGTTTGTTGTGTAATTTATCGTAGCATTTTGTATCGCTTTACCAGTCAAAGCTGCAGATATAGTTTTTAATCAAGTTTAAAGCTTCTGAATCCAGTTGAAGTGAATAATAAAATAAATATGTATATGTACATGCATACAAAGAGATTTCTTTAATTAAGGTACTTCAGGCAAATAAGGCCTAGCTAACGAAATTTGATAAAATAATTAAAACTACTGAATAAATTCAATAACATTTATTTCATTTTAGTTAAACAGAATCTTATACTTAAAAAAAAAAACTTAACAGTCCATTCTGACTAGGAAACATAAAATTATAAACATTTCACAAAAATGCTAAAAAAGGCCTTATTATACTATGTTAGTATAATAAGGCCTAAATATTTTTTCATATATTTAATAAGGCAAGTGTATTTTTAAAAAACAAACAAAAAAAAATTCGATAACTTAAAAAAAATTCAACATATTCCATAGTAGGTTTTGTTATTTATATCTTATATTCTAAAAAAATTAAAAAAAAATTTAATATTTTTACTTAAAAAAAAAACATTAATTCAGTCAAGATAATTTGTTTTTTTTTCGTTTTTTTGGTGGCATGATACAAAAAGAGCTTATATCTAGAAACACATTTTATATAAAAATTACTAATTTTTATTATTTACCTCTCGAAAAATATAAAATGTGATTAATTTTAATGTTAATATTCGTTCTTTAAAAAAAATAATAATAGAGAGTTTAATAAGGCCTATAAATTTTTTTAATAGGCCTTATTAAACCTTTATTAACTATTTTTTATAAAATCTAAAAAACCACTTTTTTAATAAAATATTAATAAAATAATTTCTTTTGCTAAAGAAAGCAATCACAAAGTAAATATTTAACACAAAATAAGAGTAATAATTATAATTTTAGTCAAAATCTTACTTACTTTAAAAAAAAAAAAAATTATATTATCACAAAACAAACGACTCTTCAAAATATAAACACAAATAATATCAAGATGGCTGTAGTGACATAAGTAATTTTTTTGATCGGACATTTTTTTACAATTATCAATGGATGTGTAAATCAATAAAGTACATTTTAACATTTTTAGTATGATTTTTGATGTTTAGGCCTTATTACCCGCTAGGCCTTATTTGCCGGAGGTACCTTACTTAATACCTACTTGTTTATTTTGAAAGAATGATATTTTAAATAAATAAATATCTAAATAGTAACATCAATTTTTATGTTTTTTTATGGAAAATATTTTAAATGCAAGAAAATTAAAAAAATTATATCTTTTGAACGAAAATTGTCAAAATAAACCAAAATATGCTCTTAAAAGTTAAAATATGCAAAATATGCTCTTAAAAGTTGAAATATGCAAAATATGCTCTAACAAGTGAAATATGCAAAAATATGCTCTTACAAATCTAGCTTAAAATTCATAATTTTTGTTGAAACGAATTACTATCATGATCATTTATCGATAAGACATAAGGAAAAAAAGATGCTAATGCATATTTTTATTTGCCCTAAATTATATATTGGGGATCGGAAAATAAACATCAGGGAGATCCTAGGGGATAGAGGAGTTTGGAAGGGGAAAGTTTATTTTTATCGATATTCAAGATAGCGGTCGTATAAGAAATTTCGATAGCTTTTTAAATAAGTAATAACCCCTTTGCTCCTGCACAATAGACAAGATTCACTTGGGTTAACTGTAGTTATATGTTTTCCTAATAATATCCAACTTATTATTACCTTTCAAGTGTAAATGAATTACAATGAATGATAAATAAAAATAACTTTAATTTTTGTATAAAAAATCCGTTATTAATTTAATCAACTGTATTTCATTTTCAAATTCACATATTCATCAGCTTCGAGTTAAATCAATACATTGTTATCATATCTCTAATGATTTTCAAGACCACATTATTTTTTGACACCTGTTCTTCGTAATGTTTGAGTTTCTTTCATTCTGTTTAATCTCAGATTAATAGATGGAACATAGTATTGCTCAGACTTTTTACAAGAACGATTCGGAACATACGGTAAAAATCGATGAACATACGGTTAATACAGTAAAAATCGATGAAACTTCTGCTTAAATAAGTGAACAATCTGTAAAAAGTTTTTGAAACTGTCCTGAACCTACTTTATTCTTATACGAACTATAGAACATTCCTAGAGCAATGTTAGACAAAAATTTAATATAGGGGTCCAAAATCATGATCTCAGAAACTTTAACATTGGAAAAGTATTAGATTGTAGAAATTTAGAAAATATTAACTAATGTGCTTTATATAAATTGTTAATACATATAAAGATTTCATCACGCCTGGTATTTTTAGATAATTTCATCATTTCAACATTGGAAAATTTTTAAAAATTTGTAGAACAATACTTCGGATAAAAGATATTTTGAGATTGGATGAAAAAATATTACAGTTGTGAAACTAGGATTAATCCTAATCTTATACTTGGTTTTATAAGACTAACAAACAAGACTAACAATTTAAATTTGAATTAAAGAATTTCTGTATCTGTGAGTTATATTTGTCAATTAAATTATTTGCTTATATTTTGTATTTCCTTATATTATTATGAATATTTATTTAATATTTTTGAAATAGAGTTATAAATAAATATTATCCCCATTATTTTGACCCATTAATGATTCGTAAGTCGATTACTTTAATTTTAAATTTATTTGTTTGATAACTTTATAAATTTTTAAATTCACATTTTTGAAAAAAGTCATTCCAGCAACCGTTTTTCCAATAAAAGTATGTTCTACAAGAATTCCTTTGCTCTATGGCTTTCCTTTTATAAAGATCAAAGTGCTTCAATAAATTTTTATTTATTTTAAAAATGGCAAAGTTTATATTTTTTAATTAACAAAAGACTAATTGACTATAATTTTAAAGTAATATATAAAAAATATTGAAAACTACTTTTTTTTGTAAACTACATTTTAAATATTTCCTTCTTTTATAATAAATTTTAGGCGTTTTTGCAAGATTTTTACTATTTATTTTTATACCTTGCATACATATATGAACATCGGGTATATTAAAATTACTCCACCGTTTGTAACGCATCGAAATATACGAGCTAGATATAGTGTCAAGGGTACGTATCGAATCAGCATCGAAAACTGAATCGATCTAGCTATGTGTGTCCGCCCGTCCGTCCGTCAGCACGATAACTCAAAAACTATAAGAGCTGGAGTTCTGAAACTTTCACAAAGTAATTTTTACACAATTTGTAGGTTCCCCATTTTTTTTGGTTCAAATCGGACAAAGGTTTCGGGTAGCTGCCATACAAATTTTTCGAAATTATATGAATATTTTCAAAATTAATAACTAAGTAAGTAGAAACCAAATATAAAAAAAAACAAAATGTAGTTAAATTATTAATCAATTCATGGTGTAGTGGTAAGGACATGTTACTTGTAGCCAAAATGTCTCGGTTCGAATTCAGGCTAAGGAAAAATTATTAATTGTTCTATGGTGTAGTGGTTGGGACATGTGACTAGCAATCAAAACGTTTCGGTTCGATTTCTGGCTGTGGCAAATTTTTTTTTTTTTTTTAAATTCATCTTTAAATTCTCATTTATAAATTATTTATTTTTTTTTAATACATTTTTAAAAAAATTCAAAACAGTTATTCAAAACAAACAATTGATACCATAGCAACTACTTATAATAATTTAAAAAAAAAATTGAGATGAACAAAAAGTCGATGGTTTAGTGGTTAGGATGTCGACGTTTTAATTGAAAAGTGTGGGTTCGAATCTCGTTTGGGCATATTTTTTTTTTAAATTCATCTTTTTTTTTAATTAATTTTTTTTTTATTAATTTTTTTGTAATTAAATATAAAAAACAAATATTTTGAATTTTGTGTTAAACAGTTCAATTGCAATATATGAAATTCTTATATATTTAATACTTAATAGTGTACGCACGGGTATCTAAAAGTTGACAAGGGCAACTATAATCTTCCTCGTTTTTTTTTGTTTTTTATAAGAATAACTTTTTATTTTTTCTACTATTATTTAATTTTATTTTTTACTTACAGTAACTTACAACTTGAAAAAATTCATATTTTTGTTCTTATGTTTTGTTTAAAGAAGTCGAAGACTCTTGAGAAATGGTTGTAACTTTCGATTAAACTATATAATAAAGTTTTGTGTACAGTTTTCTTTATAGTATGAAAAGTTTATTTTGTATTTAATTTGTTTTTATAGGGCAATCATGGAAGATTAATATTAAAAAGTATGACTTCTTTATTTTGATTAAATTTTAAAAAATAAAATGACCGAATAATAATTAAACTTCAATGAACAAAATGATCGAAAAATTAATAATCCATTAGTATAAGGTTAATATACTTTCAGAAAATTGACTTTGACTTAAAATCATTTTTTAAATAATTCGGTCGTAAAATATAAGTTTCGAAGACTTTAACCGTTACTTCTTTACTTTCTCCTAACGAAAGTTGAACGATAGTAAAACGGGCGAACTGAGCTATATTATTAAAATGCTTTTAAAGGCGAATAAAGATGCATTTTTAAAAATAAAAATTTAATAATGTTCAACTTTCGAAAAATTCGAAATAATAAGAGTACGAAGACTTCAATCTACTACTGCTTTACTTTCTCCAAACGAAAGTGTATTTTAATAAAGATGTATTTTCTTAAATCTAAACTCAATCATGTTTTAATTTCGAAAAATTCGAAAATAATAAAAGTTCGATTAAATTACTGGCGTCCGCATTTTTTTTTATTTGTAGATTTTTTATCAAAACACTTGTTTATAAGATCGAATTCGATTAATGGAGTTCAAAAATAATTTTTTAAAATCTATATTCGATTACGTTCTGATTTCGAATATTTCGGAATAATATAAATTCGAATAAAAATCTGACGTCCAATTTTATTAGAATATTTTATCAGAATACACCACACAACCTGTCAATTTCTATCAATTTATTAACTTTATATAAAATCAAATTCAATTTGTTTTACGAATGAATTCGTTTTACATTATTTATTCGAAACTTTTTTAATATTTTTTTTTACAACGATTATCACTTAATTTTGTTTTCAGTTTTTTTTTTTGATTTGCTGTAAATTTACTCCATGAAGTATTAATAATATTAATTTTATAATAAACCTGTTAAATAAAAATTAGTTTGCCCCCCATGTGAATTGGATTTAGTAAAAAATTTTTTTATTCTATCTTGTACATGTTCGTAACTTTTTTTTTGTATTATTGTTCTGTACAAAATAAAAAAAAATAAATGCTACAATAGTACGAAAAAATAAAATTTCATTAATAAAGAACTGTAAACAAAAATTAAAGTTTTTTTTTTTTGTGTAGTATGTCCTCCACTGTCGGAAAATTATTTCATAATTCATTATTTTCATTGTTTTTCAGACTTTAGTTGAACTTTTTATACCCGTATGGCTATATAGTCAAAGGGTATAATAAATTTGCCATTACGTTTGTGACGCAGAGAAGGAGAAGGGGGGTAGATATAGACTCAAGTGTATGGATCGGATCAGAATCGAAAAATAAATCGATTTAGCTATGTATGTCCGTCCGTCCGTCATCACGATAACTCAAAAAATAAAGGAGCTAGGATTATGAAATTTTTATAAATTCGTTTTTATGCAAAAACCGGAATCGCTATTTAAATCCAGCCATTTTGGTCCACGGGTTCGGGTACCTGCCATACGACTTCCAATTTTATATGAGCATTACTCTATACCTATCAAAGCTGCGTGTCTGAAATTTTTTGCAAAAATAGTTTAGTATAATGGCCAAAGTTACTGCAAAATTTGGTTGGTCTACTGCAGAGGGTTCGAGTAGCTGCCATACAACTCCTTCTTTTATATGAGCTTTACACTACATCTGATAAAGCTGAATGTTTGAAATTTTGCCAAAAGTAATTAACCGGGTGATATAATGTAAATGTAACGGTCATGTGGGTATCCCAGAGTTGACACAGTCTACTCTACTACACTCTTCCTCGTTTTTTCATAAATTCGTTTTTCTGTTTTTTGTTTTTTTTGTTTTTGTTCGGAAGAAAAGTTTATTAGAGTTTTTTTCGAATTATGTTTATTTTTTTGTTTTACTAATACCTATTACATATCCACCTACAAATATATATAGAATATAATTATGTTTTTCTGGAAAATAAAAGAAAAATGGGTCGGGAAAATGATGGGAAAAAAATAGAAAAGAATAACTGTTAATATTTTTTTTTTCCGTTATAATAACAGGTATTAGTAGTGATTATACTGTTACATACATACTTATTAGTTAAAAAAAAAGTTCAATTTGAGTTTGGGATTTATTTATATAATTTTTTTGGGGGTTTTTTTTTATTTATTTGTATATACAGAATGTTGCAATACTAGGATGGATACTATACTCAGTGGGGTTGAAAAATTCCAAATTAATTCAAATAATAAAATCAGCATGTTATAAACTGAATTAAATGTTAAAAATACAAAATTAATGTTGAAAAAATTGAAAAGTTGATCCAATTTAGTGTAAGATGATAAAAAAAAAAATGTTATAGAATTAAATATTTGGGTATTAATTAATTATATATATTTTACGAAACTTGAAAAAGGAGAATGAAATTGTGTTAATTTAATATTTATTTATTTAGAAGAAGTCTTAGAGCTTAGGTTTGTACTACGTATGGTTAGAAGTATATCGGGCGTCTGCGTAAAATGAAATATGAATTTACTGAAGAGTAGGTTTAAAAAAACCGTATAAGATGAGAAACCTCTAAGGGTGCGTTTATGTTGGAACTGCGATAAGTGATAAGAGCGTCCATAAGAGCATAGCGTATAAAATTGTATACATGATTTAAATAGAGATGTTTATATTGGAGTAGCGCTTTGATCATCGAAAACCATGCAAATTTTCTAAGCTATGCTCTTATCGACACTCTTATCACTTATTACAGCTCCAACATAAACGCACCCTTAGAGTTTCAGTAAATAATAATAAATTCTATTTGTTATATATTGTAATAATTTTTATATTAGATTTTAACGTATTTTTATATCTGTGAGTTATATTATTAAACAAAATTTTTTTTTATATTTTGTATTTATTTATGTTGTCGAACCCGCGGCTTTTAAATTAAAGATTGGCAATCTAACCACTTTGCTAGCTAGCTGCTATGAAAAATTGTCTATTTAATTAAGATTAATCGTTTAGAAATATACTAATTGGCTTTAAAAGTGTTGAAAATGTATACAACAAATTTTTTAGTAGCTATTATCCTGTCTATTATCTTACTTAGCTTATGTATAGTATGTTTACAACACCTTAATATTGAAATTAAGTAAAAAATTCCATTTTAATAATTTAGTTGATATTGAGGTTTGTTAAGACATTAATTAGTATTTATCCTTAGACACCATAAGGATAAGATGGTCCAACACTTTGAAAAAATTTTTCACGTAAGAGTAAATTCAATCTAATTTAATTCAATTTGATAATGATTTTAGATTTAAAAAAATTTAGTTATAACCTTAACTAATAGGGTAATGCACTTAAGATTTGACAGCATCCATAACTTTTTTTCAAAGTTCTTTATCTTTAGACACTATAAAGATAAGATGGTCCAATATTTTGAAAAAAATTTCCACGTAACAGTAAATTCCATCCAATTGAATTCACTTTGATAATGATTTAAGATTTACAAATATTTACTTATAACATTGACTAATAGGGTAATACACCTAAGAGTGGACTACATCCAAAATTTTTTTTTAAAAGTGCTGTACAATAATG
The DNA here is from genome assembly GCA_963082915.1 of Dolichopus griseipennis. NCBI lineage: Eukaryota > Metazoa > Arthropoda > Insecta > Diptera > Dolichopodidae > Dolichopus > Dolichopus griseipennis. The sequence goes on along the minus strand of OY720441.1, from coordinate 74,744,248 downwards.
ACAAAGAAATCAGTTTTTACACTAAACTGAATTGTCTTATTTAAAACTGCTTCACTGTTTTATAACTATGGGCTTTGCGAGCTCCTAGGACCTAATAAGTAAAAGACATATCTCATATATTAACTATAATGGTTAACACTGAGTAATTCCACAATTAATAATACAAAATTTTAATATGAATTAGTGTACATGAACTAAAATGAATGCCATACTTTATGCGAATTGGATATTCTAAATCTATGTAATCTTCTAATGTAATTTAAATTTTCAAAGTCAATTAGAAATTAAATATCAACCTCTAATTTGACCATTTCATGATATTTTAATTTAATTGAAAAATAATCAATATGTTAATACCATATTTTTGTACACTATCAATTAGTACATCAATTCAACAATTCATCGAACAATAAGTACCTTCTTTCAATAAATGAATAAATTAATTTATGTGTATATTTTGTTATTGTAGTATCTACAACGAGTATCTACAGTTGAAATCAATATATAAAGGTTAATATTTAAATTGCATATATGTAACATAATATCAATTAATCAATGTTATAAAATTATATTGTAGAAAATTAAAGTAAAATTTCATATAATGAATTTTTAAAGATAATCTTTTAACCATCGCGTAATATTCAATATTATCAATTTGCATCATGGTACCTATCTATACTGTTATAGCTGTACTATGAAACATTTATAATATACAGTTATAAAATATTTTGCATAACTGTATATTGAAAGTAAAGATCACTTATTTTAAATTCACTAATTTATAAGGAATTGAATAAAAAAAACAATTTGAATATTGAATGAAAACTGGATTATCATTTTACAATAATTGTTTTTTACGTATGCATATACATATACATAGTACATATGTATATATATAAATATACGTTAAGCTCAATATAATAAAAGTAAATTAATGAATGAACATTCATTTTAAAGTATTATTCGTTATAATATCAAAAGATTAATTCAGTAAAAGTAATCGTTTTCAATTTTATAATTTTATCCATGGGATTTTTATGAATTAATTTAATTAAATGAAGAAAAATATATATATATATATATAAAGTATATGTACTTAATGTAAAGTAAAACAAAAAACTTTTATAGTCGCGTGTGCTCTTTAAAAATCATCAGTTGCATTTTGCTTGGAATAGTCTTGTGTCTGTTTTTTTTTTTTTTATTATTTTCTACCCATTATTAAAAATTTTTTTAAATTAAATTTTATCGATATTTAAATATTAATCTTATTTAATACCGACTATTGTTGAATTTAATTATTTTTGGTTTAAATGTTAAAAGTTTGTACATGCATTCAATTTCATCTTTTTAAGGGAATTAACAATTTTTTTTTAAATGCTAAATGTTAAATTTTTATACTAATAAGCCTGTGTATACCAATGGTACATGCTGGAACATAGGGTCGTATTATATTCGTTTTATTAGAATTGAATGTAATAAATTCTACGTACAATTTAAATATGAGAAAGTGATAGATCTTAAAACATATAGAAACGTTTTAGATTTTCAATAGATTATCCTGTTTATATGGCAATAATTTTATATTTGAGTTATATGGTATTCTATATCTGTGAGTTATATTATTCAATTAAATTAGGTGTTTGCTTATATTGTTATATTAATGATTTTTTTTATTAAAGATATATAATTATTAATTAATGATTAAACCATTATTATGAACCCAATGGCGAATCATAGCTTAGTCGAGTCGAAAACCAGATAAAAGTTTTTTTACTTCACTGGAATTTGAATCCAGGCCTTTCGCATGAAAGGGCATTATTCTAACCACTGTGTTATCCAGCCATAAATTATAATTTTTATTTGATTTTTTAAAATAGTTAGACTTAAAAAATATTAATAATAAAAACAAATGTTTCTTACCTGTATAACGGTTTACCAGCACTTTCACGAAACCAAAGTACCATATAAACACGATCATCTTTTGCTTCTGGTTCAATATCACAGGGTAAAATTGTTGTACGTCCTAATACAGCTTCAACTGATACTGTTGATACTGAAAATATGTTAAAAAAGGAATGTATTAGTTAAATTGATCAAATGTTGAAGATAAATTTAAATATTTGAAAAATCCCAATATTAAAACTGTTATAACTTAAGTTCTTTAAAGTATAATTTTAATAAAATATAAACTCCAGTGCCAGCTACTAAAATTAGTATTAAGCTACCGTTATCACGATATCACATATATTACATTACGGTATACAATGCATTACGGTATTAAGTTATCGAAACTCAATTTTTGCAAAAAATGTTAAGCCCCTATATCTTCTAAATGGGTTAAGTTAAAACTTTAAAATTTAAATAAAGTTTTCTTTTATTCCGTTTTTACTGCTTTATGGTGTATAGGGCATTTACCAAGTCTATTTAGACTAGGCTTCAGTTTCATTAATCGTTATATTCACTAAGCTGTTGACTACTAAGCTGTAGCTATTCTATAAGATTATTAATATACAAATGTTAATTTTATGCGCCATGTATTATCTTACACAAGTTATTTATATATTTTTGTATTAAATCTTATTTTATATTACGATATAAACTATTACGATATAATTATACAATTTTACAATATTTTTTTATTAATTTGAAAATTAATTAGATGAATTGATGTAACAAGCGCATCAATTAAATCATTCAACTTTATTCAACTCATATTAAAAATTAATTAATTAAAAAATTGCTTGATTAAAATGTAGGAAAAATACTATTTTATTTATAATAATTTTAATATATATATATATATTTTAGTTATAATAAATTATAATTTATATATTACAGAATTTTTCTTTATTCATATACTGACAGTTCGCTACCACATACAAATTTGATTCCTTTTTATATCCTTAAGATAAATTAAAATTAAATATTATTCGTATTTTATATATAAACGTTATAAAATATATAAAATTATATTTAAAATTTAAATTATAGTTTACCTACATATCTTTATATGAAGGTTCTTATTTTAAAATTCAATTTTCAAACACCTTCAGTTTTAAATAATTCATGTAAAGTATATTTTGAATTTAATGAATTTTT
>OY720441.1:74687396-74740949 GCA_963082915.1 Dolichopus griseipennis | reverse complement strand
GTAACTATAAAATTTAAATAAGGATTTTATTAAAATGTAGCTAATTCTATTATAAAATCATTTAAATCCCAAAATTTCGTAAAATTTGTGCTGCCCTTAGTAATTTGGCAACCGATTGTTATTTGTGTAATATATGTTAAGCTATTATGTGATTTTTATAATGTCAATTTATGTCAATTGTTTCAATTGTCAATCCACTGTACGTAAAAAATAGAGAGTCGGAAGAATTTGAATATATTTAATTGATATTAATAATTTACTCGATATTAAACCCAAATTTTAAAAGTTGATTTGTATAGAAAACGATATATCGGCAATATTATTAGAGCATAGACTAAAGATACAAAAAATACTATATGTGAGTGATAAAGAAAAAAAATAAAATTTTCTTCAGAAATATCCAAACATAAAATGTCGGAAGATTAACTATAATATTTCGACTTAAAGATGTTCTCTGAATATATTTTATTTTATTTATGGACGGAATTTTTACTTTATACAAAAACAAGTGTAGACAATTTTTGTATACGATTTTTAATTTGTATGAGCACCTACTTAAATTTATATTTTGACATTTTGACGTAGGACATTTAAAGTTTGACATATAAAATTAAAAAATTTTTTTAAGAATTTTAAAACTTTATTTGGATTTATATTTTTAAAATATTTTAAATAAAAATTGTTTACGGAAACATATTAAGGTCGTGTCCGAAACTATCACACTTTGTATTAAAAACTAGGTTATCACACTAAATTTATTCCAAAAAACTTTAAATATGTAGTATCAAGTGTTGTCTAGAATTAGATTTTTATTAATTAAAATTTTAGAATTAAAATTGCCCTTTTAATATTATTAAATCAATTGAATGTTTTTTATTTTAAATTTTTTTCAAAGCCAAATAAAGTAAATAAAAGTGGTTATAAATGAAATTTTTAAACTATTAATTTTTTTAAAACTTAAAATAAAAATGCATCCAACGTTGCCATAATCATCATAAATGTAGCTGGATAATGCTAAAATGAAGAATATTTTTTGGCGTTGTCAAAAATTAGACACAAAATGATATAAAAACATGCATTAAGGTAATACTTCTGGTACTCCTTAAAAAATTTATTAACTGTAATTATATAAGTCCGAGAAATATCAAAAAGGTAAAACAGTTATATAAATTTTTTTCTGTAAAAAATACCGTGATATTGCACATAAAAATATAAACTTGGTTCTTCCTCCTTCCCAATCCAGATATAATATATTTCTCTCATTAATTATCGACTAAAATTTTCTTAAAACAAATGCTCTTAAAACGACAAACTTTCTTGAGTATCAATCCTAATATTTCTTCAATTCAAAATGTTTGGGCAATATTCACTAAATTGGGCCAACTGCTCTTGCATTACAATTAATTTCAAGAAGTAATGGAGTACAACTAGATTCAATTAGATTCACAAGACTCTAATATTTAAAGTCAATAGTTCGATACATTTAGTCATCAAAACTTTAGGCAGCAAAACCAAAAATATATTGTGACCAAACAGGTTAAAGAAACCCCGGAAACTAGACTATTTAAAACACTACAGACAAGAATTCAATTGCAGCCATATTTTGTAGAAATCAGATCTGCGACCGAACTGTCTTCTGTAAATGAAAATAGTGCTTCTGCATCATAAAAATTAATTAAAGCTAAACTCCAAAAATTTATCTATACATCTTGTTAAATTTGGACTACCCATTTAGGTCTTTGACTTAAAGTTTTTCAAAATTTCAAATTTAATATAAAATTATTTATATTTATAAGATTTAATAGATTATAAGATAATTTAATGGAAATAATTAATTTTAATATTAAAAAAAAATATATTAATTTAAAAATAAATTTAAATAAATATTATTGTGCCTTAAAAATTTAAATAAAACCAATTTTTTTTTTTTTATTTTAACTTCCAAATTCTTTTGTGCCTCGTGGCATTTTAATGAACAATTTATAAGGATTTCTAATTTTTCTCCAAAAAAAGGATAATCAATTCCTTAGAAACAAAAACCCAACAAACTAAAAGAATAACTTTTATATTAAAATGTTTATACAAATATACATATACATATATATATATATATATATATATATATATATATATATATATATACTTGTATAATAATTATATATGCATAGAAGATATTTTTAATTCAAAAGGAAATTCATCTTTTGTATAAAATATAAGAATAGAGAATTGCTTGAACCATAACCACTTAACCATGAAATGAAAAAGACAAAAATAAAACAAAAAAAAACAAGAAAATAAAAAGAAAATTTTTAAGGAATAAATAAAGAAGAAAATAATTTCCAATCAATAAAATAAATGATGTATAATTAATAAAATTAATAAAAACAATTTCTTGGTCAATACTTTCTTTTTGTATTGTGAAATAATTTTAATCTCATCTTATTGTTATTATTTTTTTTTTTGGATTTTCTTTAATTTTTCTTTTTTTCCGAGAATTACACAATTCATCCTTTTTTTTTTTTTTCATTCAGAACCATTAACCAAAAATTACATTACTACTTAACCACAATAATTGTTATTGTAATTCATTTTACATCCAAAGAAAAACCAAAGAAAAAATGAAAAAAGGGGAAAAACCAGTTTTTCTTTTAATTTTAGTTGTAGATTACTTTACTTTGACAGGATCTAATTATTTAATTTTTTTTGTTTTTGTTTTTTTTTTTTTTTTTTTAAAACAATTGACAATTAAATTAGTATAAAAAAAATATACTTAATATAAATTAAATATAAGAAGTATAAAAGAATATACAAGTACTATAACAAACTAAGGACAGAAACATCCTTTGAAAATTTAAATTATATATTTTACATGAACTTGGTCCTTTTTCACATGATTTCTATTTTTGAATGAATTTGGTATTTTTTTCAAATACAAATGGGCCCTAATTTTAAAATTAAATTGGTCTTTTTTTTTAAAGGTCCCATGTCTGGGATCCAGTAGTCAGATCAACATATTTGAAAACTGGTATTCATAGTCTCAAATTTTCACATTAATTTGGTTTTTTTTTCAAAGGTCTCATTTCTGGACCCCGCTGTCAGATGAACATATTTGAAAACAGGTATTCAACGATTTTATATTAGATCCTAAATCCAGGAAGAAATTAAAAAGTTCGGCTCTTAAGCCCGCACTAGAATAAAGATCCCCGAAATTAGAGTGGTAATTTTCTTAGGACTTTACTTAAATTTATTCCTATTTTTGGTTTCAATTACATAATTGGGGACCAAATTTTTCAAAGTTGACTTCTAAGTTTCTAGATGCAGGGGCGATTTTAAAGAAAGATCCAAACTGATTTTAAAAGAAATCAAGACCAAATTCATTTGAAAATGAAGAAAAATTTTATATGAAAAAGCACCATAATCATGTGAAAAGAGTATATTTTATATTCCAGGACATATATTTATGTACATATATTTCTATTGAAATCCAAAGTATCTAAGCAAAATTAAAATATAAACAAATAATAATTTAAAAAAAAAATAAAGATAAAGGATAAAATGACAAAAGGTATTTTTTATCCTTTAAGGATAAGTTTTTGGGTATCAAAAAAAGAAATGAAAACAATTGAATTTATTCAAAAGAATTATATAAAAAGAAAGTTTAAAAAGATATTTTTTGTTGTTGTTGGTTGGATGCTTATTTATTTTGATTTTTTTGTTCAGCGTGGACCTTATTTATTTTTTGCCTTTTTTTTCTAAGGTTTTTGATTCATCTTAATTTTTTGTTTAATATTCTTGTTTTTTTTTTTTTGTCATTCTTGTTTTTGAGTGTTTGTGTCAGAACTCACAGGATCATACTTCACCACTTTCACAATATCATCAATGTTCATTTTCTTTAAGGTTTTTGTTTTTGTTTTTTTTTTTTTGTTTTTTTTTTTTGTTTTTCTATTTTGCCTTTATGTTATGAAAAATAAATGGAAATTTATTTTTACCGTTATTGGAGTAAAAAAATTGATTTTTAAAATTTTCCAGAGCCTAAAAATATGCAATTATTTGTTGTAATATTTTTTTTATAAAACCCCCCTTCTTCATTTGTAATATTTTAATTAGAATAATGAAGAAGGGACGCTTCGGCGGTGTAATACGTAAACAAATGAATCTCTAAGCGCCTACAATTATGCAATATATTTTTATAATTTTAAAATTTGTATTTTTGATGAAGAGGGTCTCGAGAGTGAGTGTGTTAAGTATACAGATGATTTATAAGGATTTAAAATTTTTCCAAACAAGGGATAATCAAAGGAGAGGACCTCGAAGGTAAGTGTGTTAAGTAAACAGATGATTTATTAACTGAGGAAGTGCAAGTTTAATTCCCGGAGAATCACAATTTTTCCATTGGGTACTAAATATGAAGTTAAAACGCAGCAGTGCAAGTAAAATTTCTTTTAGAGTCACCATTTTTCCATTGTACAAATCCCATTTAGAAAACAAATATAAGGCAAAAATATGTAATAAAATAAATAATAGTACGTACTTATTGCTCAATAATAGTGTCGAATTTATAGAGTCTCTATTGGATGATGGTGTTGCAAAAATGGTAAAGTTCAAAGTGATTTGTAATATTAAATATAACAAACTAAATTAATCATATTGAATCTCAGTGACTCTCAGTGAGGGGCTTAGAGATTTATGAAACCGCTCTTACAAAGAAATTACTGGTTTAAAATTCACACATTACTTATAAATTACTATTTAATCATAAACTTTGCATGAGTTTTTATTTCCGATAGAGTGTTTGATTTATTAAAGATTTAAAAGGATTTGAGATTACACGTATAAACTAATTGTGATACGTCCCAATAATTTGTTAATAAATAGCTATAAATTTCTATTATTTTGTTTAAATTTCTTAAAAAAATGTGACAACAATTCAGAGAGACATTTTTTAAATAAAATTTAATTTATTACCAATACGTTAAAATTTTCATTCCAACTATTATAGCTTTTACAGCAATTACAGTTATTGTATAGCATTTACAGTTATAGTGTTGACTTTTCAAATTTTTAACAACAATTTAATTATATTGAAAAGATAGTTGGTCATTTTAAATTTTCCGAAAAAAAAAAACATTTCCATTCACTACCACCAATAAATGTTTAAAAAAAATTAAACGCAAAAAAAGAAAATTGAAAACAAAAATACAAAATTAAGTGGGACATTAACAAATCCTTTTTAAAGCATTGTTTTTTGGTTTACATTTTGGTTTTTCTTTTTATTTTTGTTTGTGCCTTTATTTTACATTTTGATTTTAATTTTCTTAAATATTTGTTTTAATTATATTAAAATGAAGGATGTATTTTCTTTTGTTTATTTCAGAGTCCCCAAAAAAACAAAAAACTAAAAACAAAAACCAAAAAATGGTTCTTTTTATATTACATTTAGTTCCAATTTACTAAGAGGTGCTTGAAAATGTCCTGTGTTTTTTTGCTTTTCCAATGCATTTAAAATAAATTAGAAAAGGTTTTTTGTTTGGTAATGGCAAACAAATATTAAGCATAAAAATGTGTTATACATAATTAATTAGAAGTTTATATACTTTTGTATATAATGTATAATCAATATTAATGATTCTGACAAAATAAATAATTGTTATTTACTCCCACTTGAACTAAAGCGAAATGAAAGAATTAGAATATTGTTTTAATTTGAAGAACGGTTTTTCGGAACCATGTGTATAATAATTCGGGAAACTAAAATAGAGATCATGAGATAATTAAATATATCTGTTATACAAGAGCTTGGATTAATAAAAACATGTTAAGTCTTTAAACCGTGAGCATAATTACTTTGCAGTCTGAGCCAACTAGGGCTAGAAAAGTTGGGAAATTCAAAAATTTTAAGAGATCTGAGTGTCCCTGGATTTTAAAATATCAAAGTTTTTTATTCTTCAAAATGATCATCGACTTTTACAACTTCTTTTTTTGGAAAATTATTGTACTTAGTTCTTACACCCTTTAGGCTTCTATAACTGCTCATAAGAAAACTGCATGATGTTAAAGAACCTTCTTATTAAGTTGCTGAAATTGTGCGCTAAATTTTAACATTGCTCATGCACATTCGTAAGCGGAATTAGGATTGGTTTTAATCTATAGAATTAATCTCAAAAGCTTGACACCTGATTCCTATATTTCTTACTCCCTGTGCATGATAATAAAGGACCTTCATATTCAGTCGCTAAAATTAAGAATTAAATTCGAACATTGCGAATTTGCTTTGAAAAAAAAATCAAACCGAAATTAGAAGCGTTTTTGAATCATCCCAATATAGAATTCATCACAAAAGCTTGACAACTAGTTACGATGAGAGATATTTCAAACCACAAGCCAGCTCTCTTGGATTACATTGTCCTTCTATTAATTCAAATTAAATTACGAAAGATAATTCTTTACCTTTATCAAAAACTGTATCTTCAAAATGAACGCCCCACTACTCTGTTAAAAATAAACGACATTATTAGTGAAATTCCAATTCATTTAGACAACTCAAAAATTAATTTGTCATTTTATTTCTATACTTGAAAATCCCAAAAAATATAAGTAAAATTTAACTTCCTGTTTAAAAGAATTAAAAATCCTTATTGTTTTTCATTTATTTGTTTGTATTTGTTAATGTATACATTAAAGTATATATGTACATATTGATATATACATATATATAATACACAATTGATATAACAAACAAACAAACAAAAAAAAAACTATACCCAATATAATTTAGTCCAGTAATTTTTTGACAGTAGTCTCTTTTTTTGGTCCCTTTTAAATGTAGTGGAAAATTAATATTGCTATTATTTATCTTTGTAATGGTAAATTAAATTTTTTTTTCTTTTTGTGTTAAATTAAAAAAAATACAATAAAAGAAAAAAAAAAGGCTTCAGTTGGGTATGAATAAATGTATATATATATATGACTGTATGTATTTTAAATAAAATCACAGAAGTTTTTCTTTAGGCCATTTAAAGCACTTTTAATTTATTTTATTTTGAATATTTTTTTGTAAAAATTTATTTTAACTTGAAATAACAAAAACTTGCTGCTGTTAAGAGTAGGAGCAGATCCTGATTGTAATAAAAAGCAATGTAAATAAATTCAAATTGGTTGTAATTGTTTTGGTAGAAGAGTAAGTGTTGCATTAGTGAGTTGTTGTGTCGTTCACTGTTTTGGAAAATTTTTTTATTGTTTCATTAGCTTCAAGAAATTTAATAAAGTTTATAGAAGGATCTAGGACAATAACCTCTTAATCCTTTTTACAACTTTTGTTTTAATAATATTAAAAATAACCATTTTTCAATTAATAACAGTTATCGCATTACCTAATATTCACTTAAGCCATGCTCTAAACTTATTCTTAAAATCTTGCATTGCTTATTAAGCACATAAGCCGTGGCTTAACTTATTGCTTTTATTCTTTTAGTGATTTAGAAAGACAAAGGATTATTATGTAATTATTGATTTATAATTTTGTCCATCTACAGAGGAGCCCATATTATTGTCTGAACTGAAATAGATATATATAGAACTTCTATTTCGTCCAATCAAAATTAATATGAAAGAGGCCTGGATGAAATTTATTTAAAAAAATATATTTTTAATTTTTTGTGTTACATTTAAATACAAATGTAATTGAACTTATAGCCCCTACATATAAATGTCTAATCGAACCCTTTGCAAAAGTCAAAGTATTGGATAATTTGGTAAATACAAAATAAAAATTCATTAAATCGAAGGATAATGCCTATAACCATTTTATTTTATTTGTTTACAGTTAAAAAATGTAACGAATCCTGAATTTAAAAATAACTTGCACAAATACCTGAATATTATAATATATACATATATGTTATAAACATATATATATAACATAATACAAAGTAAAAGTAAAAGTATAAAATTCAGTACAAAGGACATGAAAAAGGATGAATATAAAAATTATTTCAGATATATATAATAATATATGTATATATTTATTTGAATTTTTTTTCAACCCTCTGGTATTACTTTAAATAAGTAAAATTACAATGTACATATACATATATATATATATTTTTCCTCTGTACACTGTTACTGAAGTCCATAACAATAAAATGGAGAAAGGAAAAAAATTAAAGGATTAAAGGATTTCTTTTTTTTTTAAAATATACACAAATCCATTGTAAAGAATTAATTTTTAATTAATTTGAATTGGAATTAAAATATAATAGGGTCCATATAATTAATTTCCGTGGAAAAATTTGATTTTCCACTTAAATTTTTAATTTTTTTCCCAAAATTTTGTTTTTGTAAAATTTTCTGAGTATTTTTAATAATTACAGTTTTTTGGAAAAATATTTTTTCCAAATTATTTTACTTATCTGGAACAAACGTGTTGCTGGACAGTTACACAAAGTGGCTTGAGGTCATTTTCGAAATTTCGAAATTAAAAATAAAGACAAACGACTTAAGAATAGTTTAGATACACTTATAGTATGCTACATTAGCTTTTTTGAACCTGTAGATAGTACAAATCTGAAAGTTCGTTTCATTCGAGCCATCTAAGAACTAAGATTGACGTATACAATTGCATAAAGCAATACGTAATAATAACGGTAAGTACCAAATTTTGGATAGGAACACCCCCTTTACAAACCCTTTTCGAAGCATAGAAATTTTGAGAAGGAAAATCACTCTAATAAAGCTTGTGACACGACTCATTAATATTAAAAATTGCAACATTTAATTAAAGTTTAAAATTTTGTACAATAACGGTTTTTTAAGGACATGTTTTTATGCTCATATATATATGCTCATATGTTGTATCACCATGTTATAGGACATCATGTTTAATACAAAAACTCCTTTTATATTATGTTATACTCGTATATTTAAAAAAAAGTCAAATTAAAAAAGTTTTAACATAATAAAACTGTTGGTATTTTAATTTAAAAAAAAAAAACAGAAATAAAAGTAATTAAAAAGTTATTAAAAAATTAAATTTAAAAAAAAATTTAAAAATTATAAAAAAATTTTTTTAAAACTTTTAAATCATGTTAAAAAATTTAAATTATATATGTATATCGCATATTTAAACATTCTTAACATTTTTAGCTTTTGTATTACACAAAAATTAAAATCACCCTCGGTTTTTAAAAAACTTTAAAAAATACAAAACTTTTTATATGGATGTAAGGTATGTATGTTTGATAATAGATTAACAAGTTTTTGGTTTTTCACAAAATAATTTTGAGATTTTTTTTAGGAATTTTAGATTTTTGGATATAAATTAAGTTCGCACTTTTTTTAGATTTATAAGGAACGCTATTGATATTTGTTTATTTTAATATAAAATCTTAAAGAAATACCTAGGTGCTCGTTATTAAACCGTTTATTTTATTCCGAAACATCTAAGTAGCAATACTAATTTGTGGAAAAATTCATAGTGTTAAAACCAAACATCTGTTTTTTTAATATGAACCCTAGCCTTACTTAATCTAACTTAAAATACTTAATTTAGCTAAAAATGTTTTGCATCTATTACTTAATGCTAATTAATTGGAGTTATCTAACCACCAATAGTTTAAAGTCAGAGTTTCAATTATTAATTTAGCAAGAACTTGCTTTTTTGCATAATTTTAGGCGCTTTATTGTTAATTAATATGTGTAGAAAAACATTTTAGAGATATTTATCAGAAGATTTTGGGCTACAACCTCCATAATTTCAATTCTTTTTTCAACTATAATTTATGGAAATAAAATTTGGAAGAATCTGTTAGTTATAGTTAGTTAGAGAAGGATTCTAACTAACTGTAGATTAGTATATTGTTCTTAGTATAAATACTGTATTTAGAGATTTATGCAATTTTTTTTTTTTTGGAGTAGAACTTCAATGCGTGAGATTAAGAGTTCGAAATTTGGTATTTTGTAATTTTTGGAACTTTGTTTTTTAGGAATTTTAGGTTAATTAGAAATTTTTTGTTTATAATTTTTTGATTGGATTGGAATTTTGAGAATTAGGATATGTTACACAATCAAGGAGTTTAGATGATATTTATTACTTTTTTATTGAATACATCACGAAATAATACGAATTTGATTTGTTTTAATTAGAACCGTTTAAAACCAATTATTTTTGTATCGCGAATTAATTTGACTAGGATAACCTTTTCAATGGGGTCCTTTTTTAATCCTCTGTAATAATCCTGTGTTTAATATATCTTCATTAGTCAATTGATTATTCCATATGTGTTCTAGCGAACTTTAAATCAATGGTATGGTCTTTTCGAAGAAACTCTTGGAGGACCTTATTTTAATGTGCAATTTGAACATCCTGTTAAAGGTTACAGTTAGTTAATAAATTAAAAATCCTTTTAATTAACTATCTTAAATCACTTTAATTTTTAGATATTTAACAATGTTCGAAATTATTATATTGATCTGATAATTCCCTTTATTACTAAAAAAAAAAAATATAAACTTCAAAATATGACGTTATACAGGAATTGACACCTAGCCATGTGGTTAAGCTTCTAAAATCTATATCTTTTATAAAATTATTATAATTTTGATACCCCCAAAAATATTTATGCAATATTATTACACACAATAAAGGGAAACGATTAAAAATTAAAATGGTTCGTCCACAGAAGGTTCAAACGTCCATAAAAAAAAAAAAAGATTATCCAGTGTATATTATTAAATTTAAATTTTAAGCTCAGATGTTATAAATCCGATAAATTCTAATTACTTTAGAATTTGTTTTTTTGTTGAGATACTTTACATAAAATTTAATGACCATCTAAATTATCTTTAAAATTTTTTTAAGTATTTTGAAAATTTAATACAAAAATTTTAATATAAAATATCTCTTTTTTGAAATAAAATCATTAATTATCTAAAATAACTTTAAAAATTTCTTTATTATTACTTTAATAATAAAATTACAATAATAAAAAAAAATTTTAATATTATCATACTGTTATCTTAAATTCTTTAATATTAAATTTTTAACATAAACATCTTTAAATTTTAACAGCTATCTTTTATTCAACATTTTTATCTCTTTTCTTACTCTTTTATTACATTACAAATGCCCATAAAATTAAAAAAAAAAAAAAAAACACAAAAACAAAAACAAAAAAAAAACAAAAAAAAAAAAAAAAAAATTGTCTTTAATGTTCTTAATTACATTTACATTTTTAATGTTATAATTGTGAACGATGACTGACCGTCATTATAATAATTATTACTTCGTCTTAATTTAATATGAATAGTAGATACAATAAATTTATCTATAGATTAATATCTATAGATATTAAAAAATATATTTTGTTAGCATTGAAAGACAATCTAAATTAAATTCCCAAAGCTAATATATATATACATTACATAATATACAATAATCCCTTATATGTATAATTATATATATATATTATAATATAATAAAAGTAAAATAAAAATTGTCTATGTATTTATAAGGATCTTATATATTTTTAATTTAACATTGTTTTGTAAGTAGTCATTATCTTCTTAGGTGCAGAATTATCTTAAAGATATATTTATATTGAAAATAGACTTTCAATATTATAATTTCTCAGGATTAATTTGTTACCAAGTTTCTTTTTTTTTTTTTGTAGAACAGCTAATGATTAATAATTGAGTTGGGGAGGAGGTGAAATAGAAAAAGGGGTGATAATAAATAATGTGAACACTATAATAATATAGTATAATTGTATACATAATTATAATGTATTAGTTTTTATGTAATTAATATCTAAAATTAAATTATATAATAATTTTAAATTTTACAGTTATAACTGTAAAAAAAGTAGAGATAAAGAAAGGGTTTATTTAAAATAGAAATTTAAATAATAAGTTAAAAGTATTTAAAATTTGGATATTTTTAGTTCAATATTAAAAATATCATGAGGAAATACGGTAAGCATTAGTGAGGTTTTACTGTGAGTTCTTATAAACAATCAATCGGAGAAAAACAGTTTAACTGGGTCATATATTGTGTAATAAAAAATATCAGATACTTAAACTGATACTGAAAGGTAAAATTGAATGAAGATAGCCTATTGATGGGAAAACATATCGTGCTTGGGTATCTTTAGCTTTAGGTAATCAATGTGATACTAAAAGCCAAACAGAGATTCCCTCGTGAAAGTGAAGGCAGATTTTGAAATATGATCGCAGTCATATAACAAATAACAAAGTTTTTCAAAGAAATAAAAGACAGTTATGTAAACATATAAAGAGTATTACAGTTAGTTTATATTGGATGTGTGATTAGAGATAAGGTCATTGATTCTAGCATACTGAATCATCTGGGACTTATATCTGTATATTTATATAACAACGAAAGTTTGTTTGTTTATCTGTATGTTTGTATGTAGCCAAATGACTCCTAAAATGCTCAGCTGATTATCATCAAAATTTGTATCTAAAGGTTATTGGGTATGGGAAGTGTTTTGTTGTCTAACAATTTTATTCCAATGGACCGCCAAGTTGAGGCTGCGTTGTAAGTTTTTAAACTTTTTTGTTCTAAAATGAATATGGTTTGACGAATTTAATTCAAATTTTGTATATGTGAAGCTCATTTACTCATTTACTCAGCTCATAGTTGATTCTATAAACCGACTTGGAATTTGTAAACCCATATCACCACGATGATTTGTCAATATAAAATTTTATCAAGTATTAGCTAGTTTATTATAAAATTAAATCTTATAAATTTATTTATACTGTAGTTTGTTAGGATTTGAAATAGGTGTACTCTTATTGATCCTTTCATTAAAGAAAGGTAAGATCAAATACAAATACACCTTTGCATATCCAATAGAAACAAGCTTTTATGCTTATGGAATAAAAAATAAATTTCTGAATATTTTAAATATTATCACTACTTGCATATCTCGATCTCCGTAACCAAATAACCAACCCCTGTTTATTTGTATCACAAGTCTTTTACTAAAATTTGGTTCAAAAAGGGTTTGACTTTGGTGTATTAAATTCGTACACTACCTAAAGAAACACAGCACCCGTTCCAGTGGCTGGTTTTCAGAACTTCTTCGTTTTAAAAAAAAAAAATTAAAAAGTATTTAACTTAGCTAGGAAAATTAATAAAAGTCCCATAAAACCCAAAAAAAACTTTAAATTTGAAATTTTGTTATGCAATCACTTATATGAATCGGACACAAAATTAGAAGACCAGAAAATTATAGATCTCTAATTTGGCAGATTCAGAAATTCCTGGGAAATAGCAGAGGAAATTAGTAACACAAATCTATAGAGTCTTAGGGATAGGATAATCCTACAGCATTTGTAAGAAAATAAAACAAATTACTTAAATAACCCCTTACTCTAAGGTTTTGAATAAAAAAACAAAAAACACTCGACGGCCATTACATAAAATATAGAATAGAATAAATTTATACAAAATAAAAAAGAAAGATCTTAGCATTTAATTTTAATTTGATTTATATGTCAAAAAAAAACTCCAAGGACAAAAATGTTAAATTCTTATAAAACTGTTTTTTATATTGATTTCTTTTGTTACATATATAGATACCAATTTGGCAGGGAACTGCCAATAAAGGACTATCTAATATTTGAACCTACATCTAAAGTTAAAAAAAAATTTTTTCTTTTTCTAAAAAGCTGTCTATTTCATTTTTCACCCCTCCCCCCCTAGTATGGATTTCGTATATAGGTATCGTCATCTTATTCAATAAATAGATAATATATCATACTTGTATTGTTATCAGCCGATAGGTGTCCCTTTTGTTTGATTAGGGATTTAAGTGAATTGTTTTTATTACTTTTTGACACATTTTTTGATTTGTGTTTTTTTTGTTGTTGTTTTATTTTTTATTCCTATTTTTTGTTGTTGCAAATTTTTTAAGTGAAAAAATATTGAAGTAATAAAATAAAATAACCTCAATTTCTGTCAATCAGAATATTTCAAAAAAAAAAAAAGAAAAATAAAAAAAATATTTTTTTCCAGGTTAAATTGGAATTTTTTTTGGAAGAAAATTATTATTTAGATTGAAAGTGAATGTAAAAATTTCTAAACGAGGCCAGCATTCCTCTTCTGAAAATATTTTGTCTAATGGAATTTGAGAATTTTGTAATAAAATAATTTTTCGAGAATTGAATGAAAATTAATGAAAATTCCAAGGTAATAAAATGTGAAATTAATTTTATTATAATTTGAGGATTTTTTTTTTTTATTTTTCTAAAATATTTAAGTGGATAAATAATTGGAATTTTTTTCTGGAAGTTTTGGTTATTAAATTATTTCTCTCTTTCTAATCCTTAATCAGTTTTAATTCAAAAACGAGGAAAAGTGTAGTAGAGTAGACTGTGTCAACTCTGGGATACCCGTATGACCGTTATATAAACATTATATCATTTATATTATAAACATTAATTACTTTTGGCAAAATTTCAAACATACCAGCTTTGTTAGGTGAAATATAGAGCTCATATAAAAAAAGGAGTTGTATGGCAGCTACTCGAACCCTCTGCAGTAGACCAACCAAATTTTGCAGTAACTTTGGCCATTACACTAAACTATTTTTGGCAACATTTCAGACACCCAACTTCAATAGATATAGTGTAATGCTCATATAAAATAAGAAGTTGTATGGCAGCTACTCGAACCCTTTGCAGTAGACCAACCAAACTTTGCAGTAATTTTGGTCATTACACTAAACTATTTTTGGCGAAATTTCAGACACCCACATTTAATAAGTATAGAGTAATGCTCATATAAAAGAAGGAGTTGTATGGCAGCTACTCGAACTCACTGTAGCAGACCAACCAAATTTTGCAGAAACTTTGGCCATAAAACTAAACTACTTTTGCCAAAATTTCAGACACGTAGCTGTAATAGGTACAGAGAAATACTCATATAAAAAAAGAAGTTGTATGGCAGCCACCAGAACCCATGAACCAAAATGGCTGGATTTAAATAGCGATGACGGCTATTGCAAAAAACGAATTAATGAAAATTTCAAGATCCTAGCTCCTTTAGTTTTTGTGTTATCGTGCGGACGGACGGACGGACGGACATACATAGCTAAATCGATTTTTTTTTCGATTCTGATCCGATCCATACACTTGAGTCTATATCTACCCCCCTCCTTCTCTGTGTCACAAACGTAATGGCAAATTTATTATACCCTTTGACTATATAGTCATACGGGTATAATGAAGGATTATTATATTGTGGTTAGGGAAGTTAGAACAAACTTTCTGACATTTTCTAAAGATTAGATTTGATTAGCTTTGTTACTTAATTTTAACTATACAGGGTGGATTGGTAAGTAAAGATCAGGAAGATCCTAGGGGATAGAGGAGTTTGGGAGGGGAAAGGTTCTATTTCTAAAGATATATTGGTTAGATCGAAAAGTAAAGTTCAGGAAGAGCGGTGGTGATAGAGGAATTTGGAAGGAGGAAGGAAGGTTCTATTTCTAACGATATTCAAGATAGCGGTCGTCTAAGTAATTTTGATATCTTTTTGAATAAGTAATAACCCCTTTGCTCCTGCACAATAGACAAGATTCACTTGGGTTAACTGTAGTAATATGTTTTCCTAAAAATATCCAACTTGTTATTACCTTACCTTGTATAAATGAGTTCCTGTGAATGTTAAATAAAACTAACTTTAATTTTTGAATAAAAGCCGTCATTAATGTACAAACTGTATTTCATTTTAAAAATCACATATTCCTCAACTTCAATTCACGTCGCTACATACCTAAATATATCCCCTGCGATTTTCAGATACCATTGCTTTATCACACCCGCTCTTCATAACCTTTGAGTTCCTTACATTCTTTATACCCGTATGACTATATAGTCAAAGGGTATAATAAATTTGCCATTACGTTTGTGACGCAGAGAAGGAGGGGGGGGGGGGTAGATATAGACTCAAGTGTATGGATCGGATCAGAATCGAAAAATAAATCGATTTAGCGATGTATGTCCGTCCGTCTGTCCGTCCGTCCGTCTGTCCGTCCGTCCGCACGATAACTCAAAAACTAAAGTAGCTAGGGTCTTGAAATTTTCGGAAATTCGTTTTTTTGCAATAGCCGTCATCGCTATTTAAATCCAGCCATTTTGGTCCATGGGTTCGGGTAGCTGCCATACAACTTCTTTTTTTATATGAGTATTTCTCTGTACCTATTACAGCTGCGTGTCTGAAATTTTGCCAAAAGTGGTTACGTTTTATGGCCAAAGTTTATGCAAAATTTGGTTGGTCTACTGCAGAGGGTTCGAGTAGCTGCCATACAACTTCTTCTTTTATATGAGCATTACACTACACCTAATAAAGCTGGGTGTCTGAAATTTTGGCAAAAGTAGTTTAGTGTAATGGCCAAAGTTACAGCAAAGTTTGGTTGGTCTACTGCAGAGGGTTCGAGTAGCTGCCATACAATCCCTTTTTTTATATGAGCATTACACTAAACTTAAGAAAACTGTATGTTTTAAATTTTGCCAAAAGTAATTAACCATATGATATAATGTATATGTTACGGTCATACGGGTATCCCAGAGTTGACAAAGTCTACTCTACTACACTCTTCCTCGTTTTAATCTAAGATTAATAGATAGACCAATACCATAGGTCAGAATTTTCACAAGAACGATTCGGAACATACGTTAAAAATCGATGAACATACGGTTAATACAGTAAAAATCGATGAAACTTCTGCTTAAATAAGTGAACAATCTGTAAAAAGTTTTTGAAACTGTCCTGAACCTACTTTATTCCTATACGAACTATAGAACATTCCTAAAGCAATGTCAGACAAAAATTTAATATAGGGGCACAAAATCATGATCTCAAAGGAACTTTAACATTGGAAAAGTATTAGATTGTAGAAATTTAGAAAATATTAACTAATGTGCCTTATATAAATTGTTAATACATATAAAGATCTCATCATGCCTGGTATTTTTAGATAATTTCATCATTTTTGAGATTGGATGAAAAAATATTACAGTTGTGAAACTAGGATTAATCCTAATCTTATACTTGGTCTTATAAGAGTAAGAAACAAGACTAATAATTTAAATTTGAATTAAAGAATTTCTGTATCTGTGAGTTATATTATACAATTAAATTATTTGCTCGTATTTCGTATTTCTTTATATTATTATGAACATCTATGTAATATTTTTGAAATAGAGTTATAAATAAATGTTATCCCCATTATTTTGACCCATTAGTGATTCGTAACTCGATTACTTTAATTTTAAATTTATTTGTTTGATAACTTAATAAATTTTTAAATTCACATTTTTGAAAAAAGTCATTCCAGCAACCGTTTTTCCAATAAAATTATGTTTTACAACAATTCCTTTGCTCTATGGCTTTCTTTTTATAAAGATCAAAGTGCTTCAATAAATTTTTATTTATTTTAAAAATAGTCAAGTTTATATTTTCTTAATTAACAAAAGACTAATTGACTATAATTTTGAAGTAATAAATAAAATTGAAAAGTACTTTTTTTTGTAAACTACATTTTAAATATTTCCTTCTTTTATAATAAATTTTAGCGTTTTTTGCAAGATTTTTACTATTTATTTATTTTTTTTATTTTTAATAAGAGCAACTTTTTATTTTTTCTACTATTATTTAATTTTATTTTTTACTTACAGTAACTTACAACTTGAAAAAATTCATATTTTTGTTCTTATGTTTTGTTTAAAGAAGTCGAAGACTCTTGAGAAATGGTTGTAACTTTCGATTAAACTATAATAAAGTTTTGTGTACAGTTTTCTTTATAGTATGAAAAGATAATTTTGTATTTAATTTGTTTTTATAGGGCAATCATGGAAGATTAATATTAAAAAGTATGACTTCTTTATTTTGATTAAATTTTATAAAATAAAATGACCGAATAATAATTAAACTTCAATGAACAAAATGATCGAAAAATTAATAATCCATTAGTATAAGGTTAATATACTTTCAGAAAATTGACTTTGACTTAAAATCATTTTCACAAATCATTTTCTAAATAATTCGTCTGTAAAATATCGGTTTCGAAGACTTTAATCTTTACAACTTTACTTTCTCCTAACGAAAGTCAAACCAAAGTAAAACAGGCGAGCTGAACTACATTATTAAAATACTTTTAGAGGCGAATAAAGATATATTTTCTTAAATCTAAACTCAATCATGTTTTAATTTCGAAAAATTCGAAAATAATAAAAGTTCGATTAAATTACTGGCGTCCGCTTTTTTTTTTATTTGTAGATTTTTATCAAAACACTTGTTTATAAGATCGAATTCGATTAATCGAGTTCAAAAATAATTTTTTAAAATCTATATTCGATTACGTTCTAATTTCGAATATTTCGAATAATATAAGTTCGAATAAAAATCTGACGTCCAATTTTATTAGAATATTTTATCAGAATACACCACACAACATGTCAATTTCTATCAATTTATTAACTTTATATAAAATCAAATTCAATTTGTTTTACGAATGAATTCGTTTTACATTATTTATTCGAAACTTTTTTAATATTTTTTTTTACAACGATTATCACTTAATTTTGTTTTCAGTTTTTTTTTTTTGATTTGCTGTAAATTTACTCCATAAAGTATTAATAATATTAATTTTATAATAAACCTGTTAAATAAAAATTAGTTTGCCCCCATGTGAATTGGATTTAGTAAAAAAAGTTTTTTTATTCTATCTTGTACATGTTCGTAACTTTTTTTTTGTATTATTGTTCTGTACAAAATAAAAAAAAAAAGAAATGCTACAATAGTACGAAAAAATAAAATTTCATTAATAAAGAACTGTAAACAAAAATTAAAGTTTTTTTTTTTTTTTGTGTAGTATGTCCTCCACTGTCGGAAAATTATTTCATAATTCATTATTTTCATTGTTTTTCAGACTTTAGTTTAACTTTTTATACCCGTATGACTATATAGTCAAAGGGTATAATAAATTTGCCATTACGTTTGTGACGCAGAGAAGGAGAGGAAGGGGGGGGTTAGATATAGACTCAAGTGTATGGATCAGATCAGAATAGAAAAATAAATCGATTTTGCTATGTATGTCCGTCCGTCCGTCATCACGATAACTCAAAAAATAAAGGAGCTAGGATTATGAAATTTTCACAAATTTGTTTTTATGCAAAAACCGGAATCGCTATTTAAATCCAACCATTTTGGTCCACGGGTTCGGGTACCTGCCATACAACTTCTAATTTTATATGAGCATTACTCTATACTTATGAAAGCTGCGTGTCTGAAATTTTACCAAAAATAGTTTAGTATAATGGCCAAAGTTACTGCAAAATTTAGTTGGTCTACTGCTGAGGGTTCGAGTAACTGCCATACAACTCCTTCTTTTATATGAGCTTTACACTACACCTGATGAAGCTGGGTGTCTGAAATTTTGCAAAAAGTAATTAACCGGGTGATATAATGTATTTGTAACGGTCATGCGGGTATCCCAGAGTTGACACAGTCTACTCTACTACACTCTTCCTCGTTTTTTCATAAATTCGTTTTTCTGTTTTTTTTTTTTTGTTTTTGTTCGGAAGAAAAGTTTATTAGAGTTTTTTTCGAATTATATTTATATTTTTGTTTTACTAATACCTATTACATATCCACCTACAAATATATATATAGAATATAATTATGTTTTTCTGGAAAATAAAAGAAAAATTAGTCTGAAAAATGATGGGAAAAAAATAGAAAAGAATAAAATAACTGTTAGTATTTTTTTTTTCGTTATAATAACAGGTATTAGTAGTGATTATACTGTTACATATATACTTATTAGTTAAAAAAAAAGTTCCATTTGAGTTTGGGATTTATTTTTTTGGGGCTCTTTTATATTTATTTGTATATATATAATGTTGCTGGGATGGATACTCAGTGGGATTGAAAAATTCCAAATTAATTCAAATAATAAAATCAGCATGTTATAAACTGAATTAAATGTTAAAAATACAAAATTAATGTTGAAAAAATTGAAAAGTTGATCCAATTTAGTGTGAGATGATAAAAAAAAAAAATGTTATAGAATTAAATATTTGGGTATTAAGGAGAATGAAATTGTGTTAATTTAATATTTATTTATTTAAGAGAAATCTTAGAGCTTGGGTTTGTACTACGTATGGTTAGAATTATATCGGGTGTCTGCGTAAAATGAAATATGAATTTACTGAAGAGTAGGTTTAAAAAATCCGTATAAGATGAGAAACGTCTAAGGGTGTGTTTATGTTGGAACTGCGATAAGTGATAAGAGCGTCTATAAGAGCATAGCGTATAAAACTGTATACATGATTGAAATTGAGATGTTTATATTGGAGCAACGCTTTGATCATCGAAAACCATGTAAAGTTTCTAAGCTATGCTCTTATCGACACTCTTATCACTTATCACAGCTCCAACATAAACGCACCCTTAGAGTTTCAGAAAATACAATTCTATTTGTTATATATTGCAATAATTTTTATATTAGATTTTAACGTATTTTTATATCTGTGAGTTATATTATTAAACTAAATTATTTTTTTATATTTTGTATTTATTTATGTTGTCGAACCCGCGGCTTTTAAATTAAAGATTGGCAATTTAACCACTTTGCTAGCTAGCTGCTATAAAAAATTGTCTATTTAATTAGACAATTTATTAGAAATATACTAATTGGCTTTAAAAGTGTTGAAAATGTATACAACTAATTTTTTAGTAGCTTGAAAAAGGTCTATTTTCCTGTCTATTATCTTACTTAGCTTATGTATAGTATGTTTACAACACCTTAATATTGAAATTAAGTAAAAAATTCCATTTTAATAATCTAGTTGATATTGAGGTTTGTTGAGACATTAGACACCATAAGGATAAGATGGTCCAACACTTTGAAAAAATTTTCCACGTAAGAGTAAATTCAATCTAATTTAATTCAATTTGATAATGATTTTAGATTTAAAAATATTTAGTTATAACCTTGACTAATAGGGTAATGCACTTAAGAGTTGACAGCATCCATAACTTTTTTTCAAAGCTCTTTATCTTTAGACACTATAAAGATAAGATGGTCCAATATTTTGAAAAAAATTTCCACGCAACAGTAAATTCCATCCAATTGAATTCACTTTGATAATGATTTAAGATTTACAAATATTTACTTATAACATTGACTAATAGGGTAATACACCAAAGAGTGGACTACATCCAAAATTTTTTTTTAAAAGTGCTGTACAATAATGACAAAGAAATCAGTTTTTACACTAAACTGAATTGTCTTATTTAAAACTGCTTTACTGTTTTATAACTATGGGCTTTGCGAGCTCCTAGGACCTAAAAAGTAAAAGACATATCTCATATTAACTATTAACCATTATAGTTAATATGACTGAGTAATTCCACAATTAATAATACAAAATTTTAATATGAATTAGTGTACGTGAACTAAAATTAATGCCATACTTTATCTGAATTGGATATTCTAAATCAATGTAATCTTCTAATGTAATTTAAATTTTAAAAGTCAATTAGAAATTAAATATCAACCTCTAATTTGACCATTTCATGATAAATTTTCGAAAAAAATTTAAATCAATTTTAATTTAATTGAAAAATAATCATTATATTAAGACCATATTTTTGTACACTATCTATTAGTACATCAATTCAACAATTCATCGAACAATAAGTACCTTCTTTCAATAAATGAATAAATTAATTTATGTGTATATATTTTGTTATTGTAGTATCTACAACGAGTATCTACAGTTGAAATCAATATAATATAAAGGTTAATATTTAAATTGCATATAAGTAACATAATATCAATTAATCTATGTTATAAAATTATATTGTAGAAAATTAAAGTAAAATTTCATATAATGAATTTTTAAAGATAATCTTTTAACCATCGCGTAATATTCAATATTATCAATTTGCATGATGGTACCTATCTATACTGTTATAGCTGTACTATAAAACAGTTATAATATACAGTTATAAAATATTTTGCATAACTGTATATTGAAAAGTAAAGATCACTTATTTTAAATTCACTAATTTATATGGAATTGAATAAAAAAAAAAAAACAATTTGAATATTGAATGAAAACTGGATTATCATTTTACAATAATTGTTTTTTACGTATACATATACATAGTACATATGTATATAGATTTCGCGTCAATTCACAGAAAAACAATTAACAGAAAAACAATTCACAGAAAAACAATTCACAGAAACTCAATTCACAGAAAATCAATTCACAGAAAATCAATTCACAGAAACGGAAAGTCGCGCGACTTTCAAGAAATTATTTTTTCCGTAAAATCCGTTTCTGTGAATTAAATCTTCCATAAAATAAGAAACTATTTACATAGAAAACAAAGAATGATATAGTTAAATAGGTAAAATATTAATTGAACTAAATAGGTAAATTTTATTTATAATGAAAAGATGTATTGAACATTTAAAGGATGAAGCAGACTTGACTAAAGATTCCAGTCAATTAGTAGTAGCTAATTGTTCAACTAAAGTAATGAACGCAGTTAAACCACATTTGCCTTCCATAGTGTCCATGAAAAGAAGTATTCGAAGGATCAGGCAAGGAACAGTAACAGTTCCACAACATATTAACGAATTGTTTTTCGGTGAATTGTTTTTCTGTAAATTGCTTTTTATACATTTTCTATGAATTGTTTTCTGTGAATTGTTTTTCTGTAAACTGACCGGATACCACGTATATATACGTTAAGTTCAATATAATAAAAGTAAATTAATGAATGAACATTCATTTTAAAGTATTATTCGTTATAATATCAAAAGATTAATTCAGTAAAAGTAATTGTTTTCAATTTTATAATTTTATCCATGGGATTTTTATGAATTAATTTAATTAAATGAAGAAAAATATATATATATATATAAAGTATATGTACTTAATGTAAAGTAAAACAAAAAACTTTTATAGTCGCGTGTGTTCTTTAAAAATCATCAGTTGCATTTTACTTGGAATAGTCTTGTGTCTGTTTTTTTTTTTTTAATTATTTTCTACCCATTATTAAAAAATTTTTTAAATTAAATTTTATCGATATTTAAATATTAATCTTATTTAATACCAACTATTGTTGAATTTAATTATTTTTGGTTTAAATATTAAAAGTTCGTATATGCATTCAATTTCATCTTTTTAAGGAAATTAATAATTTTTTTTTAAATGCTAACTGTTAAATTTGTAGACTAATAAGCCTGTGTATACCAATGGTACGTGTTTGAACAGGAGATCATATTATATTCTTATTATTAAAACTGATCAAATGCATTCCACATACAATTTAAATATGAGTTAGTACAAGGTCTTATAACATGTAGTAACGTCATATATTTTCAATAGATTATTTTGCTTATATTGCAATAATTTTGTATTTGAATTATATGGTATTCTATATCTGTGAGTTATATTATTCAATTAAATTAGGTGTTTGCTTATATTGTTTTATCAATATATTTTTTATATATATAGCTATAATTATATGTATGAACCCAATAACGAATGGTAGCTGAATCGAGTCGAAAACTATATAAAAGTTTTTTTCACTTCACTTGGATTCAAACGTAGGGCCTTTCGCATGAAAGTTCATTATTCTAAGCACTATGTAATCCAGCCATATAATAGAATTTTTATTTGATTTTTTAAAATATTTAGACTTCAAAAATATTAATAATAATATGTAAAAAAAAATTATTCTTACCTGTATAATGGTTTACCAGCACTTTCACGAAACCAAAGTACCATATAAACACGATCATCTTTTGCTTCTGGTTCAATATCACAGGGTAAAATTGTTGTACGTCCTAATACAGCTTCAACTGATACTGTTGATACTGAAAATATGTTTAAAAAAAGAATTAAATTAATTAAAAGTGATCAAATACCAAACAGAAGATAGATTTAAATATTTGGAAAATCCCAATATTTAAACTGTTATAACTTAAGTTCTTTAAAGTATACTTTTAATAAAAAAACCTCCAGTGCCAGCTGCTAAAATTAGTATTAAGCTACCTCACGATATTACGATATCACATATATTACATTACGGTATACAATGCATTACGGTATTAAGTTATCGAAACTCAATTTTTGTAAAAAGTTTTAAGCCCCTTTATCTTCTAAATGGGTTAAGTTAAAACTTTAAAATTTAAATAAAGTTTTCTTTTATTCCTTTTTTACTGTTTTATGGTGTATAGGGCATTTACCAAGTTTATTTAGACTAGGCTTCAGTTTCATTAATCGTTATATTCACTAAGCTGTTGACTACTAAGCTGTAGCCATTCTATAAGATTATTAATATACAAATGTTAATTTTATGCGCCATGTATTATCTTACACAAGTTATTTATATATTTTTGTATTAAATCTTATTTTATATTACGATATAATTATATAATTTTACAATATTTTTTTATTAATTTGAAAATTAATTAGATGAATTGATGTAATAAGCGCATCAATTAAATCATTCAACTTTATTCTTCTCATATTAAAAATTAATTAATTAAAAAATTGCTTCGTTAAAATGTAGGAAAAATACTATTTTATTTATAATAATTTTAATATATATATATATATATTTTAGTTATAATAAATTATAATTTATATATTACAGAATTTTTCTTTATTCATATACTGACAGTTCGCTACCACATACAAATTTGATTCCTTTTTATATCTTTAAGATAAATTAAAATTAAATATTATTCGTATTTTATATATAAAATTTATAAAATATATAAAACTATATTTAAAATTTAAATTATAATTTACCTACATATCTTTTATCTTTATATGAAGGTTCTTATTTTAATATTCGACTTTCAAACACCTTCAGTTTTAAATAATTCATATAAAGTATATTTTGTATGTAATGATTTTTTTATATTATATACATATACGTATTCATGCACTTATACATATACAATTTTACGATATTATAACATAAAATTTCATTATAGACACGTTAAAGTCTATATAAACTGTTACATTGTACATATGTAAATATTATGTACTATTAAAACATTTTAATTTAAAAATAAAAAAAAAAAAAAAATAAAAATAAAAAAAAAATCTCCATCTATGACAGAAAATGTAAAATAATAATTAAATTACCACAAAATAATTCATATCAACTTTTTTTTTTTACTTCTCTACTTTACATAAATAAAACCAAAAAAATAAACAAAATGTCATTTTATGTGGTTACAATATATTTTTTATTAGTATTGTACGTGTATGTTTGTATGTGTGTGTGTGTTTGATTAAATTATCAGTCCTAGAGATTGAAATAAATTCAACATTTAAATTTCCTATTTGACATATGCACATACAGTATAAAATACTAATATATTAAATGACATTTCTAAATTATTATGCATGTATCTATGTATGTATTTATGTATATACACATACATGAAGATTTATTTAAACTGACAAAAACAAGTTAAGGTTTTCTACTATTATTAAATTAAAAAACAAAAATTTAGCATAAAAAAGCTTTGACAATTTTAT
Organism: Dolichopus griseipennis; assembly: GCA_963082915.1. NCBI lineage: Eukaryota > Metazoa > Arthropoda > Insecta > Diptera > Dolichopodidae > Dolichopus > Dolichopus griseipennis. The sequence continues at coordinate 74,715,344 of OY720441.1, read as the reverse complement.
TTAATTTTTTTGTTCTAAAAATGTGAAATAGAAAAAATTTTATTATTTTTTTTTTTGTAACTGTATAAATTGACACAATGATGGATCCTGCATAATTCCACGTGGTTTATTTCATATAAAAACAAAAACAAAAAAAAAATAGAAGATTTCATTCAATTTATCCAAAAAAAAAAAAGTACCTAGTAGAAATAAAAAATACAGTTTCATTTTTTTTTTTTGCGATTTTTATCCCGTTAAATAAATCTTATATAATATTTAAATTTATATGCATTAAAGTACAGTGGGTTGCAAAAGTATTCATCAAATATAGTTTAGAATAGAAGAATTAAATATTTTGTATTTAGATTAATAAGACAAGTGACAAAATTATGAGGTAACTTAGGACTTCTTTAGATAAAGGTGTTACGATATTTTTTGACAGATTCCTTTTCTCTTTAATAAATGAACGTGATATGATCCAATATTACAAATGCAAAAACGCGAATTTACGAACATTGAGTAGTTTCCGAGATGTGAAAACTATGAAGGTGTCATTTTTAATTACTCTTCTTGTGTTATGGTAGAAAAATGTGTTTTGAGAACTCAATGGCTGTTAACTGCTTTAGCCAAAAACCTTTAAAAATACAGTTTTGTTAATGATCTTTCACTACAATTCTGACATTTCAGAGGGTTAAGAATTTTACACTGACATTACAGAGGGTTAAGAATTTTACACATAAAAAAATTTTAAGGTCAATTTACTAAAAGCTATGATTTTGTCTGATTGTTCAAAAAAACTTTTCATTTATTCATTGGTTGAATTGTTAATTAATTTTGCTCTACAAACTACACCCCAGGTGGCAAGAAACAATTGCGAAAAAAATAATTCATTAACAAATTAGCGACAATATGAGCTGAGAACTACTCTGAGGACTTCGCTGAGTTGAGATTAACTTAGGACTATGCATTCTTTTAATTTAGTGGCTTATCTAATCTGATGTTTGAATTATATGGCATTTGTTTTGTTTATAGCACATTTGTTTTGAAATTTATTCCCTTCTGTTGCTCAATGTATCAAATTTCAAATATATGTAATACCTTTCCCTTATTCCCTTCCTTTCCGAATCCCTTTCCGATTCCTTATATTTTTTAGCAACGACGTTTGCTTCCTTTCAATATCTCTCTTCTCTTCTATTTTTCTTTGTATAATTAGCTAGGGAGTATATACTCGTATAAGTAGTACTATTACATCTTATTATATCATATTACGCGATGGATGAAAGTCCGCGTAAAAAGAAAATCGCGTTAAAAAAGTAATTTTTATTCTTGATAACCTAGTTTGTTGGAATATCAAATCTTTTGAAATTGGAATTAATAATTTTTTTAATTGCGTTATTTCAAATTCGCGTAGAAAGGGAATTATGAGTATTTCAAATTCGATCGCGTAAAAAGAGAATGGAATTGTTTATTCAAATCGCGTAATTTGAAAGTCGCGTAATAATGGAATCTTGAACCTATATATTAATATGCAATGTAAACTCGCTTCAAATTTAAAGTTTATTAAGCAGTGATATTCTGTCGGAGATGATTATAATTGATAACAAAAGGCTTAGAGTTTTATATTGGTGAACTACAGTTTTAATAAAATTAAAATTATTTTAGTGTAAATTGCTTAAAGGAATACAATAATATCAGATACTCGACATTTGTAACCCAATGTAATTTTGTATGTGACAGTTTTTTTTTTATATTTTCCTTATCGTGTGAATGAACTTTATTTTAATATCTGAAAAACTAATATACACAATATCCTACTAGTTAAATATACTAATGTAAAAAAAAAATTAAAATAAAGGTATAGGAATAACTAAAAATAAAACTTGTAAATGCTGATTTGCTCTATTTCTTCACTATTTTTTTCTACACTTAAATTTTGTATTTTTTTTTTTATTTTGTTATTTTACATTTTTTTACATTGAATGAATATTCACCTGGTCCAAATTTGTAAAAAAATATTATAAAAACTATATAAGCAAAGTATATATATATATATAAATATAATGTATTCACGTGAATACATATTTTTTGTTTACACTATATTATAATTTATGAAATGACATTCAACTGTTTAAATGCAAAAATATATTATATATACTCGTATATATATTTTTTATGTATATATATAATATATTTATATACACTTATATACGCTTATATACAGTTGAAGTAAATTTTAGTACAGCTTTTTATTTTATTCTTTTCTATTTACTATTGTTTTACATAGTTGATCTCCTGGAATTATCCTTGTCATTTAAAAAAGGACAGGATTTTCCTGGAGACACATTTTGGACATGAAAAGATTCTCATTTCATTTCATATTTTTTTCTTTTGATTCCTTTTAAAAGCAAATAGATCTTTGTTTTTATTATTTCAATTTTTTGCTCAAAATTTTCAGTTTGATTTTTATTCCTTTTGAGATTAAAGGGTGTTTAATTTTGATATAGCTGCAATTCATTGTCTGTCTGTGTTACTAATTAAAGGATAATGAATATTTAGTATTTTCAATGAAATAAAATGGATTTATGTTACTTTTATTAAGAATTGAAGAAATCATTGCATATTTATAGGCTTAAATTGCATACTTATAGGCTTTTAATTAAAAACAGTGTTTTTAAAGGAATTAACGACTTAAAGAAATTTAAGTTTCAATTAGAATTATGTTGGAATGAAATTTTGAAAAATATACGCTTTTCTATATCTACTAGATCTTTTGGAGTTTTCATATTTAATTGCATATTAATAGGCTTTTGATAAAAAAAAGTTTTTCTAAGGAATTAAAGGCTAAAAAAATTTTAAGTCTAAATAAAAATGATGAATTTATTAAAAATTTACTTTAAATAATGTTGCAATAAAATGTTTAAAAATATATTCTTTTTATAACAGATAATTGAGTTTTTCGTATTTAATTGCATATTTATAGGCTTTTAATAAATAGTTTTATTTAAGAATTAAAGGAAGTTGTTAGAGATCCTGAATATGGTTAATAATAGTTTAAAGGTTTATTCTACTGTAATTAAATTACAATAGGTCTATAGTCATTTCAAATATTTTTGCTACTGAAATAGTAGATACAAAATGCTTTTATAAGTAATGACTTTTTTGAATGAACGGCCGATGTCCCTTGTGTTATTTTCATTCAAGAAAATTTATTTAATTTTTTTTCGCTTTTTGTCCCAGTGTATTTTTTTAACTTTAGCTTTAGCTTTCAAAATATTTCCACGGCAAAGTTGAAAGGAAAATCACTGGGGAATCAAAAAAAAAAATCATGTATAAAAGCGACCCACAAGACAAACAACAATTTTATACATTTACAAAAATCCTAAATAAAGGGTAATAATATTTCTCTGTCTTTCTTTACTTTTTTTTTCTTGGCTTTGACTTCCTTTTTGTTTCTATTTGCAAAATAAATCCATTTCAATTCTATGTACAAACTCAAAGATGATGATAATGATGATGGGACTCGGACTTATCTTTATTTGCCTCAGAAATACAAAAAAAAAGAATCTTACAAAAACGGAAGAAATTCATTATATTTTTTTTTTTTACTCTTTAAGGTTCAGTGTCGTATATTTATGTTTCATATCTTCTGTTTTTTTCTTTTATGCAGGTTAAAAATAGAAATAGAAAGAGATGAAAAAAAAATGAAATAGAAAGGTTTATTTATAGTAGAAAATAATGCTTTACTAGACTAAATATGACAGAGTTAATAATTCTTTGTCCTAAAGTCTCCCAATTACTTAAAAAAAACCAAAATAAAATAAAAATAAAATTACAAATGAAAGAGAAAAGCTACAAAAAATAAAAAAAATATGTGTGTCCTTTTTTGTCTTAAGTTTGGATTAAAAACGGAAAATGAGGTTAGAAATATAAATAAAATTTTTTTTCCGTTTGGTTTTTTGCTTTCGTATCTGAATCTTGTATTATCTTTTTGAGTTGGTCAAATTGACTGATTACTTTGAATGCCAGATGCACAGGAAGTTTATAATTATTACGGAATATAAATTTATGAATTTGGTTTTTTTTTGGTTTTGCGAATCCCTTCCTTAATCCTCTTCCTCTTCTTCTTCCTGTTATACAATAGCACTTGTGTTGTGTGTTGTTGAAAGTTAGAAAACGAATTATAATAGTTAATGAACCTTTGAATCTTTTCAAACAAATGTAGTGTCTGAATTAAATTTTGTATTTTTAAATAAAGTTGTTTAAAATTTAAAATATCCTAATTTCTTAAATTTTTAAAAATTTTTAAAGTTGGAAACAGATTTTAAAGAAACTTGTAAGAGACAGAAGTGTTTTGAGGAATATTCTTTGTCTTATTAATAATTGAATTTTCTCTTAATTTTGATTTTGCATTGTTTTATTTTAAATTTTTTCATTAAAATGAGTTATTATCACAATATCGTATTTCATTCGACTATTTTTCATCTGACTGTATTTCATTCGAATGCCTTTCCATTCAACTGTATTTTACTTGATAAGTAAAAGAAGGGCCCTAATTTTTAGTCCAACCCTCAAATACTTCTCGCATAGTTTTCTTGGAATATTGAATTATGAATCTCGTATATGCATATTTATTCCTGCGTATATAATTTTAACTGTGTTTCATCCTGGCCTGTGTTAAATAAAATACAGGCCAGGATGAAATGCAGTTAATTGTTAATGCAGTACAGACACTATCAAATTATGTGTCAACAAATAAAACTACGGTATATACAGACCCCTTTTGTGATTAAAATTTTGTTATATTGAATTGCGGATTAAAATATGGAATTGGATTTTACCAATTAAAAATTTTTTAAATGGTCGAAGGTTTTCACTGTGATCACTGCTTTCTTTATCAGTTGCTTTGCTATTTAAAATAAAAATCTTCGTTGATTACGGGAAGTCAAAACTTTGTAGACATAAACATCTGAGATTTAGCCAAAATCTTTCATACTTGATGCATTATTAAAATTAGGCAATGAAGTATACTTTTAAATAAATAATAACTCATATTTCTAACTAATATTGCATACAAGTTTCTTCTATATAAGTAAGTGTATGATCTACATATATGCTTTTTTTAATGCAAATTTATATTAAATTTTATTAAATTATTCTTTAACTAAATATATATATTATTTGCATACTTTATGTAATATAATACACATAATAATAATTAATTTCATTATGGAAATTATATATGAATATTTATAATACCTACTATTTAAATACAAGTTCAAAAACTTCATTTTCACTTAATATATTTTTTTTATATAAATTATTACATTAGCATACATTTAGGCGTTAAATATTAAAATTTTTTTAATAAAATTTAAATTCTGTTTTATTTTTTCAAGAATTAATTAATTTTATTAAAATAAAATTATTTTAAATGTTTCCTAAGAATTATATTTTAATCACAAAAAAAAAATTTCTAAAAAAATAATTACAAAATAGAATTTAAATTTTATTAACAAATTTTCTTTTAATATTTAACGCCTATATTTATGCTAATGTATGTTAATTTATTTTATTTTAATTAAAATATGATTCGGAAGAAACATTTAAATTAATTTTATTTGAATTGAAGTTATTTTTTTAATTAAAATATAATTCTCAAGATTTAAATGAATTTTATTTTAATTTAATTTATTTTTTTTTTAATTAAATTTTAATTAATTAATTAAATGTGACAATTTTCTTCTTGCATTTTTAATTATTATAAGAAAAGCAAATGACTTTTTAATTTTAAGAATATTTTTGTACAGCTAATTTGTGTCACGAACAGCACTTTTTTTTTTTGAAATGAAATAAAATTTTTTTAGAATTGAATTTCTTTTGAAATGCACGAATATGGCGCATATAAATTGAATATTTGCATTATAAAAGAAATATATATTTTTTTATTTGAAAAGAAACTGTAATGTAACTGTAATATAAGTTTTTTATTTAATTTTTTATTTTAAATTAGTATAAAATAATAAAAAAATATTTTTTTTAATTTAAATACCAATGACTCTTCATTAGTTTAAATTTTGTTTTTTAGATTTATGTATGCACGAAAAGTAAATATTAACAACGACTAAATTAAGGTTATGTTTTCAGCTGTTTAGTATTTTTTTTTACATATAAATTTAATAAAAAAATTTACATATATATATGTATAAAAATAAAATATGACTTTTAAAAATTTTTTGTAATACACTTAAAGCAAATAGTTTACGTACCACTATACGAAATTACAAGTACCACTTTTCTAAAACGTCAAAAATTTGACAATCATCTGTTGATGACTTTTACATTTGATTAGCAATAAAAAATGGTTGATAACTTTTACAGTTGCAATTAAACGATTGCCGAATTGCGTTGATCTTTACAATAGTTATTTATTTATAAACAATCCATTACCTTATACAATGTGTAATGGTAGTGAAACATGCAATCAAATTTTGACAATCAAACAGTACAATTGTACAAAATGAAAATTAGGCTGCCTTTCCTTTCCAAACATTTTGACAATCAAACAGTATAATTGTACAAAATGAAAATTAGGCTGCCTTTTCTATCCAAACATTTTGACAATCAAACAGTTTTCGAATTTCTAATTGAAGCTTCAAAAGGGGTTTATGAATTTGTGACTTCAAACTTCGACGGGTTGTTAAAGTTTCTAATAAGTACCATAGTAAATATAATTTATCATTAAACAGTACATTCCATATTTGTGTACATCAAAAGGTTGAGTAAGGACTATAATTATTTTGGTTCTCTCTTTACTAGTTTTTGTTGCAAAGGTTATGAAACGTTTTATTAACGTCTTATTATAGTTTTATTACATTGTTTACCTTTATGACCGAACAAATTAAATCTAATTTGCACCTTTTATTCGCACTGATTTTACTAAAAAAGTTGACTGTATCAATCTGTGAGAAATTCCTCAGCACTTTTAATCTCTGAAATAAGTGTAAGTGTAAACGAATTGCGTAAATTTTGTTTAGCACAGTCGAAGCTTGTAACTTTACGAGTTGGATGAGAACCTTAAAGGAGGAGTTTTCCTTAAATCCTTAACTGTTATATTTAAGAAAATTTTCTTAAAATGACTTTCTTTACCCATTAATTCTAAAAAATTTCTGTAAAATTAAGTTAATGACATCAAAACGCCCTTTTCTAATACTTTTTACAATAAAATACGATGAAAAATTATTTTTGCCCCTTAAAGTATGCATATTTAAATTTCATTGCATAATTAACCTTTAACGGACATTTATCCAATAAAAAAAAATTTGTTATAGTTTAAAAAAAGAAAAATGTCATATGTGCTGCATTATTATCTTTATTTACACTTTTTTTTAACACAGAAACTATAAAAAACAACAAATCAGGTATAATTTGACTTATTCGTGCTAGTAACAAGTTTTGCATTATAAACCTTAAACATTATTACTGTTATATATATAAACCTAAAGAAAAAAACAACGGTAATTTACATATTTTTACTTTTATTCATTTGTTCCCCATTTTAATTTTTTTTTTTCTAACATTGTAATAAAGTGTTGCAAATGAAGTGCGACAATGATGCATTTACTACAAAAGCAACAAAATAAAAAAAAAAAAATAGAAATGTTGAAAAAGGTTAAGACACGTTTCAGTATTTATATTAGGAAAAATAAATATTATGGAGAATTTCCATAATCATTTTAGATATCGTAAATTTTTTTATAACTCTTTTTGAAAAAATAGAAGTCAAAAAGGGGTTAGTTACAATATATGCAATCCAGTTTGTAATAGATCAAAGCTCTCACTTATTTGAGATTAAGTGTGGTGTAAATTTACTAGTTAAGGGGAATGCGATTGGTTTTGATTCTATTGGAATTTTTATATTACAATTTTATAGTTCAATGCATTCATCTTAAGGTTTAAGATATTTATAAACTTCATAGCTACTATAATAATCCTATGTACCAGGAGAACATTTGAAATTACTATTAAAGAATTGAAAGCTGATTTATTATTGAGTTTAAAAAACATATCAAATAGAAACAATTTACTGAGACTTAGAAAATTTATGGTCATTTGTGAACTGGAACCTTAATCTGATGAAAAACTTAGGGAATCTTTTAATTTGATAATACAGAAACCATCAAGTGACCTCACAAGCGCTATTTGTGACCAAAGGAAACTATTAGTATGATTAATAATATCAATGATAAGAGATAATTCAGAATAATGATGGGTGGATACTGTTAAGGTACCAGAAAACCTTTTTGGAACTGCATGACAGTTGAGACCTATTTTCAATGCAACGCACTCACGTTACCTGTTAAAATATTCAACTTGAGAGGTTGCGTAATGAAATGTAATGAAATTAGTTCTTTGATTTTGTGAATTAAAAGTTGACTTTGATTACTGTGGAACGGTTTGCCGAGTGGGAGCAGTTTTGTTCTAGTTAGGCCCGTACATCTGGAATCTTCATACCAGCACCCCACTCATCTTACCTGGTAAAACATTCAACTTGAGGGGTTTTGGTATGAAATCAGTTCTTTGATTTTGTGATTTAAAAGTTGATTTTGATTACTATGGAACGGTTTGCCTGCTGGGAGGAGTTTTGTTTTAGTTAGGGCCGCACATCTGGAATCTTCATACCAGCACCTACCTTACCTGGTAAAACATTCAACTTGTGGGGTTTTGGTATGAAATCAGTTCTTTGATTTTGTGATTTAAAAATTGACTAAGATAACTGTAAAACGATTTTCCGAGTTGAAGAAGTTTGGTTCTAGCTAAGGCCGCACATATGAAATTTTCTCTCAACGGTTGAAAGTTTTCGGTATCTACTATTCAACAGAAGTTGCCATTATTAATTTCCAATTTAACTACATACGAGTGCCTTAGAAGCATTGGTCTGTAATGATTTGTATTAACCTGGCGATTTCCCTCCGGTTTTTGGATTTCAATTTTAAAAATCCTCTCTTTTCGTAGCCAAGCTACAACTTTCTAGATATGCTGTAAACTTTCTAGAAAGGTTACTACACTTACTCAGTTGAGAATTTGCTAACTCTTAATGAAATTAATAATAGATAAGATTTTTAAAATAACTGTATATACAACATACTACTACATAACTATGTATAAAACAATACAAATGAAAATTTTTAATATAAAAATTTTATCTTTTTCGAAAATAAAATTTCGAAAATAGAACAATTGTTTAAAAAACATAATGGAAATTTACAAATTTTTAGCTGTACCTAAAAGAATCATACCAAATAAACCGATATTTCCAAAAAAAAAAGTTATTCAAAAAATATTTTAACAAAGGGAAAATGATTTCATATATTGCTTGACCGCTTCAGAACTCAAAAATCAAAGTGGTTGCACCCAGGTTTCTTTCTAAAAATCTTTTGTTTAAGTTTAAAATCAAAAATTTTACAAAATTGAAAATATTTGAAAAAAAAAAACAATTTTAGGTTATGTATAGTTTATTATACTTCAAATGTATATGTATAATGTATATGTAAATGTATATCAATCAATAGTAAGGTATAAAATTTATATGGCATTATATAACACTCACACACTTATCTAACTATTAGAGATGACTCTGATATAATTTAAAAAAAAAATATGTATATATATATATATATATATATATATATATATATATTTATATATATAAATGTAATGTCAAAGTCCAAGAACCCTTATGTACTTAATCACATAGAAACTTTTTTTTCACCATTTGTTCTCAAACTAACCATCATTACTACTACTGTAGTAACAAATCAAAGGTGCAGGCCAAGGAAAAACTTTAGATACATTTATATATAACAAAGATACACAAATGTGAATATATATATACATGTTAAGAGTGTGGTATTCTCAATTAGGACAACAGTAGTATGAAAATAAAGAAAAAAGAAACTGAAATAGTTACTATCAAATAGTAAAAGAATATTGGGTTAGTTTGTTTATTTACAAGATACTTTTTTTTTTTTATTTTACTGTTACATGTACAGAGAAAGTAACTAACAAACTGTTTTTTCATATGTAAAATTGATTCAAACATGAAATTCACGTACCATCATTTGGTTTTTCTTTGTTTTGTTTTTTCCTCTTTTGAATTTTTTTTGTTTTTTTTTTTTTTTTTTTATTTTATAAAAGAAGAAGTGTTTGAAGTTTTACAGTGTCATAGTTAAATGGATATGTGTAGTTATTTTTAGGGTTGCCAGTTGAATCTTTTTATTTTCCAATTAGATGAATTGTTATTTTTATAGTTTAAATTTTTTTGATTTAAATTTTTGAAATATTATTGAGTTAGAGGATGCAAACTTTTACAGTTAGTTCGAATAACATTTTATATTGAACCAACACTTCAGGGAGTTGCTATACAAATTTTTTGAATCAATATGAATTTCAAAAAAAATAATTATACAAGAAGGTTCAATATTACATAGGTTAAGTTTATGTAATAGGGTACGTACTTTTATGAAGTTTCAAAATGTTAAGGCTTCATTTCCGGAGAGCTGTCAAACTAATTATCACTTTAAAGTTGAAATTAAAAGTAGGCAAATAAAGAACCAAATATGACAAGCTCAATTGCCACATTTTGAAATTTTTCGAGGCAAAGCTTAGTGTAGCTGCTGAAGAGATTGCAGGAACTAGAGTTCATATCCTTGCAACTACAGTCTTATTGGTGGTCTATAGTCTAGATATTGGTCTATAGTCTAGATGGTTGAAAATTAAAATTCGTATTTAATAATATAATAACACAATTTTTCGAAGTTTTAGAAAGTTTGAACTCCACTCTTGGAAAGCTGCCATACAAAGTTTTTAATCCAAAAACTTTGAATCTTTTCAAGCTACGAGGTTCGAATTGCAAATAGACAAGTAAAGTAATAACAAAATCAACAAATTAAATTTCATTTAAAAATAAACAAAAAAATTTTAAACATCTGGTAACCTTAAAATTATAATTATTATTAAAATTCCTTACTATTATGTTATCACGTTACAAAAGAATCAAAAGAAAAAAAAAATAGTAATTTTTTTTTTTATATCTTTCTCTTTCTATTTCCAGATAGTTTTCATTTGTTTTTGTTGTCTTTTTGTATTTTCTGATTTGATGACAAAGTTTAAATCTGATTGTAACCATTTTTCTGGTACTGAAACATTTTTAGAATAGAAAATGATGACCAAAAGGATGATTACTGTGACAATAATTTAGGAGAGACACGTCGTCTCTATATAGAACACCATTCAAAGAACTCTTAAGCTTTGACATTTAACAATAAAACCTAGGTAAAAAAAAAAAAAACAACAAATAAAATATATATATATATATATATATATAAAAAGAATGAATACCTAAAATTAAGTATAGAAATAAAATATAGAATGACAATATATTTTTTGATTATGTATGTGATGGAATTTAAAGTTTATGTACCATGTATACAAAGTTTACAACATAAATATTATATAAAATATTAAATTAATATTGTATAGAAAATTGGGTGCATAACATTTTACTGAAAAAAATAATCTCGAATGAAAAAAATCTTGAAAAAAAAATTCTCGAATATAAATTTTGTGGAAAAAATCCTGAATGTTAGAAAATTTTCCAAAACCAAAAATACCGAATTTAATGGATCTTAGAGTTGTATACAAAAAACTTAAAGGACCTTAGAGTTGGATACAAAATCATGATTTGGAGCTTTTTACAAAATATTTTTATAATATGAATATGAGAGGTTCTAAATTAGGTGGGATTTTACAGTTAGATTGTTTTTTTTTCAACATTATGTATTGTTTAGGACTTTGGTAATTTTGGTTTTTTTTTCCAAAATCTTAAATCATTCGGGACGCTTTTTCCGGGATATTTTCATTCACAATTTTATTTTTCATTAAAGTGTCATAGACCCATAGAAAAAGATTTTTATTTTTTCATATATAGGATTTCTTAGGTTTTTGATCTTTTTCAAATATAAGAGAAGGACAAAGGATCTCATAGATCTATTCTATATTTTGTTCACGAATTTCTACAATTTAATTCTAATTTTCTTTTCATTTTTTTATTTTGTTTTTGTTTTTGTTTTTTTACTTTTTTCTGTGTGTCAGGTGATATCCTGTTGAACTCATAAGATAGAAATAATTTCCGGCAGGTATAATATATTTTGATTGATGAAGGTTGTACAACAATAACAACATAGTATAACAAGACTATTTTTTTTTTTGGAATAGAATGTGGGAGGGGGGGAATTGTGGGTTAAAGAATTTATGTAGCAGGTAAGAGTTAGAATTTCAAATAAAAAAAAAAGAAAATTGAGAATTTATGTGATTTATTCATTGAATAGATGATATGAAAATGTTAAAAAAAAATAAGAATAAAATAAAATTAGTATAAATAATTTATTTTGAATTCAATAAGACATTTCCCTTTTATATTTACAGTTATATTTGTGTATATATACATTTTGTATTAAATATTTTTTGCACAACTTTAATATTTTTCATCCTTATTAAGTTTTGTATAATTTAAATTTGTAAAATTTTAGGTTTTATTTTTTCAAAAATGTCTAAAAGTTAGAAATATTGGTTACATTGGTAAGGTATCGGTAATATTTAATTTAACAACATTTTTATAGGTTGGATTATAGGTTTTCAGGTAATAATGAACAGGAATGTTTTTGGTTTATTTTTAAAATTTTTATAAATAATAAAAATGAAAATGAACCGAAAATTGTAACAATTGATTTTTTAATTTTTATAATGTTTTGAGGTTTGGATCAAAAAAATTTATTTGGAATAAATTAAAAAAAAAATTGCTGAAAGAGTAGGTATGCTAAAATAGAGATAGCCCGTTTGTTTTTGTATTGTGCATTTTAAAAATTGCGTTCACACAGATGCTGTTTTTTCTTAAATACGAATGGTTCAACTGTTACGCTTATTGACGTATCTTACCCTTTTATTGAAATCGGGAGGCATATTATAGAATTGGCCTTAATAAATTGCACATACAACTTGAGATGGTACTTGGCACTATTAAATATATAAATGTTTTAGATTTTGAAAATATTTAATCCTATTTGTTATACTATGTAATAATTTTATATTGGATTATAATGTTTTTCTATATCTTAAAAATTCGAAATAACGCTATTTAAAAAAAAAACAAGCAAACAAATTATTAAGAAACAAAATGATATTTTTACGCGGACTTTAGGAGAACGTATCTATCGCGTTAAAAAAGAATAGAGAAGTGTATAAATTATTCGTTATTGCATTAATTTGAACCCAAAGATGAATTTTAGCTGAGCAGCGTCAAAAACCAGACAAAAGTTTATTCGCTTCTACTGGGATTCGAACCCGGGCCTTTTGAATGAAAGGTCCCCACTTAGAAAATCTTATAAATACTAATATTGAAACTTAATTTTCGACATGCGCCAATTGATCCTTTGTAATTATTAATATTATTATTATGTAAAAGAGCTCTTGTTACATAAAAAATTTGAACAATCAGCAGCAATTTTTAAATTTTTTAGGATTCAAAGTATTTTTTAATAATACAAAATATAATGAAAGAACTTATATCGGATACAGTATCAAAAATTGAATTTGATTATGATAATTCGTGGTATCATATTGCAAGATTTCAATCATTTGACAATGTCGGCTCAGTGTTATAAATTTGACAAAAAAGACATAAGTTCGAAATATTATAATTTTTTGTCGAACTTGTGATACGACATAAATTCGAAAAAAGTTTAATATTAAAAACAACATAAGTTATTATTAATAATTTTTTTTCGAATTTTTACTAAACTTATACCGTTTTTTTTTTCGAACTAATGACGCGGAGCTGGCAATGTCAATTATTAGAATACTCTTTAAGATAAATGATAAGCGAGATCTTGTCATTATTGCAATAAAATATATTAAAATGTCACAATACAAAGTGGTGAGCAGTGACAGTATATATGATACCTCATAAATGACAAAAATTTTAGTTGTGAGAACATTAAAATGTAAATGTATGAATACATATACAAATTTCCTTGGGGGTTCTGAGTTTTAAGTAGTAGTAACCGCGTAAGACCAAATATCTAGGTTTAATAGCGCATATTATCCTTTAAGGACGAAAAGGACATTTGAAAATATCCTAGTTATTTTAGTCTATTTTATAAAAACTGTTATATCTAGCGATCTTTTCGGTATATATACATTCAATTAATGCTAAACAATGGTAATTAAACCTTACGGGTTGGAGTACTAATTTTCCAGATTAAAAATTCAAAAAAGTCATACAATCCTGATTTTTAAATTTTTTCAGAAGATTTTTAAAAACTATCGCAAAAACGTGAGATTTTGAGACACGAGATTTTAGTATATGAGATTTTGATAAGCGAGATTTAGAAACACAAGATTTCGATACGCTCCCCACTTTTATTTTCTAATATTATTTCATTAAATTGTGCAGTCCTTCATAGGTTTACAAAATTTAATGTTCCTGCACAATTTTGCGAATATTTAATTTCATTAAAGTACTAGGAATAACTTTGGAAGCCTGGTTCCTGTTACAAGTTAGAGCCTAAAGTTAAAAATAAAAAAGTTTTTATTAAAAACTTATTTGTTTATTATACTTCTTATATATATACATTCTTTCACAGACTTTAATTTAATAAAAAACAAAGCCCATATAAATATAGATATATAATTCTTAAGTTCTTATAAATAATGCATTGAATATTTTTATTAAGATTATGCATACATATACATACGTATATAAGTTTTTGAATAATAACTTCTCATCATATAATATTTTCTTTTAATAGAATAATTTATATCTATTCATTCTGCATTAATCTTATATATATATATATATATATATGTATATGCTAGTGAATTAAATTACTTTTATCAGTATTATTGATTTGTCATAAGTTTTTTTCCAAATTATTCTTTTTCTACTATTATGCGACAACAGCGCCTATTATTTTCTTTTCATAAGAAAATTAAAAAAAAAAAAAAAATTTTTATATATTCTTCCCCCTTGGTTTTCTGTTTTTTTTTTTTTTTTGTTTTTTCTTAGTTTGTCCTTTTGACAGTAAATTTATTTCACGCTGTGGTTTTCATTTATTTTTTTCTTGGCATATTTTTGTCGTTTTTTAATGAAAAAAATGCTAAAATATTTTTTTATTGCAATCAGTCATCACTTTGTTTTTTTTTTTTTATTTGTTACCCCAGATATAACTTGGCATAAATATTATAAGATGGTGGAAGTTAAGGGTGTTTGAGGGGGGGGGGGCTAAGGGTGGCAATGCAAATCCAAATAAAAAAGATTAAAGCTTTCACAAAAAAAAAAAAATTAAAATAAAAAGAGAAAATTATTGTATCCTAAATTATCTTTTATCGGACACATAAATATAGTTACAGTGAGGGTTAAAAATGTGAGTACAGTTGCGGAGTAAATTGTTTTGTTTGCAAAATGAATATGAAGAGAATTACAGTTGTAAAAATTTTGCATTTTTAAAAATTATCATTATGTTTACAAAGGTCAACTTCAACCAGATTATGAAGTACAATATTAAATAAAATGTTTTCGATTTGATTATTCGAAATTGATGTTAAATACATGTCTGCTGTATGGTTACACTTAAAAGTAAAAATATTGATGTGATGAAAATTTAAATTAATGACAAAAAAATAATCGAAATATCATGAACGGAGTATCTAATAACGAAATAATATCGAAAATGTGAAGATTAGATTATGTCAAGGTATCTACTCTTAATAAAAGTACTAGTCAATTAATAGTAATTGTATTAGCGAAGAAGGTATGCTGTGCTTAAAAAAACATATCTACTAATTACAGTATCTATAGATTGCTACGTCCGAAGTATAATTAACTTATTATAATATATTTCGAATTATTGTATTGAGTTTTAGTTTAAATCCATCCAAAAATCCATTTCCATTTCTGACAATACTGTAAACTTTATTTTAAAACATTTATTCGTTGGAATTTTTTGAAGCTTTTTCAAACAATAGGGAATTTAATTAAGCAGAACGAGTCTTTTTCAACCAGATTTCAATTAGTACTTAACATACAAGAAAATGTATTCAATTTAATATTAAAAGTACTAAAATTTAAGATATTAAAGTATTTTGAAAACTAATTTTGTTTTAGGATTGGAAAGCATCGAAAGCGACCATTGAAACATTACTTAGTTATTTTGAGTGATGTGTGACTTTAGCACTTTAAATCTCTGACTTTACTCTTTTTAAAAATTCAACTCTAGGATGTGACCTTTGATACAAATTTAAAGTTTAGTTTTAAAGATGAGAATTCGAATTGTAATAATGGATCATGTACTATATGAATTACCAACTTTAGGGAATGTATGAATTTAAATATGGTTCCATAATCTCGACGTGTGCATTATAAATGAATTCAAATAAGCCATCTTAACAATTCAACGCAGTAATGATCAACATCCGCTGTACTCCTCGTTTCACATTGGAAAATTTTGAATGAAGGCATTTATTGTTTTATTTATTTAACCAGATATCTATATAACAGGGTTAGCGATCAAATGATAGCTAATTGGAGTGAACGTTGATTAATATTAAAAAAAAATTAACAATAAAATTCCATTCTGCATACACTTTTCTGGCATTCACTGTACATATATAATTTAAAATTTTTTTTTTAACACAAAACCCCACATTATTATAATCTAATCCTTTACAAAATGAAAAAAAAATAAAAAAAATCTGAAAATTTTAAATAAGAAAAAAAAAAAAAAAAAATATATACTGGTTCAGTAGAAATAAAATAATGGTTGAACAAAGGGTATGAAAAAAAAACAAAATTTGAAAAGAAATTGTAAAGCCGAGAAAAATAAAAATTACAAAAGGATTTCGGTTATTCGGTCCAATGGATTATAATAGAAGATTATGGAAGACACATTATTTTTATTTTTTTTATTTATACATTTTCTTATCTTTATCTTACTATTTTATTTTATGTCCTGCATTTTATGTAATATTATAAACTTAAGGTTTCGATTTGGGTTAAATAAATTCTTGGGTTAAAATAATGACGTAGTCGATGTATTTTTTTTTTTTTTTATAAATAAAAGTTATAAAAAAATTGTCAGAAAGAAAAATTTTTAAGTTATTAAAATAATTATAACATTTACTTCAATAATTTTTAGTTATTTTTAAACTATTTTGAAACAGGGCCACTAATCATTTTGTTGATAAGTCATTGTTATTTACTAATCAAATTTTTATTGCATTGGATTTTGGTGCAACAAAAACTTATCATTAAATTAATGAATTGATTATTTAATTAGTCATGAGTTTGTTTATGCGATAAAGCCCTGTTTAAACTTATATAGTAAAAAGTATACGCCTTAAAATATGCAAAATATGGAAATTTTAGAATTTATTTGAACATTGTTGAGTGACTTCAGAACTGAAAGGATTTAATGCAACTGTACTTAGTTTCAAAATTTAAGGCTAAATTCTGTTCAAACTTATGTAATAAAAAGGTTTTCGCCTAAAAATATGTAAAAATCAGTTTCAGATTTATTTGAAAATTGGTGAGTGACTTCTAAACCGAAAAAATTTAATGCAACTGTACTTAAGTGTAAAATAACAATAAGATATAATTGAACAATTATAAAAAAAGAACAAATGTCATTTTGAAGTAACTAAAGTTCAATAACGGTATATAATATTAAAAATATATTTATGTATATAAAAAGTTTACTGCAAAATTTACGACACACAAAAATTAAAATAACATTCAAAATATTTCCTAGACACCGTCTATGATATTTCCTATGGTAATATTGATATTTCCTATGGTTTAATCAAAAGGATATGAGTTTAAATCCCGCCGAGCTGGCACAATTTTGAAGAACCAGGAAATTACTAAAGAATAATATTTAGTTTCAAATAAATAATTAAAAAATGTCTTAGCTGTATTGTGTGCCTAAATTCGGTTAAACCGTCAGACATTTTTTTAACTCTCTCACCTTTCGCATCTCTTTTAACTAAGATTCAAATTAAAACCGAAATATTGAATAGTTAGTGTTTAATCTAATAGTCAATAAAATTAAGTAACATATTGGTAAATAAGTTTAATACAATGCTTTCATTAACTCCAGCTATCGCTAATAAAACTTAATACAATTACAACAAGATCCTATTAAACCCACAACTATAGCTATTTTAAAATTTCTAAACCTACATTTTGTTTTAGAACCTATTAAAAAAATTTAGAACCTATTTAAAAAAACCTTATTTGTTATTTAAAACTTTAATACTTGAAATTATAAATATCCCTAAAATGTTTAAATGGTAATTTAAATGATCCTAAAATTATGCAAATTTTTGTTTTTTTCGTAAAATGGAAAAAAATGTGTTTTATATTTTGCTGTGTCTGTAATTGTTTAAATTTCTAACCATATTATAATTCTAGGGTACATTAGCATTTTCTAAAAATAAATATTTGTTTAAGTTGATTTTTTGTTAAACAACAATCAGTTTTTTATAATCCTTCTGTTCAATTTCAACTAAACAACAATACGTATTCTTTATTATTATATTTTTAGTTTTATTTTATACTTATACATATATATATAATTATATTATATGATAATGTATATATATATATTTACTTATTCTTTATCTAAATATTATGTATATTGAATACAATATTCACTTGTTATCTCACAATTTAATATTGCTTAGATCAACAGTTTTATATGTTAAAATGGTTTCTGTGTTCCTTTTTCCTTTCAAAAAAAAAAAATTTTGTTCTGTTGTCTGACCTTACTTATTGTTATTCCTTCCTTGATCCCTAAAATGTTATAAAATATTTATGAGAATAGGAGGGAACAACTATATATATATATATATATAGAAAATTAGTTTTTCTTTATTCGCATAAACATTCACACAGAAAAAAAAAAAGAAAAAAAAAAGCAGAACAAAAAAAGAAAATAAGGATATAAATTTCTTTTGATGTTTATTTACTTTTTCTTATTTATATTTATTTAAAAAAAAATAAACATTTATAGATCTTAGTTCGTTGATTTGATCAATTGTGTTTCATTCTTACAAATAACCTATGGTTTTTAAAAACCCAGGTCAAAGAAGCGTTGAAATACGAATCTTTGAACTGATTATTGAAAAGAATCGAATGAAACCTATTAACTGCATGTGTACAGGTTTGTTGGAAGCATTGGATACAGAACTCTATTTATAATCAATTTCATAAGTGCTACATTGGGAAGGAAGTTTTTTTTATTTCCTTGAGGACACGAGCGGGGATGAAACTGTTGCGGATATAAGTGTGTAGATTTAAACATTTAAGTTTAAAGTTCAAAAGATTCTAAAATTTTTGTAAGGAAGTACAGTTAAATTTAATAGTGGAACGGTACATAGGGGAGAGCTCAAAGCAAATCTTGGGTAGGATCTTCTGGAAAGGACTCCTTTTTAAAATGTTTATGTTTACATGTGAATCTTTGAACTGACGATTGCAAAAATCGAATGAAACCAATGAACTGCATGTGTACAGGTTTGTTGAAAGCATTGGATGTAGAACTAAATTTATCATCAATATCATAAGTGTTACATTGTTTAGGAAGTTGTTTTTATTTCCTTTAGAATACGGGCGGAGATGAAACTGTTGGGGATATAAGTATGTAGAAAATAAAAAGATTCCAAAAATTATTGTAAGGAATTATAATTACATTTAATTGTACATTCAGGAGAGCTCCAAATAAATTTTTGGTAGGATGTTCTGGAAAAGAATCCTTTTTGAAATGCGATTATTGGTCTAAACAAGAAGATGAAAAAAATGTCATGCTAGCAGAAAAGCTGAATGAGAAGATCACAATTATCTTGTACAGGTTCTTTTTGGAAATTTGGCCAAATTTATATAGATCATCTGCTCCAAAAGGGCTACGGATAGAATATTAATAAAAGTAAGCTTCAAATTTTAGTAGTTTTCACAATGATTAGTGATGATGAGTTTCAATTCGAAGTGTCAACGACGTGTTTCCTTAGTGTAATGTAGAGGACATGATGACTTTTTAATATTGACTTGATTATTATTGATTTCTTAGATGATTCCAGATTGCCCGGGTCGTTCAAGACATTCGAGCAAAAATTTGATGTAAGGTAGTTCTGAAATTTTTCGAGATATTCTAACGAAGTTTAAAGTGCACCAATCCAAGGCTCTTTTCATAATATTTAATCTATTTTATTCACTTCTCCTAAATACGAAACTTATTTCTTTGTAATTCTATTTTGCGAATATCTTAATTTCCAGAATATCTAATAGGGGTTATACTTAAGTTAAAATTAGAATTTAGAAAAAAAACTTAATATAAACTTTTACTTTTATATTGTAAATTTTCCAGAACCCGCATTTAAACAAATTTTCCTTTAATTTAATTTTTATTTCTATTCATTTTCATTTAAAGTTGAACAATTTATTTAAGGGCGGGGTAGGAGGACATAAACTTTGGAGATGAATTGAAGAAACGATTGAAAGAAATATATATGTAAGTATATAATAAAACGAATTGACATTTAAAGAACAAAAAAATTCTAGAATATAAATAAAAGAAAAGATAAATAATGCAAATTTTGATGATTGGTTTCGCAAAAAAAAAGGAGCAAAAACGGCATGATAGAGAGTTTATAAGCATATTGTTGAATAAGAAAGAAATGTCTCAAAGTAAATTTAGGTTTATTAAGTAAAAGAGTATATCTCAAAGTCTAAGTTCACTAATTTAATTTTTGAGGGTATCTATTGAAATTGATCTTTTTAACTCAGAAATTTGTTTGGTACTTAGTTGTTAAAAGGTTGAGTGTAAGTAACAAAATGGTGTTTTAATATAATATTCTTGTAGCAGTAGATTACTCAATTAATAACGGTACTTGCTTCTTTAAATATGAACCAATTTCATGTGGCAATTCAACTTTAAATATGAGTTGTTCATTTGAGTGTCATACTATACATGATATGCTTAATATCGATTAGCTACTTTAATGTATTTAAACTTATAAATTTTTAGGGCACCAACTGTCTATTATGAGTTTCTTCGGAATCGTGTTATTTGCTTGTATTGCATTTGCCTGTATTTCTTGATCATTTGATTGTTGTTCACTATATTTGATTTATCTGTATCTTCATGTGCTGGTGTTAAAAGCACGTTTACACGAGTTTTACAGAATGAGAGATTTTAAAGTTAGTTACAAAGTCTGGATTTAAGGGTTTTCTCCAGAATTTGTATGTATATTTGAACAGGCAAGTGATAATACAGGCAAATGAAATACGTGATAGCAACTCGTTCCATCAGTTAATCTCAAGTTATCTGAAGATTTTGCTGAAGTTCTTTAAAAAAATCAGTCAGCCCCGTTTTTGAGTATTCGAACTAAACCAAGAAGGACAATTTAGACGATCCCTTGAAATTTTGAAAATACTTTCTTGTGCGTTAAATAAATCTTCAAGTGTGTTGGTCCGACTCTACTCTATTTTCCCAAAGAATCGAATAAAAATGCTTCCCGTTTTATAAAACATTAATTGAACACCTAATTTGATAAATTTAAGGAACCTAAAACTTGTTCCAATAAATTACATTAGAGTATAAAAAAAAACTTTTTCAAATTAGATTTTAATATTTAAAAAAAAAAAAGTTAATAGTTTTCTGAAAGTTTTATTTTAGTTTTTCCTTATATTTTCTTTATCCCTATTAAAATTACGTTTAAAATAAGGCAAATTACTTATAAATTTATAACACGAAACTTTAGGAAACAACAACATTGGTGACAACACCAACAATAACAACATTGTGTAACACAATAAAAATAAAAAAAAAAAACTTAAAATTGATCAACATGTGTCCCACTCACGTCCGATAAACGAATATGTGTGTGTTGTGAGTAATTATAATGTCACCCATAAAATCATGCATATGTATTTACATAATATATGTACATTATATATTTATGTATATAAAATTATATTATATAAAATAGTGTGTAATCATTAAAAGAGCATCAAGATATATTGTGGTAAAAGGAAATAAGTCACAATATAAATCTAACAATCAAAATAACATTTTGCAACAAAATGGCTAATAAATTTTTAAGTAATTTTTAAATAGTTTTCTCTAGAATGGAAGCAAATTTTAATTTGATTTAAAAGACATTATTTTATAAAAAATATGAAAAATTTGTTTTTCGTAGCCTTAGGAGTTTTTTTTTCAAAAATTTGTTTTTCGTAGCCTTAGGAGTTTTTTTTTCAAAGCTTTGTTTATGTACAGGACTTAAGAGAATTGATAGAAATTTAAAACTAATCTTAAACCAAATCCGTTGCTAGAAATTTGTTACAACTTCCAGTATTTAAGACGTTGGAACTTATGTTCTATTAAACTTTTTTTTTTTTAAATATGGGAATTGACGATCCGATCAATTATTCGTTGAAACAATTATTCTTATGTTAAAATCTTAAGATATAAATGTGGAGATTAGGAAAAACATAATATAAGAAGGAGTGTTTAAGGTTTCACTCGATTTGAGAACCTTCCCATACTTGTGTAAATTAAATTTGAAACGCAAGAAACAATAAACTTAAACTGATATCTGAAACATTATAGGTACCTATTTTAATTGTGTGTGAAAAGTTTTTTTTTAATAATTTTTGGGGTTTGCATAGAATTAAAGAAAGCCTTCGTTGATTATCTAAATATCTAGATGGCGAAAGCTCTTTAAACTGTAATGATCTAGGCAGAAATGTAGGTTAAAATTTGTTTTTTGATTTAAGAGAGTTGAGAATTTGCTTATTTAAAATTTTTCGTTTTACACACTGTTTTATTTCTCTGTTGTTATTGTTTATTATGAGGGATAGCATATCCCATCCTAACACATAGGCCATGCGAACCATTGTACATCCAATTTCCAATACTTCCTGTTAATTTATAAGTAATATTAACTATTACTACCAATATTAATTAAAGTAATATTTAAGGCGGGTTGTTAAGGCGGTCTCCTTTGGATTACTACATTTTACACGTAGTGTAAATGTTAATCCATAAATTTATTAATGTCACATTATTTTCTAATAATTTTTTGTTCAATTGAATATTTCATAACCTCCACGGGAATCAAACCCTTATCCACTCAGTTAGTAAGAAAATGATTACTCACTAACCGACCAAAGCCTCTGATAAAAATTAGAATGACATGCTTATAAGGGAGAGGTATACTTCTAAGTTACCATTCGGGGAGAGCTTTGATGCTTGGGTTCATAGCTCCGCAATCATGGTTTTGTCAAATTACACGAGTTTTTTACATATTACTTTTTAATTATAAAAAGAATTGTTAATAAAAATTATGTTAAATTATTAAAATTTAAAATTAAAACTGTAAATTAAAAAATTCCTGGCCTGTCCAAAAAAGTAAGTCCAAAGAAGACAAGTCAACATCATCATCGTTTAGCTCTACAGCCCTGGATGGGCTTTGGCCTTCTTCACAAAATTCCATACTTCTCTGTCTTAAGCAAAATTTTCTAATTTCTCACTCCTAACACTTATACATCCTTTTCGACGTTGTCTCTCCACTTTACTGTCGGGCGACCTCTTGTTTTGGTAGTATAAGGAGTATTTGTAATCATTTGTACTTGTAAAGCATTTATCTATAGGCATATCAACAATATTGTTTTGTCATAATAAAAATTAAATTTTCTTAATACAGCTGATATTCAATATAAATGACAAAATTTAATTAAATTGCTATTTACTATTTTATATTTCATTTATTATTTATAATTGCCATCTTTTTTTTCTCGAAAATAGAATTAAAGAAATAAATAATTTAAAAAAAATGTAATTTTCTTTAATTGATTTAAAAATGTAATCCTAAACCATCAACTATACTTACTACTTGGAAGGAAATTCTTCATAAACCTACATAATATAAATATAGGTATATGAATTTCTTTTCCTAATTTATTTTCCATCTTTTCTTTCTCTGGGTTTTGTTTTTTTTTTTTGGTTAAATAGAGATGAAAAGTTTTTCTTTAGAAAGTTTTTAAAAGAAGGGATCATGTGGGTTTTATAAACTATATAATAGCATTGTAAGTGCACACAATATAAGAAGAATAGAATACTATAATTGTTTTTCTCAATTACAATTTGTATATATTATTTATTTCATTTAAAATTGTATAGGAATATATAATAATAAATATATTAAATATTTATAATTATATATAAAATAGGAAGGAAGATATAATTGTTTTAAACAGGATGCTTCGGAAATATGGTTCGTTGATTTGGGGTTTAATTTCGGATGTTAAATCAAATAAAATGACGAAGGGTAGACTGTTACAACTCTGAGATGCCTGCTATAAGCAAAACATGATGTAGTTACTGTGCTGCAAATCAGTTACTCGAAACCATCCACATCTGACCATCTTATCAGACATTTCCATATTTCATACAACTTTTAGACATAGGGTTCGTCATCTTTTCATATATTTCAGGAGTCTAGGTTGATTATAGAATCTATGTAGTAATCATAACAGTGATACAAAGACTTAGAAGTTGAAGTACCAGAAGTCATATTGTCATAAAACTTAACTAGTTTTGGAAAATTTCCAAATTAGGCATAATTTAGAATCTGAATTATATGGAAATAAAAAGAAGTTTATAGGTTCAATGGCTTCTATTCGAAAATCATGCGCTTGTGCATTTATTGACAATAAAATTTTACTTTCAATAGCAAAATACCAGTTACTCAGTTCCATAAAATACAAAATATACTTATATAACAACTTAATTGACAGCTACTTGAACCCAGTGAATAAACTTTTTCAATTTCAATAGGAAAAACGGCTGTTATATATAAACAAATGTGAGAAATTATTTAGGTCCTATCACTTTTACTTTTCGAGGTATCGAATGCGAGATAAATTTTCACCCTTTCCAATGCAGTGCGATTCATAATCTAGTGACAAATTTACATAAGCTTTATTGCCCTTAGAAAAGTGTATTGAAGGCAAATAACTTAAGAAATTGTAGCACTAAAATTTTTGGAACTAGAGCTTAAAGAAATCTTTTAAAATTTTCTTCTCAAAGGGAGAAGAAAATATATAATTATATTAACCCTATAATTGGGTTTCGGCATTGGATATTTAGGAAAAAAAAATATCTCAAAATCGGATTAAAATAGGCTTTCATTTAATAGAGTATCTTATATCCGTTTCAACTTCTCAAATTATCATCTCAAATTACGAAACTTATTTTCGGAACACTCTGTAAATGAAAAAAAAAAAATTGTATTGTATTTTTATATTTATTTTCAAGACAAAAAACAAATAAGAAAAATATCTTAATTCGAAGGAAGTATTATGAAAAAGTAACTTATCAAATAGAAAAACTATAAAGTAAAGTTTGAATATAATAATATGTATTGTACATTATATTATATTCAATATAATATAATATTAAAATCTAAAAATAAAACAAAAATTGAACAGGGTAATTTTTGTACATTTTCTATTCAATTTTTAAAACAAAAGAATTTAAGAAAATAAATATAAATAAATAAATAAATAAAATAATGTGTAAAAAAGTTTAAAAATGTCAAGAATATTAAATTTAATAATGAAATAGGATACAACACTCTTGTAAATTATTTTATTTTTTTTATACAATATTTTAATAGTTTAGTAGTTGTATTTTGTAAATTAAATCTTTCTTTAATATTTAAAATTCTATTTTAAAAGATATTTAAGAAATGTTAAAATATTCTTGTGGTTATTTTAGGAATGTCACAGGATTTTTTACAAGTTAGTTTTACAAATAGATTGAATTTAGGGAATAGGTTTAAGAAAAACTGCATTTTAAATAACTAAATAGCTTCTGTCTCTAAATCTAGATGAGATATCTCACAGATGCAGTATACAAACGAGGAAGAGTGTAGTAGAGTAGACTGTGTCAACTCTGGGATACCCGTATGACCGTAACATATACATTATATCATCCGGTTAATTACTTTTGGCAAAATTTCAAACATTCAGCTTTATTAGGTGTAGAGTAATGCTCATATAAAAGAAGGAGTTGTATGGCAGCTACTCGAACCCTTTGCAGTAGACCAAACAAATTTTGCAGTAACTTTGGCCATTACACTAAACTATTTTTGGCAAAATTTCAGACACCCAGCTTCATTTGGTGTAGTATAATCCTCATATAAAAGAAGGAGTTGTATGGCAGCTACTCGAACCCTCAGCAGTAGACCAACTAAATTTTGCAGTAACTTTGGCCATTAGTGTAAAGCTCATATAAAAGAAGGAGTTGTATGGCAGCTACTCGAACCCTCTGCAGTAGACCAACCAAATTTTGCAGTAACTTTGGCCATTATACTAAACTACTTTTGGCAAAATTTCAGACACGCAGCTTCCATAGGTATAGAGTAATGCTCATATAAAATTAGAAGTTGTATGGCAGGTACTCGAACCCGTGGACCAAAATGGCTGAATTTAAAACTCGATTCCGTTTTTTGCATAAAAACGAATTTGTGAAAATTTCATAATCCTAGCTCCTTTACTTTTTGAGTTATCGTGATGACGGACGGACAGACGGACAGACGGACAGACAGACAGACGGACGGACGGACATACATAGCTAAATCGATTTATTTTTCGATTCTGATCCGATCCATACACTTGAGTCTATATCTACCCCCCCTCCTTCTCTGCGTCACAAACGTAATGGCAAATTTATTATACCCTTGGACTATACCCAACTAGCAATTCTAGGTCACCAAAACGTTGCCACAGCAAAAATTCGCAGCTATTTAGCTATTTTTACTAGGTTCAAAAATTATGAAAATGTTCTTATGACGTGATCATGATGTTGCGGTGATCAAAGTGGTGATCATATTTTGGCTTTCACGACGTTTTGACAACGTAACAAAGCAAATTAGCTGTGTGACTATTATGATACTGAAACTACAAAATAGCTATAAAATAGAAATACCTGTCATGATAGCCAAATAGCAACGGATGTGTAAAAGTTATGGCAAATGCAAACATGTTTGATCTTCTATGTCACTTACATGACAGCTTAATAGAAATATATGCTTAAAAGCTGCTATTACTGCAAGATCATTCGCCTATCAAATTTGCTATTCTGATAGCCAAAATAGCTTCCAAAATTATTTTGCTGTTATAATATCACAAATTGTAAATAAAATTAAATTGTTTGAATATATAAATAAATATTTTAAAAATTACAAAGTTCTTATAAATACAAACTTTGTAATTATGTAATTTATATCTAGTCTAAAGTATAAATTATAATTTTTATATGAACAAATATGATTTTCCAGAAGATAAGAAAGACTAAATTCACTTGCGATTAACATTTTATCGATTAATTTTCAAAAATACTTCGAAATAAAAAATGCACCATTAAAATATTGAGTATTTAATAAATAAATAAAAAAATTATTTTCAGGAAAAAATTATTTTCTCGAAAATATATTTTAAAAATTTTATTAAATCAAAAGTTAAAGTTGTAACAATTGTTAATAATAATTTAGTAGGGGTTTTAAGGGCAATAATCATTCTTTTATAATTTATAAAACTTAAATAATTTTGGTAATTTTTTCTGCCATGTTTTTTTTCACCATGTTTATTTTTGCCTTTATTAAAAAGCTATATATCTTTCATGATAGCTAAAAAATTAGTTTTTCAAAATAAATATTCTGATAGCGAATATAAAATCAAAAGGTCACAAGAATATATCAATTAGAATTTAAAGCAATTTAGATTTGTAGGCAGCAAATATTCTTTTTTAAAAAGTTATATAACTATCAGGGATTCATATTAAGTATATTTGCTGAACT
>OY720441.1:74655722-74687196 GCA_963082915.1 Dolichopus griseipennis | reverse complement strand
TATGGATGAACGTCAGAACTTCTAACTTATTTGGCTTTAGTTTTAATATTTAAATTTTCAAATTGCCTGACTGCATTTAACATGCAAAGGCATATTGAAAAAGTTGATGGTTATTATTACCTAAGAAATTGAGGTAATTTTAAACTTCGATTCTACAGAAAGAGTAGTACACAAAATTCACTATTACACAACGTTTTTTTTTTTTTTTTTTTAAGCTCTAACTGTTTAATTGTTAGGCTAATAAGCCTGTCTGTACAATATGTAAATGTTAGAACATGGGGTCATATTTAATTCGTATTATAAGATTTGATCTTAATTAATTCCACATACAATTTAAACATGAGATAGTACTAGGTCTTAAAGCATATAGATACGTCTTAGATTTTCATTAGATACAATTCTATTTTTGTATTTTATATCTGTGAGTTATATTATTGAATTAAATTAGTTGTTTATATTTAGCATTACAGTTATAGTAATTTATTTGTTATTAAATATATATAATTATTAATTAAGCCGTTAATTTCACTGGGATTAGATCCCGGGCCTTTTACATGAAAGGTCGGCACTTATCACTGTGCAACCCAACCGTTAATTGTTAACATAGTCCAAATTATGTTCAATCCTTCAAATACAACATACGCCGGTCTTCTAAAAGAATGGAGTACCTAATATTATTCTAAGTTATACCTGGTGAAGAAATTTATAGTTCATTCCAATTCCCATTTTGAAACTTGAAGCTGTCGCTATATCTCGAATCTCGCATTTTGGGAAAATGGTATATTTTGTCACTAATCAAAAAATTTACCATAACAATTTTCAACTTATATAACAAATATTTTTTATCACAAAAATTTTTTTTTTTTTTAGATTATAAATAAATTCTAATTGTTTATAAAGTATATTAACTAGTTCTTTATTTATTTTTTTATTTTTTTTTTTCTCTTGGATTTAATAATCCACGAAGGATTATGATAGGAAATAACTACATTGAAAATGGAAAAGGCAGGAGGAAAACCACAAAATAAAAGAATGTATAAATTACATTTAGAATAACTTATATTCATATACACATATGCACATCTGTATATGTGAAACTCATTACTAACAATTAATTTACTAAAAGTCTGAAAATTGCCCAAAAAACTTTTACCATTAAAATATATATATATGTACATACTGACATATATATAAATGATACATATATATAAAAAGAAACATAATCTTTAAAGTCTACCATTCTACACTTGATGGAATTTTCTTTTTACTTAAAACCTGAAAATAAAATATATATATATATATACATATATATATATATATATATTATATATAAAATAAAATATATTTTATATTTTATTATTTTTACTTCCTCTTCTTGTTTTTGTGTTTTTTTTTTCTACTTTTATCATATATTGTATTTATACATAAATTATTTCCTTTACACGTATACGTTCACACACAATATATATATATATATACAATATTTATATATATAATGAATATTATTTTTTATATTTACGTACAATATACGTACAGTAAATTTTTAGTCCCATGATGTCAACCTCTAGGGGGTCTTTATGTGCTTTTATGAGTTACACCAGTTACACAATATTATTATTATTTTTTTTTGTTTTTCTCATATTTTTTGGATTTTGTGGATTTGTTTCCATATTTTCTTTTGGTATTTATATTTTTTTTTATTCAATAATTATAGACGGAAAATATACGTACAAATATTTAAGTCCAAGATACTTGAAAAATTATAAATAAAAAAAAAAACAAAAAAAAAACTGAACTGTAATAAAAGCAAAAGAAAATAAAAAAAAAACAAAACACATTTAGTGTCCTTCAACTTCCTAGGAATGAAAGCACCATCCAAAACAAAAAAAAAGGACATCAACACGTTAAAATTGTATACGGGCGGGAAAAAAAAAACCAAAACAATACAACAAAAAAATGTTAAATGAAAAAAAAAAAATAAAAAAATAAAACAACAACAAAATGAAAGTTATGTCACAATAAAAAACAATGAGTAAGAAAAAACAGAATTCCATGATTGTACGTACAATCATAGTGTCACAAACTTTATGTTTTGGATTTAATATTTTAGTCTCAAGGATTAAAGATAAATTTTTAGAACGATTTTGCAAAACAATAGTTTTAAATGGAATTCTAGCAAAAGCTCCGTTATTTCGAAATTTTTATACCATACGCTATATTTGGCACGGGGAAACAAGGTTGTTCAACTGTTTTTTTTTTATATGAGGTACTAATTGGCTTCTTAACTAAACATTAACTATTAGGAGCTTCATGGAATATATGTAAGCCCATATATGTAACATATGCCATATTTGGCACGGGGAAACAAGGTTGTTCTACTGTTTTTTCTTATATGAGGTACTTATTAGTTTCTTAACTAATCTTTGGCTATTAGGAGCTTCATGGAATATATGTAAGACCATATATGTACCATACGCCATGTTTGGCACGGTGAGAGAAGGTTGTTCAACTGTTTTTTTCTTATATGAGGTACCAATTGGTTTTTTAACTAATCTTTGACTTTTAGTAGCTTCACGGAATATATGTATGCATATGTATTATTTGTATTATTCTTTTGTAGTTTATATAATGTAAGATCATAAACCGTTATTTAAGCAAATGGTTTCTAAAAAGAATTTTTATTGAAGTTTTGAACCAATATGTCTGGGAACTGATAAACTCAGTATTTTACTAATGGCTAAAGATCCCAAATTAACCTTATTAGATTTGAATAAAATTGATCCTATCACAGGATTCCACGGAGTGAGAAAAATTTAGCTTCATAAATTATTCAAACATTTGACATTTAAATTATGAACCACATTTGACGTTTAATAATTTGTTTTTAATTTGAATGTGCGCGCAAAATATTGTAGACTTGCGTTAACTCACATTATTCACCTGTCATGCATCGTGTTGTTATTTTTTAATTTTATAAAATAAATTATTCTGAGAATCAATATTACAAAACCTCTATTTGATTATGAAATATGTTTTGTATATATTACAAAAAAAAAAAAAAAAACAAAAATAAAATTAAATATGTAATTTATATGCGTAGATTTTCTTTCTCTTTTATTTTTTACATTAAATACTTTTCGAAAAACTTTTTTTCTGTTTGAAAATATACTACAGATACAGGGTGTTACAAAACCACTTCAACATTTATTGAACAAGAATAATTTAATATTATTTATAGGAATTTTTTTTTGAAATTTTTTGCAAAATGAGGGATTTAACAGTTAGGTAACTTAACTACATTATATAAAAAAATTACTCTATTCTATTGTTTAATTTATCCGTGTTGTACAATCAACAAAGCGTTTGTGTCATATTGATAGTCTCTGTGCTTTAACATAATGGAAAAATAATATTGAAATTGAATTTATTAATAGAAACACAAACAAGTTATTCTGAGCTTAGTATACAATATTTGTTTTATAAAATGGTGTTATTGATTAAATTTTCAGTTTTAAATGAAACTTTATCCCGTTATAAAATTGTATTTCATGTATTTTGATTTTTAAATGACTTTCATTTTTCGAATTGTACTTCAGCTCTTTAATCCTGTTTTTAACTAACTTTAAATATTCGAACTTATTGTTATAGTGTTAGTAGAATCTATTCTTTTGTTTGAGTCAAAATGAGGAAAACACAACTTCTACTCAAGCAATTTTGAACATAATAAAAACCGGTTTGGTTCGTATGATAGTAGGTTGTGCCAAACTCTAGAGTCTAGAATCTTGAATACTAGTGTACCTTTTAACGGTATTTCAAATATTTGAGGAGGCTTCAACTTCAACTCCTTTAAATGCTGTTCAGGATCATAATGTAAATTGCAACTAAATTTATACCGGGCTAAAACCAAATTTAAAACAGAAGAAGTAAGAAAAATAACGGTGTTTTTATTGGAAAATGAAATCGACTGATTTAAGAGACTCCTTTCGTCGAAGATATCCTAAAAAATAAAGTACACAATTTTTTTTCATATTTGAATATTATTTCACCTATATATATTATATATATGTATATATGTGTATATATACTCACATACGCCTACATTATACATATCCATTACAAAAATTCATATAGGTACATATATATAAATAAATATATATATTGAATTTATTATAAACAAATGACCAAGCAACAGTACAAGCACTCTCTTTAAAAATATAATATATGAAATTTGTTGAATATAAAATAAAAAAAACAACAAAAAAGAAAACAACAAAAATAACAGTAAAAGCATATAAAAAAAAATTCAATATAAAACAATAAATCTCAGATAAGATCTCTTTAATTTGTTGTTAACCCCAGTTATTAATTTTTTTTTTTCGCTCCTGGGAGCTTTAAAAGTAAGACAAAACAAAATAAAAACAAAAAATAAAAAACCGTAATCATAAGAACAGTAAATATTATAACATATATAACGGGATTTTTGTTTTTATTTTGTACGCCATCAACTTTTTATTTCTTTATGATTTTGAAAGTTATTGATATCGTGCTAGATAAATATAAAGGAAATAAAAATATAAAAAAAAAACAAAAAACAAAAAAACTACAAATAGAAATATAAAAACTATACAAGTATATAATCAATATAGATATATCTACAGATAAAATTATATAACGGAACAAAAAAAAAATAAAACGAAAAAAAACAAAAGCAACAAATAAAGTTTATTAATAAAGTACAAAAAAAAACGAAGCATAAATATAAAAAGAATGTCCTAATTGAGAAATTTAAAAGTTTATTATTTACCGTTATCGGTTTTTTTTAATATAAAAAAAAGTTAGGGTATAGGGTATATATTAAAATTAAATAATGATTTAATTCCAAAACAGATAACAAAAGAAGGAAAATTTGACAGGATCGTAAGTTTATCGTAAAATTATTATACCTATTACGGGGTAAATTATATTGCATAAAGGTCAAATAGAATTTTTTGTATAACAACACTACTTGTGTGAATGCATATTTTTATACGCTGCAAAAAGTTACACCATAAATCCGACGACGTCACGTGACGTAAGAAGGATCATCTGAACCTTTACTATGTCGGCCACTTTTTTATACCCGTATGACTAAAGGGTATACTAAATTTTAAATTAGGATTGAGATGCAGGGAAAGAGGGAGAGGGGTCTTAGATGTAGACTCAATCGATTTGAAATCGAATCATCGATTTAGCTACGTTTGTCCAATAGCCGTCATCGAAACCAAAGTCTGAAATTTAGAACAGTAGGTTCGAGTAGCTGTGATACAACTCCTTCTTTTATATGAGAATTTCTCTACAACTAATGAAGCTGGGTATCTTTATTTTTATGGCCACAGTTTCTGCAAAATTTGGTTGGTCTACTGCAATGCCTTCGAATAGTTGAAATACAACTTCATATTTCACATGAGCATTATTTTATACATAATAACGCTGAATGTTTGAAATTTTGTCAATACTATAGTTAACTTTAATAGCCAACGTCTGAATAAAATATGGTATATATGTAGTGCAAGAGGTTCGAAGAGTTGCCTTTCAACTTATATTTTCTTTTGTTCATAACTTAAAGCCTAATAAGTTGTATTTAAAATTTTTGCCAAAAGTAATTAACCGAATAGTATAATAATCTTAATATTGCGGTCATATGGGTATTCCAGAGTTGACACAGTCTATTCTACTAAACTCTTCCTCGTTTTCTGGACGATTTAGAGCTTGCTTTCCATCTATTTAACTGATAGGCTCACAAGTGTGTCTATACTACAGTTAGTACTTGCTGGAGAAGGTTATACAAGGGGAAAGCTAACGGGCAAGTTATTTTCCTTAAAATTAGAATAGATATGTTAATGAATTCCTCATACTATTACTTACTTATTAAATTAAAATAATTCTATTTGTATTTACTATGTTGTAATAACTTCATACTTGAGTTGTAAGATATTTTTGTATCTGTGAGTTATATTATTCAATTAAAATGTTTTCTTATACTTTGTATTTGTTTATATATTATTAATAGAATTAAAAAGCGAGACCTTCAAATGAAAATAAGGTATTCCAACAATTATAACATAAAGCCGTTAGAGTTCTTAAAAATATTTCAATTTTTTTCTTGTTTATTTAAAAAGATTTAATTTTCGATTTGCATGATCGTTACTCCGTAACACTGAAGTTGGACAGTGAAATTTATTTTCCAAATATTTCGTCTCCAGTTAAAAATTATTTAATTTGATGCAGTAATAGAAAACCTCATACATGAGAGAAATTCTTGAAAATTTTTCAAAACTCGTGGACTTAATTCCAGAAAATTCGTCAATTCCCATATAAATTTATATTTATTAATTTTAATACAAACATTTCAAAACTGAAGATTCTTAGAAATTTAAGAAAAAAACAAAACATTTTAAATCCATTGTTAATAGTTATTTTTTATTATGAATGTAAACTTTAATCACTTAGTGATAAATTAAAAAACAAACCAATCAAATATAGTGTTATATTTCTGAATAATAAAAGGGTGTGACAATTAAATGCAAATATTTTATATTTACGTAGGAATTTCATTGTATATTTTTACCTACACAAAAAAAAAATTCCCAGTATAACATTTTCCAGTGAAGGAATAAAATGATCAAATAACAGTTAACAGGTATCAATTATTACTTTTAATAATAATAACAGATTATAAAAATGAATTTAATGAAAATTTCAAAAAACATTGCATAGGTAATTAAATTTTATTTAATTGGAAAAAATTGTTTAGTGATAATTTGGATTATAAAAAAAGCCAATTATGAATAAAACTAAGGGTTCTTTAAAAAGCACGTTTTAAAAATTAAAACAATGTATAATAATAACTTTTGTTACAGAGTGTATTGAAAAATAATTTATAATAATTTTTTGGAATATTATGTTAAACATTTATTACCCCCAGACAATGTCGACGTCGTTTGAAAGCCGCAAATGTCAAACAAAGTTAAAACATATGACAATTTGCGTGGAGGCTTGAATTGTCAGATTTGTGTTGTAAAAATGTTAATCTCTTCTAGTAGTATTGAATAAATACCTATGCCGGTTTACTGAAAATAAAAACCCCGAACAATATAAAATCTCAAAAAAAAAAAACTTGAATTAAAATAAATTGTTTTTGAAATTATCAAAATTCAGCTGCTGAATTAGAAATATTTTTTAAGTACTAAATAATTTTGCATTTGGGATTTTTCCCATAAAAATAAAATTTAGGATATGTTTTTTTTAGTAAAGTGTCATACACCCATAAATTAGTTTCCATTTCATTTTGTTGCTAGTAGAGGTTAATAATTAGAAAAATAAAAAAAATTTCAAAATGCGTTTGACATTTTCACCAAAACCTGTTGTTTATTTGAGCTGTGAAAATTTACAGATGATGCGCGACAAAAGCGTCGACATTATTTCAGGATTTATATTTGAACAGTTTTAAAAATTCAAAAGAAAATTTATTCAATTTTAAAGAACCCTTTCTAATTAAAAATAAAACACATGTTTCAACATAATTTTGGGGCTTCTAGTTTTGTATATCTCTTTAATAATAATTTTTACTTGTATTAAAGTTACAGATGTTTAAAAACTTTCTGTTTTTGACCCCTTACAGCTTCTTAACGAAGGACAATACTTAAGTTTTCTTAGAAGATCTCTCAAAATTGTAGATCTCATGTTTCTAACTGAAACCGTTTTGAAAATATAAGAGTAGGAGTATTTTTCTAAAATTGAGTATTGCATAGTGATAAATTAAAGTACTTACTGTATGACAATTCAATTCATTTGTGTTAAATCATCTATATTTATAAAGGTTTTAAAAACAGCTGTCATTTTGCTTTTTGTCATAATAATTTATATATGGGACATTTTTTTAACTTTGGAGGCCTTAAGATCGAAAACGGATGGGGCTTTCTTTTACTCATTTCAAAATTTTATAAACATACTGACGACAGGACGATGAACAGAACGGAGAGAGTTAAACTATAGACGCATATTTTTTTTCAAAATTTTTTTTAAAATTTTACGTTCGAACAGTCGAACGGAACAGTTTGTTAAACGAGAGTGTTAAACTATGAACGCATATTTTTTTTTTAAATTTTTTTTAAAAGGAAATATAAACAAATAAATGTTTCAATTGCACTTTTAAATTCGTAGAATTTATAAATATGAAGTATTTTCAAATTAAATATAAAATTTATAATTGAAAATTATGTAATTTAATTTGTTAGAATACTTGTGTAAATAATAACTAATAATAATTTTCTAAACTTACATAACTTTCGATGTTAAAAAAACATTTTTTTTTCAAATATTTCGTTTAAATTCCTGGTTTTATTTTGTTTTCCTGGAAGTTCGGATTTTTCAATTATATTAAACCCTTCACGAGTAATTAAATTACATAAACTACATGTAACGCCATAAGCCTTTTATGTGAAATAACTAATATTATCATTATTTAGTATATTTAATAAAATTAATTGTAAATTTTAAGAATTTAGTTCTCATGATTTATTTAAACGCCACGTATTTTTTACATTTTTCAAAATTTTGAAAAAATGTTCCGGTATAGTTTTACTCTGTGCGTCCGTCCGTCGTTAGGAATAGACAAGTAAAAATAGTTTAATGTAAGAACTTTTTGCTGTAGTCGCATCTGCTACCGAGCTACAGCCCTCCAAAAAATTTAAAAAAAAGGCATTTATTTAAACAGTTATAACAAGTTGTATTAGGTCTACTTTCAATCTGAAAACGGGAGAATATTGCTTTCATAACCCTTATAAATTTATGAAACGCAAATGTTTAGGTCAATGTTGCCATACAAAACTAAAATATACCGTTATGCAAAACTCCTATTTTTGCAAAATTTTTGGCCCACAAATCTTTTGAACGGCTTAAGCTATAAACATGAAATTTTGGGAGAAGTTATATAATTTGAAATTAGTAGCAGTCGTCGTAAGAAATTTTTTTATTGAAGCCCCCTTTTTTGGAGCTGAATTCAAATATTTAAAATTTGCTATTTTTAAGCAATTGTAACTTAAAACCCTTCCCAAGGTTTTTTTTAGTAATATACAAAATTCAAAGCTCCAACATTATATTTTAACATGTGTCAAAGGTTTTTCTTAAATTTAAAAGGATTCCTTAAAAATGTTTCTTTGTTTTAACCATTTTTGCTTAGATAATAAAATTCGAAGTTTAGCTGGAAGTCATAATTTATTTTCTAAACCTGAAATTGTTGGGAGGAGGTATTAGATCCTTGAGAATCGTCATAAGTTTGCTTAGTAAAAATTTTGTAACCTTTCCCAATGAAAAGATATTAGGACTTAAAAATTTCCCATTTTTATATAGATATTTTTATATTATCACTAATACTGTCAGTTAGTGGTACATTATAATATTAGAGATCTGATCATAAATTCATAAGAATTGTATTGTGTAGAGGTTAACGAATTGTCTTTGGTTGTAAAAAGATGTGAGTTCGATCCTTTTAAAAAATAAAATTTTTTATTATACCCGTATGACTATATGTCAAAGGGTATAATAAATTTGCCATTACGTTTGAGACGCAGAGAAGGAGGGGGGGGGTAGATATAGACTCAAGTGTATGGATCGGATCAGAATCGAAAAGTAAATCGATTTAGCTATGTATGTCCGTCCGCTCGTTCGTCTGTCCGTCCGTCTGTCCGTCCGTCCGTCCGTCCGTCCGTCCGTCCGTAATGACGATAACTCAAAAACTAAAGGAGCTAGGATCTTGAAATTTTCGCAAATTTATTTTTTTGCAATAGCCGTCATCGCTATTTTAATCCAGCCATTTTGGTCCATGGGTGCGGGTAGCTGCCATACAACTTCTTTTTTTTGTATGAGCGTTTCTCTGTACCTGTTACAGCTTCGTGTCTGAAATTTTGCAAAAAGTAGTTTAGTTTTATGGCCAAAGTTACTACAAAACTTGGTTGGTCTACTGCACAGGGTTCGAGTAGCTGCCATACAACTCCTTCTTTTATATGGGCATTACTCTATACCTTTTGAAGTTGGGTGTCTGAAATTTTGCCAAAAATAGTTTAGTGTAATGGCCAAAGTGATTGCAAAATTTGGTTGGACTTCTAAACAGGGTTCGAGTAACTGCCATACAACTCCTTCTTTAATATGAGCATTACACTACACCTAATAAAGCTAGTATGTTTGAAATTTTGCCAAATATAATTAATGTTTATATTAATAATGATAAAATGTTTATATAATGGTCATACGGGTATCCCAGAGTTGACACAGTCTACTCTACTACACTTTTCCTCGTTTTTAATTATAAATTAGTAATTTAGTCATCAGTACTAAGTTTAGTCACTAAAACTAAACTTAGTATAAAACTCTATTTAATTTTGAAAATGTGCTTTTTTAAAATCCTTGGATTTTTAATGACTTCTTTACACACATTTTGTTGTTTTGTTAATTCTGAAGTTTTCCAAAGATAAAATATTTCATTTCTTTAAAATTTAAAAAGTTCTTGATTAAAATGAAATTTCAAAGTTTAAGACTAATTTAACGAATTTCTTCTTGGAAAGGTTTCGCATAAATATTTCTAGACTACACGTGCGATACAAGATAATGGAAAAAAAACAACATATTTACAAGTTTTATTTTAATGTAAACCAAAATGTACAAAAACCATCAATTACATAAAATATAATAAAGTGATAAGTAAACATTTGTGACCCGACAATTTATCTTGCGTAAAATTTTAATTAGGTGTAAAAATAACATTCAAGAGTTTTTTTTTTTAAATTTCGTCAGGGAAGAATATATGTAAGAATGTAAATTATTTAAATTTTTTACTTTACGAACGATTGCTGAGTTTTATTTTGTTGAGCCTCTAGGTGGCACAATGTAGAGAGTGCCAACTTCAATACGAAAGGCAGTCGGTTCGATTATTAGTAAAAGTGGAAAAAAATTTTGTCAGGTTTTCGAAATCTACTCAGCAATTGGGTTCAAATGAATGGCGTAGCCAATGGCTTTATATTTTTAATTTAAAATACATTAATATAAAAAATTATATAAATATATACAAATAATTAAATTTATATTAATATAACTCACAGATATAGCAATACCTTTGTCTATTGAATCTATTGAAAATCTATGACATTTCTACTTGTTATAAGACCTAGTACTACATAATATTTAAATAATATGTGAAATTAATTAAGATCAAATCTAATAATAAGAACATAATATGCCGCCCTGCTCCAAAATATATCTGTGGTTTAGACATATCAATTAGCCTAACAATTAAACGCATATTTTTTAAGCTACAAACATCTACAAGGACCTACAGTAATCACTTTTGCAAAAATATTTTTCGGGATTATCACAATATTCTGATAAACATATTTGCGAAAGCTTAAGTTGTTCTAGTAATTGACTTAAAATTTTTGTATATGTGTGACTAAATGCCATAGAAATATTTATTGAACAAAATTATTAGATGTATTCACACATTGTATCACTTTCTTCGCTTTATAAAGGATCTTGACCAAATTATATATATATATAATCCTTAATATATTTTTTATAATAGTGGCTCCTTTGCAGTAAAAAACAGATTTGAAATTTATTAATCCTTTTCGACACTATACATTGTACCTAATTTTTCAGTGGTTTTATACTAAAACCTAAAAATTTTGAACAAGTCCCGTTAACTAATTAAGGCACTATAATTTTAAGTAATTTTTATTTTTTAATTAAACTAAGTTGTATATATATATAACAAATATTATATAGTTTTCAAGTCTATATCAATCTTAATTTGAACATGGGACTAAGATTCATTAATATTTCCTAAAAATTTTGGGCCGTACTGCCAGTTCTTATATAAGGTATATTTTAAGCAGGTGATTTGAATCCTTTTCCAATCCTTCAATCCTATTCGAAAACAATTTATTATTATCCTTCCCAAAAAAATTTTATATGTTATCTTAAAAAAATAAAATTTATGTTTGTAATACATAAACTCCTTATAAAAATAAATAAAAAAAAAAAACAAAAACAATAAAAATGTATATAATATGTATTATACATATGTATACATATTACTTACATGATATACATATATATATAAATACTGTATATCATGTAAGTAAATAATTAAATTTAAAAGGTAATGAAATTTTTAACTTACTTACAAGTAGTTGTGGGGGTTACAATATAAAGCTTGTTGATATGTTTATATACTCCAAATTTATGTACATAATATATAAATATATATGTATAATATGAGCATTTAATGAAATTACCTGAAAATATAAATAATTAAATCGTTTATTAAAATTTAATAATTCGTGAAAATTTTGTTAAAAAAAAAAACAATGCAATAATATAATATTAACGAGAGTGTTTAAAACTAAATAAAAATTAAATTTTATAACATTCATAATACCAACACATAAAATTAAAAGGAAATGCTATCAAAAAGATATTCAGTGATTATAATATGTAATTTTTACACGCGCTGTTTAATTAATAATTAATATTTTGTGGGTTTAAAAAACTCCAGATTTTGATATGGACTGGAAAATTTATTTTTACGTAGTGGAGGTAGGGGAAGTTCCTAAAATAAAAATTTTATTTTGTCGAGACCCAGAAAGAAATTTTTATGGTTTTTTTTTTAAATAATAATAAAAGAAATATGTGTATATAATACGAGATAAATATATATTATATACGTAAAATAAATAAGATTTATGGTAGATCCTTATTAGTATAATTAAAAATGCTTAAAAAAATAAAATGTAATTTATAATAACTCAAATTATCATAAAATTTAAATTATATATATATACATATATATCTTTAAATATATTATTAATACCTATTTATGTACAAGGTTATTTTAAATTAGATAATAAAATTGAAGTTAGGTATAAAATGATTTTGAAAAATTTTATATTTTAAAAGATATAATTTTCCAAGAAGTATCTATTTATAAAACTATCAATGTATCTGCATAATTTATCTGTAAGTAAAATTATTAAATTAAAATTTTGATTGATTTTTATAAAAATTTTTTAATAGATACAATCCTTTTTCAAAAATAAACTATATTATGTAAATATTACATATATCCTCCACCAAAATTGAATTTTGTACAATTAGGACAAAATTGCATTAAGCTTTGCTTTATTACAAGGTGGTTTGAATAAAATTAAAATGATTGGATGAGTTTCTTTTAAATTTAAAGTCTTGAAATCTTCTTGTGTTTTTAAATTCTGCATCCTGTTATTTAAAAAATTCATAGCATTAGCAAATAGAAAGAAATAAATGTGTTGGGGATCTCTTGAAGGTCGTTAAGAGTAGTAATCCAAAATTCTTATCTATATATGGAGTTTTAATTTCGACTCAATATAAATAAAGAGTACAAATTGAAGATTAGAACTAAACTATTTGAATAATCTATTCGTGTTGATACATGAATTATAACCTATAAATATTAGAATTATTCGAGTAATTGAAGGCTGTTAAGTTAACACAATTAAAATAATAGCTAGGTGACTTTTAACGCCAAACGTGCTATTTCCAACTAACCAGCCAACTTAGATTCAAATACATTAGGGTTCTTGCTATAGCCAAGAAACAGTCACTTGCAAAATAAAGCTTTCTAGAAACGAGGAATAGTGTGGTAGAGTAGACTGTGTCAACTCTGGGATACCCGTATGACCGTATGACCGTAACATATACATTATATCATGCGGTTATTTACTTTTGGCAAAATTTAAAATATTCAGCTTTATTAGGTGTAGAGTAATGCTTATATAAAAGAAGGAGTTGTATGGCAGCTACTCGAACCCTTTGCAGTAGACCAACCAAATTTTGGAGTAACTTTGGCCATTACACTAAACTATTTTTGG
Organism: Dolichopus griseipennis; assembly: GCA_963082915.1. Classification (NCBI taxonomy): domain Eukaryota; kingdom Metazoa; phylum Arthropoda; class Insecta; order Diptera; family Dolichopodidae; genus Dolichopus; species Dolichopus griseipennis. The sequence goes on along the minus strand of OY720441.1, from coordinate 74,673,256 downwards.
CAAAATTTCAGACACCCAGCTTCATCAGGTGTAGTGTAATCCTCATATAAAAGGAGTTGTATGGCAGCTGCTCGAACTCTCAGCAGTAGACCAACCAAACTTTGCAGTAACTTTGGCCATTACACTAAATTATTTTTTGCAAAATTTCAAACACCCAGCTTCATCAGGTGTAGTGTAAAGCTCATATAAAAGAAGGAGTTGTATGGCAGCTACTCGAACCTTCTTTAGTAGACCAACCAAATTTTGTAGAAACTTTGGCTATAAAATTAAACTACTTTTGGCAAAATTTCAGACACACAGCTGCAATAGGTACAGAGAAATACTCATATATAAAAAGAAGTTGTATGGCAGCTACCCGAACCCATGGACCAAAATGGCTGGATTTAAATAGCGATTCCGGTTTTTGCATAAAAACGAATTTGTGAAAATTTCATAATCCTAGCTCCTTTATTTTTTGAGTTATCGTGATGACGGACGGAAATACATCGCTAAATCGATTTATTTTTCGATTCTGATCCGATCCATACACTTGAGTCTATATCTACCCCCCTTCCTTCTCTGCGTCACAAACGTAATGGCAAATTTATTATACCCTTTGACTATATAGTCATACGGGTATAAAAATAATTTAATTGGCACCATATAGGGTAAACTCCAGAGTAGCAAACTAAAAGACATATTTTTCAGTATTTTGAAAAGCCGTAGTTCAGAACGGCATGAACGACAAAGATGAAAATTCCAATTTTGTAACCAAAAGCCCAGAAATTTACAAAATTTATTATCAATATATTTACTAGGATATGGAAATTACAGAAGAAACTTAATAATTTGACGAGATAAAGAATTTGACCACTAAAAGAATTTGACTTTGAATCGCGCTAGCATCGCAATTGACATTTTGTCTACCTTTTAAAGATGCAATACTTAAGTATAAGGAAATACTTATATTTTAATTTTTACTGTATTAAAATTATAATAAAGAGGAAGAGTGTAGTAGAGTAGACTGTGTCAACTCTGGGATACCCGTATGACCGTAACATATACATTCTATCATCCGGTTAATTACTTTTGGCAAAATTTCAAACTTTCAGCTTTATTAGGTGTAGAGTAATGCTCATATAAAAGAAGGAGTTGTATGGCAGCTACTCGAACCCTTTGCAGTAGACCAACCAAATTTTGCAGTAACCTTAGCCATTACACTAAACTATTTTTGGCAAAATTTCAGACACGCAGTTTCCATAGGTATAGAGTAATGCTCATATAAAATTAGAAGTTGTATGGCAGGTACTCGAACACGTGGACCAAAATGGCTGAATTTAAATAGCGATTCCGTTTTTTGCATAAAAACTAATTTGTGAAAATTTCATAATCCTTAGTTCCTTTACTTTTTAAGTTATCGTGTGACGGACGGACGGACATACATAGCTAAATCGATTTATTTTTCGATTCTGATCCGATACATACACTTGAGTCTATATCTACCCCCCCCCCTCCTTCTCTGCGTTACAAACGTAATGGCAAATTTATTATACCCTTGGACTATATAGTCATACGGGTATAAAAATATTAATTACTGTAATTATAAAAAAAATTTCAAATAATTATTAAAATTCTCCACAATAAATTCTGTCACATTTGAACTGCATTGAAACTTAGATACAATAGATACAATAAATATAAATTTTAATTACTTCCATATAAAATCAAAATTTAATTAAAAAATTGTAAAAAAAATGGATGAATTGCAAATGACAAAATGATTAATGACTAATTAAAATAAAATAATTATAATATTAATACTAAAATTTAAACTTAATTAATAATTTAAATTGGATGATTTTTCATAATTTACAATGAAGTACAACGGTACTTTTTTTTTTGAAAACATTTCCATTAATTAGTCAAATTTATTTCACGAAAGTTTTTAAAAATCTACATTATTAATAATTTCAAAAGTATAATTTTTGTCAAAATTTTTTTCCAAAATTTTATTTAATTTACACCTGTTTATTTTTTAATTTTTATATACGTATAATATATTCTAATTTAATAATTTTAATAAAATTATATTTTTTAATTAAAAATTAAAATAAAATAAAAATATAAAAAACTAAGTTTTTTTTTTGAATTTATAATTTATTAATGGAGTTTTTTGTTTTTTATATTTTAAAATATAATTAAATTATTATAGAATTATAATAATTATAATAATTTATAAAGGTAGAAGCAAAAAAAAACAAAAAAAAAGATAAAAATGAATAAAATATAATTAAAGTAATATTTTTCCCTAATTAAATAATTCGTTTTTCTATTTTTTTATTTTTTATTTTTATTTTATCTTTGTATAATATAAATCTATAGATACATTTAGTTATATTTTAATAGTTAGAGTATCTAACCTTCATTATAAGTTATTATTATTGTTTAACGCCTTTTAAAAAGAAAAAAAAAAAATAAAAGAAAAAATTAAAAAGAGAAAGATTAAAATAGAGATGAAAAGAGATAGAAAGATATGAATAAAATTTTGTGAATTTTAAAAAATTTTTTTTTGCCATTATTAGTTACCAGTAAACTTTTTATAAAGTTTTCTTGGTTTTAATCACTTTGTATATTATAATATGTATACAATATACAGAGTGTCCCACTGTTAAATATCATGAAATAAGGATGTAAAAAGTGGAGGTGACTACTAACTCTATGAAATGGCGACCTAATCGTGAAGGACTCATGAGAAACTCACACAATTTATACCTAAACCATCTTTTGCCCACCCATTATTGGAAAACAATAAGAAGCTAATATTGACCTTTCTCATAAACCTTAAAATATATTATAAAATTGGTGGTACCACATAGTTCATAGTTTCAGAGTTTGTAAATTTGTCTACAAACCTAGATGTTTACGATCATATATCGTAAGCTCTGTCTATCCTATGGTACGTGTAGTAATTTTCCTAGATTTTAGAGTCACATCTGAAATTTTCCATTCCAGTTCATGTTAAGATGTCCTCTGTCCTAGGCACATAATTTATAGCTTCAGAGTTTGTAAATTTATCAATATAGCTAGGTGTCTGCCATCACATTTCGTAGTTAATGTTGAGATGTCCTCTGTCCTAGGCACATAGCTTATAGCTTCAGAGTTTGTAAATTTGTCTACATAGGTAAGTATCTGCCATCACATTTCGCAAGCTCTGTCTATCCTACGCTGCGTGCAATAATACTCCTAACTTTAAGAGTCACGTCTGAAATTTTCCGTCCTTGTTTATGTTAAGATGTTGAATTGAGATTAGAGGACTCAATGTTTTCTTCCAGAATCAGTTGTAGCCTTTTACGATTCATATGAGTTGTTTCTTTGCGTTTGACTGCTAATTAACAACTAACTATTGCTTCATTCGATGTACCCATGACATTTTCAATATTTTACGATATTACGAACCCTTCAACTTTCGTTTTATTTTATTAAATTTCTACTCCTTTAAAGGGTCCCTCTTTCTCTCTATCATTTATTTTATACTTCAGTTTCATAAGCCGTTATATTCACTAGGATTACTAATCAGCTGTAGGGACTTTAAAATTCCTCGAGTTTTTTGATTTGTAGTATTTCCATAATCAGCGCGTCTATAGCACAGTAAATCCCATCCACTTTCCATAATTTTCAATTGTTGGACATGCTGTACATTCATATACATTTTATATTATTTATTGTTATAAGCATATACTAAATGTGTGTATACTCATTAAAACTATTAGTATTAATTTTAAATATTATATACCTATATATACCTAAACCAAAATCTGATTAATTCTAACGTAATTTACTAGAAATATAATGAAAAAAAAAATACAAAGATACAAAAAAACCATTTTCATATTTCATATAATTTTAATTCATTCTATTTTTCACATTTCCTTCTCTTTCAGTCAAACAGAAATCAAAATTAGATAAATAACATGTACTTAGTTTATATATATATATATATATATATATGTGATATGTATATTATATATACATTGTATATATACCGTAAAACTGTTTAAGTGTGTACAAATAAAACGAATCCTTGAAAATTAATCCCAATCTGCTTAATTTACCTTTCATATCCCTTTCACACAAATATATATACATATATATTTTATATAATTAAAGGTATATATGTATGTTTTTTTTTGGGTTTTTCCAAAAAAAACTTAAAAAAAAAATTTTGTGAAAAATACTTTTTCCTAAAATTTATTTAAATTAAAATTTAAACATTTTTTAAATGAAATAAATTACTGAGCGATAAATTTAATTAGAGCTAAATATAAAAAAAAAAATAAAATAAGAAAAAAATAAAAAAACAAAAGAAACTAAAATAACATTAAATATATTATAATAAAATAAAAGAAAATTATAACAAATTTAATAGAATTAAAATAAAAAAATTAGTATATGTATAAATGTTTTAAACATTAGCAAATTTTCATCTTATAAAATTTTTATTTAAAAAAAAAGGGTTGCCAGTGTATATTTATTTTAATAAAGTAGATTATATTTTAAATCAGTTGTTGTTGTAAACTGTATTATAACTGTAAACTGTAATTGATAATAACATGTTTTAGTTTTGGATTTAGAAGATTTAATAATGCTATTAATTAAGATTTAGGCACTTAAATGCGATAATAGGATGCATTTGGGATTGGTAGAGAAAACTACAGTTATTTATTATAAATTACAATTCAAACTGTATTATCTATGTATAGCAATTAATCGAAATGTGATTTAGTTTAACTTTAAGAGACTTATTAGTTTAGTTAATAATTTTTCAATTTAGTCACTTAAATGCGATAACAGGACGCATTTGGGATTGGTAGAGAAAACTACAGCTATTTATATTTAAAAATTATTAAAAGCAAGTCTATATGATACATTTTTTGTTTTATATATATTTTATTTTGCAGCCAAATATCACATACAATGTGGTAGGAGAGTGAAACCGACCTGTCCTATTCAGGTGATCCCAGCGGGAGATGACATATTAATATCTTAAGGAGATTTGATTAACATTCGTTTATTGGATGGAAAATTTATATGAGAGGCTTTTTAAAAAGTGATTTTTGTAGAGGATTATATAAAAACAGAATTAAATATAAAATCGGGCTGTGTACTTGAAAAAATCAATTTCCGGTTGCATGTTTGAGAAAAAACTAAGTCTATGTCATATTACTTATTTTTTTGGTGTCAAAATTGTTAAAATCTTGTAGTTTTATTTTGTAAATTCTTTAGTTGAATTAGACCACTTCAGTTCTGAGACTGAAACTCCACATCCCTTATCTTATATTTTTTAACAATTACTAATCATGTCACAATAATATAACTTCATACTATTTCTAGCCACTTTTAAGCTTATTCTATACAAGTCTGAGATTGTCTTCTACGAAATGTTTTAAGACTTCAAAGTAAAGAGAGGAGTATTAACTTTCTAGACCTATATTCGAGACTTGTTGAAACTGTATATAGACTATAGCCAACCTTAAATAATAGAATTATAAATGTATACCGTGATTTCAAGAAAATAATTAGTGACTGAAAACTGTTTCACAGTTATCCAAAGAAGCACTGTATAAAACTACTTTTTTGCAGTATCATTTATATTCAATTATACTCTGTTTCGAAAAAAAATTATTAAAAAGTTAAAAAAATAATCAAAAATTCCTACTCTAAATTTAATTTAATATGAAATTTTTCGATTTATTTAATATAAAAATAAAATTTAAACAACAACATATCATAAAAAACGTGATGCCGTGTTTCATGCAAAAAGGAAATCCTATATCCCTTTGATTTCATTTATGAAATAAATAGATTTTTATAGGTATAGGTATATATATATAAATTTAAAAATAATGAAAATAAAAATGTTAACAATAAAATCATAAAAAATGTAAAAAAAAAACAAAAAAATTGACACGAATATAATGAAATCATCAACAATAAATTATTTTATACACGAAAAATAATAAAATGTCACACGGATATTTTGTATGGTAGGTCACACTCTACTAAAAATTTGAATGAATTTATTTGGTAGATATATGACGTATACTATGAACAATAACCATTTGATATGAAAATTGATTTGATTTGTTATGATTACATAATCTAGGTACCTTTATGATATTGATTTCAATAAAAATATATTAATAAATATTAAAAAAAAATAAAATTAAATTTAATTATTTAAAATAAAATTAAAATAAAAAAATTGTTTTTTAAAATCACAGAGAACATATCCAGAAAAATACAGACTTTTGTTAATAGGTGTCTAAGGACAATATGCAGGATATTTTGGCCTAATACAATTTCAAACCAGGATCTTCTAAAACTTACTGCCAGCAAAACAATAGCAACAGAAATCCTATGTAGAAAATGGCGGTGGATAGGCCACACCCTGCGGAAGCCGGACGATGATATTGGCAAGCAGGCATTTTAATGGAATCCTCAGGGAAAACGAAGACGCGGAAGACCACGCAACACCTGGGTCAGAACGGTCTTAGCAGAGTCCCGGCAGCAGGCAGAAGTCAGGCGAATGGCGCAAGATCGAGATAGATGGAAGGAGTTTGTTTCCGCCTTATGCTCCGACAGAAGTGGCATTTATTGAAAATACGTGTATTGTAGAGTTTATAGTTGTATCTGTAATTTTACTTGTAATTGTAATCTCTAAATATTATTCGTGTTTTGAAATAAAATGTAAAGGAAAAAAAAAAAAAAAAAAATATATTTTTCAGTGGTTGTGGCGCCGGCCGTTCATGCCATCCGGTTTCAAGATCCCGGGCTCAATCCCTGACTGTGTTAACTCAATAAATAGGATACAAATATCTATCAGCTGATCTATTTGGAAAAGGTCCGAAAATTGCGTGCAAATATTTATAGTTGGACGTAATTAATAAATAAATAAATAAATTACAATACATTTAAATAATAAAAAGTCTTATATGTTTATTTGCATTTGTAGATTAAAATATAAATAAGAAGATATTTTATTTAAAATTAATTGAAATTTCAATAAGGCCCAACTCGAAATTTATTGGATTTAATGTCAATTTTGTTGATGACCAATTTTATTTTGAAGATTTTAAGTTGACCACCGTTAAGTGTAGTTATAAAAGATTTGTTCAAATTAATATAGCGCGGATGATCCCATTATTATTTCAAATATTTTAGATCTTCAACTTTGGCTAAAGGTGTACCTACGAATGTACTAAAGGATAAAAGAATAATTAAAATCCTTCTTCAAATAAAATGAAAAAGTGTTAGATCATATACAGATCTAATAGTAAACTTACAAAAGATAATTGAAAATTTTCTTTAAAAAAAATTGAATACAAAATTTTAAAATAGCCAATCGGTTTAGACCATAAAAAAAAATGATCCCAGACCATTAAAGTGAATAAAATATAATGAAATCTAATCAAATTAACGCGTATCAATTTCATATAACGCGCGCGACTATGTTTTAAAAAAACACGCGCCAAACGGAGGGTTAACTCAAATAACTAAATCCTTTATCACAACCTAAGATGGCATTTTTAATGTTAGACTTAATAATATTATTGTACTTGGTAATATTTTAAACATCATTATTCATAATGCTAACGGTATTTCCTCAAATATTTGAATTAAATATATTTCGAGGCTTAAATTATTTATCACTGTTTTTATTAATTTAGTTGTAATTTTCGTTAAATTTGTATTCAAAACTTGTATCCTTTTATAGGTAGAACGTAGAATCAGCCACCTAATAATAGCTTAAATTTATTTATAGATTTTTTTTCGAAGTCATCCATTTCTATAATCAATCATTTACATTTAAGTATAAAGTGAATCGAAACTAGTAAACTTAACGATCTCAAATCTAAGCGTTTCCAAATACTCCACCTCAATAATACTAATATTTTCAATTAAGTTGGCAACCCATAAACTTTTTTTGTATTTCTTTATTAAATCTCTATAATAAACGTTTATATTTCAGTTTTTTTTTTTTTTTTTTATTCGTAAATGAATGAAAATTATCCGATGAAATTATTGTAAATTTCATTTTAAACCATAATAAAAAAAAACAAAAAGTTTTTTTTAACCCTTTTTCAACTGTTGCTATATTTTATGGCTATAGAATATATATGTATATAATATTGTATACAATATTAATAATATAAATAACTTATCATTTAAATATAATATAAGAAACATTAACACAATATTTAACACTAAACGTCCTTATAATCAGAAATCCTTTTCCTGAAATTATACTGTCTTTTTAACTTATATTTCATTGTATGTGTGTGTCTATATATATGTATTTGGATCTGTCAAAAAAAAAAAAAAAATTAACTTAAAACACATTTAAAAAATATAAACCAAAGTATAGGAAAGAGTATCACAGTCCTGAAAGTGAATACCTTATCATTTTTAATAAACAACAAAAACAATAACAACAACAAAAATAAACAACATGGTACTAAATTATTTAAAACCACAAGAATCCTTTTAGATAACGCTGATCAAAATTCCTAAAATACCTTTGATTTTTTTTTTTTTTTTTTTGTTTTTTAAGAATTATTTTTATGGGTTTTTTTTTTATATTTAAGTAAGGAAACAAATAAAAGTTTTTTTTTCGACCTTAACTTATATTTTAATGTTTACTTTACAATATTAATATGTATGTGTGTGTGTATTTAATTGTATTATAATATATATAAAGTTTTTTTTATAATACAAATAAAGTAAATTAATATTATTTATAATAGTATTAAACATTTTATATATATATATATATATATATATATTTTCATCCTTCTTTTATTTTACATTATGTTATAAATATATATATATATGTATATTTTATATAAAACTTCCGTTAATAACTTTTTAATCATACCACTAATACCACTGTTATCACTACCACTACCGTTATCTATTACTACTATATTACCACCCACATTAACCATCATTAGTATCATTCCTTAAATTTGGAGTTTACTTTAAAGCTTTAAAAGCTTTAAGTCATCTCAAAATTTAAACATTTTAAACCACATCCAAGAACTTCCTAACCCCACCCCACATTAAAACAAGTGATGAAAAAAACCAAGGGTTTTTAAAAAAGCACATTTTCAAATTTATATTGTATTACATACTGAGTTTAACTTTGGAATAGTTACTTGGAAATAGTTACTACTTAATTATAAAATTTACTGCTAACAGTAAAGTTTTTATTTTAAATTTGTTATAGCCCTTCAATGAGGAAAGTTGCCACGTTTCTCAAGGATCTAACTTCATCTAACCCCCCCCCCCCCCTCCGTCCCCTCCATTTTTTTAGGTTCTAGGAATTAAATTGTAAATTCCACAAAAATTTGGAATTTTACTTAGAATAATACAAGCTAAGCAAAAATGGATAAAACTGAGAAACACTTTCTTCAATTTAAGGAACCGCTTTTAAATTTAAGAAAAACCTTTAACATATGTTAAAATATAATGTTGGGCCTTTAAATTTTGTACATTATTAAAAAAAAAATTGGACAGGTATTCAAGTTGCAGGTGCTTAAGAATACCAAAATTTCAATTTTCTAGCCCTTACAGCTCCTAAACAGGGGGCTTGACAAAAAAATTTTGTTAACCGGCTCCCACTAATTTTTTAGGATCTAACTTCTCCCAAAATTTCAAGACCCCATCTCACACCGTTTTGGAGATATATGGGACCGAAAATTTTGCAAAAATTGAGTTTTATAAAATGGTAAATTTTAGTACCGTATGGCAACCCTATACATTTAAGCGACATATTTTTGTAAAGCCTATAAAAGCAGCTCTCTTCTACCGTTTTTCGATTGAAAATGAACCTAACAGAACTCTTGTTATAAGAATTTAAATATAGGGCTTTTTTGGAATTTGCAGGGGCTGTAGCTTCGCCACCCTTCAAAATTAAGAAAAACTTTTGACACATGTTTAAATATAATTATAGAGCTTTGAATTTTGTATATCACTAAAAAAAAATTTGGACAGGTATTCAAGTTACAGGTGTTTAAAAATAGCAAAATTTCAATTTTTGAGCCCTTATAGCTCCTAAACATGGGACTTGACAAAAAAATTTTGTTAGCCGACTCGTACTAATTTCTGAGTATCTAACTGCTCCCAAGACCCTAGACCCTAGCTTGAACCCTTCAGAAGATATGTGTGGCCAAAAATTTAGCAAAAATTGAGTTTTGTGTAATATTAAATTTTAGTACCGTATAGAAACCGTAAACATTTGTCTTTTAAATATTTATAAAGTTTATGAAACCAGCTATTGTTTGCCGTTTTCAGATTGAAAATATGTTTAACAGAACTCTTGTTATAACAATTTAATTGTAGGGCTTTTTCCAACTTTGGGGGGCTGTAGTCCCGTAACAGGTGGGGCTACAGAAAAAAATTCTTCTACGAAATTATTTTTTTTGCAAAAACTACCCATGGTTAAAATTTCTTTACTCTATTTCAAACGGTGTAAAAGTTTTTGTAAACATACGGACGGACGGACGGACGGACGGACAGACGGACGGACAGAGTGAAGCTATATGGCACATTTTTACAAAATTTTTTGAAAATGTGCTAAAAAACCTACAGCATAAAAACCAGATCTTCAAACAAACACATCTTTTTTTTTGAAAGGAAGATATATACACACACACACAAACATAGAAACACAAATAAAAGTAATTAATATATTTTATTTAAATAACATTTAAAAAAGGATTCGAAAAACAAAAAAAAAAAAAATAAAATCAAAAATTACTGTAATTAATTTTAAAGTTCACATTATAAATGGAAAAAAAAATGTTGTTTTTTTTTTATTTTTTTTTTGGAAAGAAAGAGAAAATTGAGAAGTGGAAAGAGAAAGAATATTACATCTAGTAATATCATCAAGGAAAATTTATCTTGAAATTTGTTTTTTTTTTTTCAAAATTCTTATGGAAGTATGTTTGTGTGTACAACATTAAAAAAGATTTGTAAAAGTGTTGATCTAATTTAGATTTGTAGAAAATAAAGGAAGTTACAAGGTATTTATGTATTATATATTTATGTAATACATGTATATATATATAGTTATTATATATATATATATATATGTAGTTATTGCTGAATAGGTTATGGTACAATGTAGACAATAAAGTCATAATTTACTTTTTTTTCATATTTTTTTCTGGAACTTTGAATAAAAGTTTCTTTACTTCACGGTATTAACGATACTATTACAGGGTGAGTTACAAATTTAAGATATGGTATTTTTAAAACATTCAACTAATTTTACTTAAATTTTACATGTTGCGTACTGTTAAATGTTTTTTATACCCGTATGACTATATAGTCCAAGGGTATAATAAATTTGCCATTACGTTTGTGACGCAAAGAAGGAGGGGGGGTAGATATAGACTCAAGTGTATGGATCGGATCAGAATCGAAAAATAAATCGATTTAGCGATGTATGTCCGTCCGTCCGTCTGTCCGTCTGTCCGTCTGTCCGTCTGTCCGTCTGTCCGTCCGTCCGTCCGTCCGTCATCACGATAACTCAAAAAGTAAAGGAGCTAGGATTATGAAATTTTCACAAATTCGTTTTTATGCAAAAAACGGAATCGAGTTTTAAATTCAGCCATTTTGGTCAACGGGTTCGAGTACCTGCCATACAACTTCTAATTTTATATGAGCATTACTCTATACCTATGGAAGCTGCGTGTCTGAAATTTTGCCAAAAGTAGTTTAGTATAATGGCCAAAGTTACTGCAAAATTTGGTTGGTCTACTGCAGAGGGTTCGAGTAGCTGCCATACAACTCCTTCTTTTATATGAGCTTTACACTACACCTGATGAAGCTGGGTGTCTGAAATTTTGCAAAACATAGTTAAGTGTAATGGCCAAAATTACTGCAAAATTTAGTTGGTCTACTGCTGAGGGTTCGAGTAGCTGCCATACAACTCCTTCTTTTATATGTGGATTATACTACACCAAATGAAGCTGGGTGTCTGAAATTTTGCAAAAAATAGTTTAGTGTAATGGCCAAAGTTACTGCAAAATTTGGTTGGTCTACTGCAAAGGGTTCGAGTAGCTGCCATACAACTCCTTCTTTTATATGAGCATTACTCTACACCTAATAAAGCTGAATGTTTGAAATTTTGCCAAAAGTAATTAACCGGATGATATAATGTATATGTTACGGTCATACGGGTATCCCAGAGTTGACACAGTCTACTCTACTACACTCTTCCTCGTTTTATTTAACTTAAAATTAATAAAAAGTTTTGAAAAAAGTCCAAGTGCTCGAAATATTTCGATTTTTTTAAGTAGAGCTTAGAAATTTGACGAATTATAATACTTCTTACTTGATATAAATTACTTAATATAGGGTGGTTTTATATATATTTTATATGAAAGTATATTTTACAAATTCTTTAGAGATAAGGACATTTGAATTAATAGGCACATATACACAAATATCGTGGTACGCAATTCACCCAAGTGTATGGATCGGATCAGAATCGAAAAATAAATCGATTTAGCGATGCATGTCCGTCCGTCCGTCATCACGATAACTCAAAAAATAAAGGAGCTAAGATTATGAAATTTTCACAAATTCGTTTTTATTCAAAAACCGGAATCGCTATTTAAATCCAGCCATTTTGGTCCATGGGTTCGGGTAGCTGTCATACAACTTCTTTTTATATATGAGTATTTCTCTGTACCTATTGCAACTGCGTGTCTGAAATTTTGCCAAAAGTAGTTTAGTTTTATGGCCAAAATTTCTGCAAAATTAGGTTGCTCTACTGCAAAGGTTCGAGTAGCTGCCATACAACTTCTTGTTATATATAAGCATTACTCTACACCTAATAAAGCTGAATATTTTAAATTTTGCCAAAAGTAAATAACCGCATGATATAATGTATATGTTACGGTCATGCGGGTATCCCAGAGTTGACACAGTCTACTCTACCACACTCTTCCTCGTTTTTTATTGAACTTATAAAACCCTGTGTGGAAATCAGTTGTTTGCAAAATATTTAACTTAGATCAAGTTCGAAAATGCCCTAATGGATTTTTCCTTAATCCCAATGAAATTCCCCATATCTATCATAAATAGTGCTCCGTCCTTGCGTTAAAAAATCCAATATTGGACACATTCTTATTTAATACGAGTTTTATAAACTAATTGAATCTATGGTTTTATAAACTGTAAGAAATGCTTTTGTACAAAACTCCAGGAGAGTAAATAAAGCTTGAACTGAACTGAAGTGACATTTCTCACTTTAAGTCCAAATATTTTTACTTTAAATGAATGTTCTTTATTTCACTAAAACAAGTAACATATTAATTATTACATATACTGTTCCTAAACTTAACCCTAAACTTTCTAAGGGTTAAAGTTGTATGCTCTGTATCCATTTTAGAACCCCCCCCTAGGATTTCACTTAATGTACAAATATCCACTTAGAATAAGAATATCTTCACTTAATGTAAAAATATTCACTTAAAGTAAAAATGTCTTCACTTTAAGTAAAAATCTTCAACTGAAGTTAGTAAATATTTACACCTGTTAAGCGACAGTGATTCTCTAATTTTCTTTCAAGTATAGGTATTATTACAATATAACATAACTAGTCAATCATTTTTATACCAACCTGTACTGTAGATTTCAATACCATGGGTTATGTCTTTATCAATCTTTTTTGATTGAACACGTATATAAAAATCGAATATTCAAAGTCAAAAGAAATTAAACGAATCATTTTTAATGTTGGTTCGGTTTTCAGCATTAAAATGTATTTCAAGATACAAGATACAAAAAAAAAAAAACACCGAGATAATTTTTGGGGGTAATTTTCTCAGTTCGTTTTTTTTTTCTTACTTTTCTACAAAATAAAATAAAAATTTTGGGTTTTTGTTTTTTTTTTTCAAAAGAAATATTAGTTAGAAAGTTTTATAAAAAGAGGAAATAGGTTATGGCATATTTTATGACCTTAAATTACCATTATAAATATTTATTTCGTTTTTGTTTTTTTTTTACTATTTAAAATTTTAGAAAAACATTTTTCTTTGATTTTATTAGGACACAAGAATCGTTGTATGGAAATCATTAAAATTAAAATTTTTCAAATAAAATAATAAAACAAAATTCAAATAAAATTTAAGTGATTCAAAAATCGTATATTTTAGGGGTTGTTTTTTTTCAGATATACCTACATTTTAATTGTACAATTTTCAGTTAATTAAAACAAATTTTATTTTCTTTAATTAAAATAATTTTCAAAAATTAAATTAATAAAAATATAAAAAGAAAATGTATATATTAAAGATGTTAAAGATGTATTTAAAGGGTTATTTTGAAAAGTTTTATTACATTCTATTATATTAAGGTTTGTTAAGATATTAAAGAATTATAAAAACATATAAATGTCAAAGGAAATGGTTTTCACTAAAAGAAGTTTAACTTTTTGTTTTAAATTGAAAAAAACTGCTATGAATGACCCATTAAACATTAAAATACTATTTTCAAAGTAAATCCAGGTGAAAAGAAAGAGCTTTTTTTCTTTTAATCTTCTAATTACCAAAACATAGTGGAAGCAGAATTAATAAGTTTTTTTTTTTTTTGACGATAGTTGATGGAAAGCATCGAAAGACATCGAAAGCCTCCCAGAATCTCTGCACGGAATTGATCTGGGTCGTGTGTTGGACTTTAACTAACTAAAACCCCTCCTCTTTTTTAAAACTAAACTTGGAATGGGCCTTAAATACATATGTATTGTTTGGTTTTTAGGATCAGGATTTGGAAAGGAAATTTGGGGTAGCTTTTGGGACTATGTTAGATAGAGAGAATTTTTAGAGATATCATGATACGCATAACAAACGAATTTCCATAAGCCGTGTTACGCCATCTTACCAACCCTTCTTTGTAGGAATGAGCATCTGTTGCACACCTTTTTTCACGCTGGAAAACATTGAAAGGAAGCATTAATTATCTAATTTCTTTGAAATAGGTTTTCGCCCCTACTAGGTATCTGTAAAACAGTGTTAATGATAATACGGGGTGCCGATTTCTAAGAAGAGTGAGCGTTAAGGTAATACTGAGATCATTTGAATGACGGGTAATTCAATTTTTGCAAGTTATCAAGATATCCCTGTGCAGTTTTAGGATCTAAATATATGTATTATATTCCTTTTTTGGTCTAATGTATCTTTTATACACACACCCTTTAAAAAGTATTGTATTTATAGAATAGTTCGCAGTCTTTTGCTTTATTAGCACATGAAATAGATAAGGTCACGTGACTTAAGTCTATTCGACTTAGTTCCATAATGGACTATGCACTAAAAGACAATATTTTGTTAAATATAAAATTTAAAGAATACAACTTTATTATTTTTGCTTTTGGACGCTTTGTTGAAAAAATCTTAAGCTATAACTCAACTTATTGATGAAGCTATTTGGTGTTAAAAGTTTAAAGTTATGTAAGGAATATGTCAGCACTTTCAATTTTTAATCCGTATATGCAATCTACTCCGTCCGTATAATATAAATTTTTAATTTAAGAATTAAATTCAATTAAATTAAGTATTCCTATTTTAATCTATCTTATTTTTCACGAGAGAATTCATTCTGATTAATTGACTAATCCATAATTAAAATTTTTAGATGTTTACACGAATAATCGATTAGTCTTAAGAATTTTTACGACATTATTTACTTTTATCTTTTTATTAAAAGGTTGTAAGAATGTTGAAGGATCTGGTTAAGAAAATAAACAATTAAAAATTGTTCTTCTTCAAGTCCTATGGAACTAATTGCATAGCCAACATCGACAAACAGTGACAGAGTTTTCTTCTATTTCGAAAATTTTTTTAATCAAAACTAAGAAATCTTTTGAATTGCGAATAATATGTTCTCTGATTTTTTTAAAATTCTTTTTTACTATTTATTTACTATGATTTAACTCGGATTTTTGGATTGTGGTATGAAATTTTTCAATTCTGTAGGTATATTTACTCTTTTGTACGACTTTTTTTAATTAAATATTTTTAATTTTCAGCTCCTAAATTTCGTATGTAGTTAGAGTTTCACACCATTATATTGATTATAAGAACAAGAAGATAAAATTTGAATAAAAGCCTCAAACTTCTCTAAGGGGACGAACACCTTGAAATAATAAAAAAAAAAATTGAAATATTAAAAATTTAATAAAATTAATTTAAAATATGGTGTTTAACTTAAAAATATAAAAATAAAACGCCTAAACACTTGAACTAATTTAAAATACTTCGTGCATTAACTAAACAAATATTTATATTTAATTTAAATTTTAAAATTAAAATAATAAATTATTATAATATTTTTTATTAAAATAAAGACAATAATGAAAACATCAATTAAATCAAAAACTAAAACTAAAAAAATAAAAACCAATCTGTTTATTTATTTAAAAATATTTTTTAAATTTTAATCAAATATTCAATTCTAAAAATTTTTTTGATGCTGTCTGACCAAAATAAAATAAATTTTTCTAAAAAAATTATACAATATTTTAATAATGATTATTATTTAAATTAAATAAAAAATTCTAACATGATTTCTACATTATAATATTATTTTATTTAAATTTATTATATAATAAATTTAAATATTATATAAAATTATTTATTTATGAAAAACATAAAACAGCCAAAAAAAACACCAAAAAGAGAATTTGAAAAACCAAAAAAGATAAAAAAACAAAAAATAAAATTACTTTCAAAAATCAAAATTTAATGTAAACCAAACTTTTTAGTTGAATTGTGGTTTTTATTTTTCGAACCTACCCAAAATCTGATTATATTATTCAATAGTTTGGTTTTTCTATCATATTATATAATATGAAAATTTTCATATAATACTTGTATATCTTTTGCAAAAATTTACTAATGGTAAACCAAATTGTTGAATTTTTCATATTTTAAAAATTAAATATATGTATTAAAAAAAAAGTTCGAGGGATTTTCTATAACTTTAACTAATTAAAATAATTTTTAATTTTATTATAAACACTTATATTATCTTTATTTTATTTTATTTTGCAATAACTATAGTCATTTTTAAGTACCAGCTTATAATTTGAATTTTAATAGATATTAAATACTGAATTGGAAACGTATGATGATAACTTAAATTGTATTAAATACAATATTACTGTTTTTATTAAATAAATTTATATTTTTTGAATCAAGTTAATAGTGAAATGAGCTAACGTTTACTAACCAATCAATAAAAGTTCTTATACTATATAATTATTGAATCTGATATTGTTCCAAAGGAAGTCTATTGTACTTGCACCTTAGTTTTTAATTACTCTTAGTATTCAAATAAATTGTTTCTTTTTTGAAATACTAAATCTTTAAAATATATGCCCTACAATCTTTAGACCCTATTATACTTTTTCATGTATTCGACCGATGACGTAGTGGTTGGGACATTGGCCTTTCAAATGAAGGGTATTGTGTTCAAATCATGGT
>OY720441.1:74575913-74655522 GCA_963082915.1 Dolichopus griseipennis | reverse complement strand
TCACAGTCCTGAAAGTGAATACCTTATCATTTTTTATAAACAACAAACACAATAACAACAAAAAAAATAAACAACATGGTACTAAATTATTTAAAACCACAAGAATCCTTTTAGATAACGCTGATCAAAATTCCTAAAATACCTTTGATTTTTTATTTTTTTTTTTTTTTTCTTTAAGAATTAATTTTATGGGTTTTGTTTTTTATATTTAAGTAAGGAAACAAATAAAAGTTTTTTTTTTCGACCTTAAAGTATATTTTAATGTTTGCTTAACAATATTAATATGTATGTGTGTGTGTGTATTTAATTGTATTATAATATATATAAAGTTTTTTTTATAATACAAATAAAGTAAATTAATATTATTTATAATAGTATTAAACATTTTTTATATATATATTTTTTTTATTCTACTTTAATTTTACATTATAATATTATAAATATATATATAAATATATATATTTATATAACTGTATTGGTATGTATATATATTTTATATAAAACTTCCGTTAATAACTTTTTAATCATACCACTAATACAAGTGGTATCACTACCACTACCGTTATCTATTACTACTACTATTACCACCCACATTAACCATCATTAGTATCATTCCTTAAATTTGAAGTTTACTTTAAAGCTTTAAAAGCTTTAAGTCATCTCAAAATTTAAACATTTTAAACCACATCCAAGAACTTCCTAACCCCACCCCACCTTAAAACAAGTGATGAAAAAAAACAAGGGTTTTTATAAAAGTACATTTTCAAAATAATATAGTATTTCATACTGAGTATTTTATCGGAATATAATGTTAAAGCTTCAATGTTAACGTTTAATTTAGGAAATATATACGTTGGTGACTAAGTTACTACTTACTTATAAAAACTGTAATTTTTTTTAAAATTTAAGTCCTAATAGCCCTCTATGAGGAAGGTTGCCCAATTTCTCAAGGATCTAATCCTCAATATTACCTTCCCCCAACTTTTTTAGGTTCAAGGAATTAAGTTGTGAATCATACCAAAATTTGGAATTTTACTTAGAATTTTACTATTTAAGCAAAACTTTTTAAAACTGAGAGACACTTTCTTCAATATAAAGAACCGCTTTCAAATTTAAAAAAATCTTCTAACATATGTTAAAGTATAATGTTGGACCTTAAAATTTTGTATATTAACAAAAAAAATTTGAACAGGTATTCAAGTTACAGGTGTTTAAAAATATCAAAATTTCAATTTTCGAGCACTTATAGCTGCAAAACAGGGGACGTGACAAAAAATTTTTGTTAACCGACTTCTACATATTTCTAAGGATCTAACTACTCCCAAAATTTCAAGACCGTAGCTTAACCCGTATAGAAGATATATGTGAACAAAAATTTTGCAAAAATTTTAGTACCGTATGGCAACCCTAAACATTTGTCTTTTAAAAATTTATAAAGTTTATAAAACTAGCTATCTTTTGCCGTTTTCAGATTGAAAATACACCTAATAGAACTCTTGTTATAACAATTTGAATATAGGGCTTTTCCCAACATTGGGGGGCTGCAGCTCCGTAACGGGTGGGGCTACAGAAAAAAATTCTTCTACGAAATAATTTTTTTTGTAATACCTACTAGTGGTTAAAATTCTTTTCTCTATTTCAAACGATGTAAAAGTTTTTGTAAACATACGGACAGACAAACAGGCGGACGGACGGACAGAGTGAAACTATATAGGCTAATTTTTACAAAATTTTTTGAAAATGTGCTAAAAACATAATGTTTCTAGTTACTTGAATTATAATCAAAAAAAAAACCCACAGCATAACAACCTGATCTTTAAACAAACACATCTTCTTTTTTGAAAAGAAGATATACACACACACACACAAACATAGAAACACAAATAAAAGTAATTAATATATTTTATTTAAATAACATTTAAAAAAGGATTCGAAAAACAAAAAAAAAAAATTAGAAAATTAAAAATTAAAGTAATTAATTTTAAAGTTCACATTATAAACGGAAAAAAAAAATTTTTATTTTTTTTGGAAGAAAAAGAAAAGTGAAAAGTGGAAAGAGAAAGAAAATTATATCTAGTAATAACATCATGGAAAATTTATCTAGAAATTCGTTTTTTTTTTTTCAAAATTCTTATGGAAGTATGTTTGTGTGTGCAACATTAAAAAAGATTTGTAAAAGTGTTGATCTAATTTAGATTTATAGAAAATAAAGGAAGTTACAAGGTATTTATGTATTATATATTTATGTAATACATGTACATATATATATTTTATGTATATATATGTTGTTTTTGCTGAAATGGGTTATGGTACAATATAGACAATGAAGTCATAATTTATGATTTTTTTTTTTTTTCCAAATTTTTTCTTGAATTTTGAATGAAAGTTACTTTTCTTACGGTATAATTACAGGGTGAGTTAAAAGTTTAATATGAAGAATATATAAACAATTTTAACTACTTTAGCTCAAATTTTACCTGTTGCATACTGTTAAATATCTTTTTATTTAAGTAAAGTTAATAAAAAGTTTAGAAAGAAGCAACGCTTAGAGATAAGGACATTTGAATTAATAGGCACATATACACAAATATCGTTGTACTTGCGTATACACAAATATCAATGTTTGTTTTTATTGAACTTATAAAACCCTGTCTGGAAATCAGTTGTTTGCATTAAAAAATCCAATATTGGACACATTCTTGTTTAATACGAGTTTTATAAACTAATTGAATCTATGGTTTTATAAACTGTAAGAAATGATTTTGTACAAAACTCCAGGAGAAAAATAAAGCTTGAACTGAACTGAAGTAACATTTCTCACTTTAAGTCCAAATATTTTTACTTTAAATGAATGTTCTTCATTTCACTGATACAGGTAACCTATTAATTATTACATATACTGTTCCTAAACTTAACCCTAAACTTTCTAAGGGTTAAAGTTGCATGCTTTCTATCCATTTTAGAACTCCCCCTAGGATTTCACTTAATGTACAAATATCCACTTACAATAAAAATATCTTCACTTAATGTAAAAATATTCACTTAAAGTAAAAATTTCTTCACTGTAAGTAAAAATCTTCAACTGAAGTTAGTAAACATTTACACCTATTAAGCGACAGTGATTCTCTAATTTTCTTTCAAATATAGGTATTATTAAAATATATAGGTAATATAAGTAGTCAAACATTTTTATACCAATCTGTACTGTACTGTAGATTTCAATAGCATGGGTTATGTCTTTATCAATCTTTTTTGAATGTACACGTATATAAAAATCGAATATTCAAAGTCAAAAGAAATTAAACGAATAATCTTTAATGTATAGGTTCGGTTTTCACCATTAAAATGTATTTCAAGATACAAGATACAAAAAAAAAAACACCAAGATAATTTTTGGGGGTAATTTTCTCGGTTCGTTTTTTTTCTTACTTTTATACTAAATAAAAATTTTGGGTTTTTGTTTTATTTTTCAAAAGAAATATTAGTTAGAAAGTTATATAAAAAGGGGAAATAGGTTATGGCATATTTTATGACCTTAAATTACCATTATAAATATTTATTTTGTTTTTTTTTTTTTTTTTACTATTTAAAATTTTAGTAAAACATTTTTCTTTGATTTTATTAGGACACAAGAATCGTTGTATGGAAATCATTAAAATTAAAATTTTTCAAATAAAATAATAAAACAAAATTCAAATAAAATTTAAGTGATTCAAAAATTGTGTATTTTAAGGGTTGTTTTTATCAGATGTAGGTATACATTTTAATTGTACAATTTTCAGTTAATTAAAACAAATTTTATTTTCTTTAATTAAAATTATTTTCAAACATAAATTAATAAAAATATAAAAAGAAAATGTATACGTTAAAGATGTTAAAGATGTATTTAAAGGATTATTTTGAAAAGTTTTATTACATTCAATTATATTAGGGTTTGTTAAGATATTAAAGAATTATAAAAACATATAAATGTCAAAGGAAATGGTTTCCACGAAAAGAAGATTAACTTTTTTCATTTTAAATTGAACAAAAAACGGTTATGAATGACACATTAAAACAATATTCAAAGAAATTCCAAGTGAAAAGAAAGAACTTTTATCTTTTAATCTTCTAATTACCAAAAAAATATTGCAAGCAGAAATAATAGTTTTTTTTTTACGATGTTTGATTGAAAGCATCGAAAGCCTTCCAAAATCACTGAACAGTGTTCTGGGTTGTGTTGGACTTTACCCAAAATACCAAAGCTTTAACCAAAACTTTAATCTATATTTAAAACCACTTCTTTTATTTAAAACCAAACTTGGAATAGACCTAAAATACTTATTGTTTGGTTTTTAGGATCTGGATTGGGAAAGGAAATTGTGGATAGAATTTGGGGGTTATGGATTATGTTTGATAGAAGGAATTTTTAAGGAATATCATGAAGATGGATGTTAATGGTCTTCTTAAATTTTTTAGGATCGTTTACATAAAAATCGCCGACTTTAGGAAACAAATTACATGGTAAGAGATTCCATAATCTCGACGTACGTATAACAAATGAATTTCCATAAGCCGTGTTACGCCATCTTACCAACGCTACGGTGTAGGAATGAGCATCTGTAGCACTCCTTGATTCACGCTGGAAAACCTTGAAAAGAGCCATTAATTGTCTAATTTCTTTGAAACAGGTGTTCGTCCGTACTAGGTATTTATAAAATAGGTTAATGACCAGACCGTGCGTTGATAGCTAAGGTGAGTGAGCGTTGAGGTAACACTTGGATCATTTATAAGACGCATAGCACTATTTTTGGTCTAATGTATTTTTTACTCGTATACATACACCCATTGAAAAGTATTTAATTTACGTATTAGTTCGCAGTCTTTCGCTTTATTAGCCAACTAAATAGGTGAGGACACGTGACTTAAGGCTATTCGACTTAATGCCATAATGGGCTATGCACTAAAACACAAAATTTTGTATCACTCCTAAATGTAGAAAGTAAAATTTAAAGAATAAGAATTAATTCTTATTGCTTTTGGATGTTTTGTTGAAAAAAACTTAAGCTTGTAACTCAATTTATTGATGCATTTATTTGGTGTTAAAAGTACAAAGTTATGGTAAATTAAAAAGAACTAGCACCAGGATGCAATGAACTAACACCAGAAAATAATTTTAAGGACATTAGTTCATTTTCAATTCTATCATTAGTTGGCAGAACTCGTCTCCAATGTTAAAGTGCCTACACAATATTCGACGCTGCTTCCAGAAATGCAAGGAATATGTCAGCGCTTTTCTAAATTCTACTTCACTTGAGACTATAAACTTGGATTCTGGTATGAAATTTTAAATTAAATTAGGTATATTGACTGTTTTGTATGCCTTAACTTTTTTTTAATTAAATATTTTTGTAAATTTTCGAATATTCCAAAATAACCGATGAATCGATTGATTCAAAATCTTTATCTTCCAGCTCCTAAATTTTAAAAGTAATTAATTCCACCCCGTTATAGTGACTATAAAAACAAGTAGATTAAATATGAGTAACAGCCTCAAACTTTTAACATATTAATATTGCCTTAAGAATAGAACTAGGAAATATAAGATTCCCAATTTCCTTAAGAAAAGAGCTACAAAATATAGTGGGCGACGAACACCTTTAAAATCATAAATAAAAAAATATAAAAAAAATTAAAAATTTAATAAAATTAATTAAAAAAATTATTTTATATTCAATTTAGTAAACACCTACTAAACAATTGAATTAATTTAAAATACTTCATGACGTATTAACTAAACAAATATTTATATTTAATTTAAATTTTAAAATTAAAATAATAAATTATTATAATATTATTTTTATTAAAATAAAGACAATAATGAAAACATCAATTAAATCAAAAACTAAAAAAAAAAATAAAAACCAATCTGTTTATTTATTTAAAAATATTTTTTAAATTTTAATCAAATATTCAATTCTAAAAAATTTTTTGATGCTGTCTGACCAAAATAAAATAAATTTTTCTAAAAAAATTATACAATATATTAATAATGATTATTATTTAAATTAAATAAAAAATTCTAACATGATTTCTACATTATAATATTATTTTATTTAAATTTATTATATAATAAATTTAAATATTATATAAAATTATTTATTTATGAAAAACATAAAACAGCCAAAAAACACCAAAAATAGAATTTGAAAAACCAAAAAAAAAAAAAAAAAAAAAAATAAAATTACTTTCAAAAATCAAAATTTAATGTAAACCAAACTTTTTAGTTGAATTGTGGTTTTTATTTTTCGAACCTACCCAAAATCTGATTATATTATTCAATAGTTTGGTTTTTCTATCATATTATATAATATGAAAATTTTCATATAATACTTGTATATCTTTTGCAAAAATTTACTAATGGTAAACCAAATTTTTGAATTTTTCATATTTTAAAAATTAAATATATGTAGATATTAAAGAAAAAAGTTCGAGGGATTTTCTATAACTTTAACTAATTAAAATAATTTTTAATTTTATTATAAACACTTATATTATCTTTATTTTATTTTATTTTGCAATAACTATAGTAATTTTTAAGTACCAGCTTATAATTTGAATTTTTAATAGATATTAAATACTGAATTGGAAACGTATGATGATAACTTAAATTGTATTAAATACAATATTACTGTTTATTTTATTAATTAAATTTATTTTTTTTAAATCAAGTTCATAGTGAAAGGCTCTAGCGTTGACTAACCAATCAATGAAAGTTCTTATACTATACAATTATTGAATCTGATATTGTTCCAAAATTCAAAGGAAGTCTATTGTACTTGCACCTTATTTTTTAATTACTCTTAGTATTCAAATAAATTGTTTTTTTTTTTTTGAAATACTAAATCTTTAAAATATATGCCCTTCAATCTTTAGACCCTATTATACTTTTCATATATTCGACCGACGACGTAGTGGTAGGGACATTGGCCTTTCAAATGAAGGGTATTGTGTTCAAATCCTGGTCAGACTATATTCATAATTTTCAATCAAGATTTTAAATTGATAACAGGGGTTTAAAGCTACCTGGTCAATTCATGGACATGGTACCTTATAAATAAATAAATAAATATCTTCGTATAAATAGTTATCAATGGTAATTATCAAATTTGTGTTGTGTTCTATAATTTCTATAACTTTTAAAATTCTTGAACAATGGAATTACATTAAATTAATCTTTTTAGTAAAAACAGAAAACCACCAGATGACACTGCGCTGAGCTGAGCTCATATATCATCAATGAGGTTAAGTTAATATTAATTAATTTATTGTTTAAAAACATAGATATCAACTATGGCGCGAATGTTCTAGGGCTAAAAAACATTTGAAATAATTTGTTTTTAAAGGTTTGTATATGAATTTAGTAATTTTACAATAATAGGGCAGGCGAATGTGTACCGTGAATTTATAAATATTCCTTCCGACTACTTTTCTAACAATTATCTCAAAAATTATCTGAAACTTTAGGAAAGTAGTCAAAAATTTCTCTCTAATTAAATTTTAAGTTTTAAATTTTAATCAGAATTCAACATCTACAAATGACTTTATACGCTTGAAAGCTTCCAGTGTCAGTTAACCAAGCACAAGGAAAAGTTGTATAACACTTTTAGTAGTTAAATATAAATTACCTCAGATATTAGAAAGACAGTTTTTTTTTCAATACATTCTTTATTTAATTTGTGATTAATTATTGATTATGTATGATATTTCATCTCAAGTTTTTCAATTTTGCAGTAGAAGTCGTACTATGTAGTTTACTTAAATGCCTTTATAATTCAACAATACCTAATAAGACAATTTTATTTATTACCATTATGTATACATGTTTGAAAAATATTTCTGCATTTTTAAATAAATTGAATATTTGTTTTTAATTTCTAAAATTTTTCATTTGCATTTCATTGCATCCAAATAAATTCCATTTAAGATTAGAATGTCAATATGTGTACAGATTACCCTACAATTTGCATTATTTGTTCAAAACTCAATTGTCAAATATAATTTAACTTTTTGTAATTATTTAGAAATTGTGAAAAATTTGACAATTATGTAATGACAGATTATAGTTACATAAAAGCCAGTGAAATTATATAATATTAATGCAAATACTTATACATGTGTAAATAATATGTATTTAATAAATTAAACCAAAATATTTTTAACGTTTGACATAA
The DNA here is from genome assembly GCA_963082915.1 of Dolichopus griseipennis. NCBI lineage: Eukaryota > Metazoa > Arthropoda > Insecta > Diptera > Dolichopodidae > Dolichopus > Dolichopus griseipennis. Next base: position 74,647,309 of record OY720441.1, on the reverse strand, counting down.
TATTATTCAATATTTGAGAGAACTATTTTATTTTATTAAATAATATACATAACTAAAAATAATTTGAAATTGCCATAGAATTTCAAATTTATAGTGAAAAAAATTAATTCGCTATTTAAAAATATTTTATATGAACTTTCAAAGGTTAAATGATGTTTTTAGACATCATTTCATATTTGCGAAAATAGAAATTTAAAAATCAAAAAATTTTAAATGACATTTTATTCTCAGTAATTTTACTCGAACTTGTATTAGATATTATGAACTGTTGTGATATTCAATATTTAAAATGGGTGATGGATTAAGTGATGGATCATAATCTTGGGAATGGATTAATTTTACAAAAATTTTTGAATATATTTTGTAATTCATTTTATAAAAATTTGTTGCTTTGAAATAATAAATGTTAAATAATTTTGATTTTAAAAAAATTTATTATATTAAGAATTGCGAAATGAGAATTGAAAAACATCGATGGATTGAGCACATAATTAAATGACCAGAAAATGCATTTGCGAGGAAAAATCTTGATTAGCTCCATCTGAAAGAAATTTAGGCAGATCCCTTAAAATTTTTTATTAAAATAATATTACTTTAGTATTATTTTATTAGTATTATAAAAAGAAACACCTAAAAATATCCAAAAGTTATGTTTGTATCCTTAATGTTAATAAAGTAAATATGAAAGAAAGTGCTTAAGAGTATGTACTAATATTAATAGAAAACCCGATTCCGACTACAAATATTATTATTCAAACAAATACCTATCTGTACAAGGAAGCCCAAATCATAAGAATCGATAATTTTATAATAAAATTAGTTCGAAATCACTATGATAGAGCACAAAATACTACTGAAAATGGTTTAATATCTCATATATTCCACCACAATGAGGAATACATTAAAAGACTTTGCTCACGGGTCTCATTGCTCCTGAGCACTTGTTAGATCAAAAAGATTACATCCATAACCAAAACCATGTTCCTGTATTATATCACTATATTAGAAGAGCTACATGCATGGTTTTAGATTTTCACTTGGGCAATATTAACGGAGAAAGTTTTAAAATATGATATGTCTATACCAGAAAAAATACAAATTAATAAACAAACACTATTGGTGGTTAGATAACTCCAATTAATTAGAATTAAGTATTATTAGCTAGAATAAATAGGTTTAAGGCAAAGGTTTTATTTTAAAGATAAAAGATGTTTGATTTTAATACTCTGAATTTTTCCAAAAATCTTGGAAACTACTCACTTTTCATAAATTTGGGGTTTTACATGTAAAATATTGGATTATAGCATGTTCGCTTATGGAAAAAAAACGAATCCTAACCCTGGATAGTCTGAATAGGTGATGGTTTTAAAAAAACTGCAATTGCAACTAACTATTTTGATTTTTAAACAAATAATTTTTGAAAATCCACACTTATTCTTAAATAATATTTCAAAACTTATTTGGTCATTTTCAAGTGATGAAATATAGTTTACAACAATTTATCTAAAAACAAATTATAATTAATTTATATTTAACACAAAAAAGGAACGAATAGCTTAATACAAAGAGACAGAAAGATAATTCTAAATTATTATTAAAGAATGTTTGAAAGTTCATCGTCCTTTTTATTAAATACCAAAAATAAATTAAGAAATTTGTAAAAATGATAAAGTAATAAATCTTAAAAAGAAAATATTACTATTAATAGGTCTTTTTGCCAGCCCTAACCACTTAATTTGACAGGGGATAGTGATTATCTTAATATAAATGTTACAAATTCTTTTTAATATGTATTTACATATATTCATTTACATTTACATGTATCTCTCTATTCTAGTCCAAAAATTTTTATTCTTATAATTTCAATCCTGGAAATTCAAAAAAAAATTCTTGACTTTCTCTTACCTGTACCTGTATTATAAAAATTATTTTCTATAATGAATGAAAAATAATACAACATTAATTTTAATAAACTGAACATATTTTTCCACCCTAGATAATATTTTCCGAATCTAAAGAATTGGAAAAATTTAGTTCAATGTCATAGGTAGAATTTACTATATATTATGTATAGTACTAGTATATAAGAAAATAGTAATATAAATATTTATTTTTGGGAAACTTAATTGGACATAGAAATCTTCCAACATTGTGTATAAGGGATTCAATATAATTACCTAACATACCTTAGATTAAACCTAAACATACCATTGGAAAAATTATTTAATACAAGTCCTTATCCTATTTATTATACATATAAATATATGTAGAATATTACAAATGTATATAAGTGTGTGTATTGTACAAATTTTATAGGTGTGTATTCAAAATTTAGGATATTCTCATAGTTATCCTTAGAAAAAAAAACCCAAACAAAAAGGATACCTTATCTATAGATACTTTAATTCTATTCAAAAGTAGATAGATGACGTAGTAGGTACCTTTTTTTTGAACGAATGTTCATTATAATTAAGAAACAAGAAAAATTGAAATTAAAACTTTTATTTAATGGTTGGTTTTTGAAAACAAAACCATTTTCTTGTTTAATTAAATAAAGACATAATCATTATAGTTTCATCTTATAATTTGTATATAGTGGAAAGGGACTAAAATATCTTTAAATTTGTATTTTGATGGAATAAAATTTGTTAATATAAATTTCTGAAAAAGAAAAACCCTAAAAGTTCCTTAATTGTTAATCTTTAAGAAAATGTATAATAATTAAAAATTTAAAACAATTTTTTATGAATATATTCTTTATAAATTATTATGTTATCAGTGTTCTCTTGAATGTGCTATGGTTTCCGTAAGTAATTAGTCCAAGTCAAATTACTTTACATCTTTGATGAACGTTTACAAGTTGTATAGGAGTACAATAATACTTTAATTGGGTACGCAGACATTTTACAATATTTAAATTTATTAATAGCTGTTTAAACATTGCTAGGGACAATTCTGGAGAAGCTCAACAAAATAGTTCAAGTGGAGCAATAAAAATGACTTTTTGACAATATGCCGGATGAAAAATTCAGAATATTTAACTTTCGAACCTGTTCCTAATTCAGTTTGAGTGTTCATAATCAGCAGTGCCTTAGGAATTTATTTGGGGTCTGAAGTGATATCACGGTAGAAACTTGAATACAAGAATATTTTACTTTCGAACCTGTTATCAACTTAGTTTAGTTTGAATGTTCATATTCAGTAGTTCCTTATGACTTAATTTGGGATCTGAAGTGATATCAAGGTAGAAATTTGAATACAAGGATATTTTACTTTCGAACCTGTTTTCAACTTAGTTTAGTTTGAATGTTCATATTCAGTAGTTCCTTATGAATTAATTTGGGGTCTGAAGTGATATCAACGTAAAAACTCATCGTATTTGAAAAAAAAGAGTACCTGCCCCTACAGATATGCAATATTAGAAACAGAATGTTATGTTTTTATATAGAATCCCCAAAATCACAGAAAATGAATTACCGAACGAGTGAGCAAAAAAGGCTATAAGAAGTTTAAATCAAATCTCAACTTTAATCTCAACAATTAATACATTTATATATAAGCCGTTCAAAGTAAAAAATAACAGAACCAACGCATTAGACAATTTAATTGGGACATTTCGAGTAGTTTTTTTGTAAAGCACATTAGCCCTGTTGCCGTCGCACCATAATCTATGAACTAGATAACAGCAGCAGACTAGACATTAAAATTTACTGGACTAGACTTTGTCGTATATTAAAAATCAATACATTATTTTTTTTTAAAAAAAACAACTGTTTGTCTCAAAATGGTCTCAGAGACTCAAGACGCTTCTGATATAATATTTAATATAAATACATAATAAACATATGATCAGTTTGGAATTGTATATTATATTTGAATCTCTAACAACCTCTTCCTATTTAAAATTCTTGAAGCTCTGCCTGATTGGGATTCCCTTAAAAACTTTTTCGTCAATCACTAGATCTACAAAAGGCTATTGAAAATGATAAAAATCACTGTTATACTCTTCTGGTTGTTCAATTTGTAAGGCGTTTAAAAAAGTCCCTAAAAAATCTCTATTGTAGCCATTAAATAACCATGAGTCAAAAGGAATAATATTAAATTCTCTCGTTTACCTTAACTATACAAAATTAATCTTTGAAAGGTCTTCTCCAATATTTTTCTATTATACAATAATAAAATGATTATTTATTCTTTTAAGATTAATGTCTAGCAATTTATTTGTTTTAAAATAATGGACAAAATAACAAATTACTCAAAAATTATACGCAAGCACTTGTAACCCAAACTTTCTTCAAATTAAAAACTTGTTCTTCAATATTGTTTTTTATAAAATCTGGATTTTCAATTCATATTCGAACTTATATCCATATACATATATACATATATATATTTCTAACATCATATCTATAGATACAAGGTATATATTTAATTGTATGTATTATATTACACATATGAGTTCTAATAATGATAAGTTTATTTCCCAAGGCCCAATAAATATTACACATAAATACATATATATAAATTCATATATATATATATAATATATATATAATGTTACAAATTACAATAAAGGTAAATTTTTGTTATTTAATACTTCGTTACATTTTTAGTGTTATACGTATATATATATATATATATTTTAATATTTAATATAATCTATTTGAATATATCTAGTATTTTCAAAAAAAAAAAAAAATTTGAGAGGTTTATGGATTTTTATGAGTATGTAGAAAATTTTATTTAAATTAAAGATATGCTTACAAAATGATAGGCATCCCAAAAAGATACACCATTAAATCGGTTTCTATTTTCATAATAAAAATAAGTAAAACAAAAATTTTTAACTTACACATACATATTCTGTTTAAATCATAATGTATAGGTTAGGAAATAATTATTGAATATTGATAAATTTATGTATAGACAGGGTGAACTAAATTTAAGTTTTTGAAAAAAATACGATTCCATTTTTTTAAAGAATTTTTAAGATTCTTCTCTTCAATATGGTTTCTTGAAGTAATTGTCATTCAAATATATATTATTAGGATCAGATAAAATATATTAAATGGGTTGGGGACGTAATACAAAATAACTAAATCCTAAATCACTAAATCAATCCCAATTACAAATCTCAAACAAAAAACCTCCACTTAAAAAAAATATCCAAAAATTCAATATAAATGTCTATTGAGCTTATATGTACTCACTTTTAGCAGCCTTGATTATTTCAAGTACGAGTACAATTACCAGTACCATTACCTGAAAATTTGTCAAGCACCATTTTTACTTAGATACTTTCGATACTTACGAAATTTAAGTATAAGTAAAAGAACCAAATAAAAATACTTGTAAGTCCCAGAAAGTAATTAAATTTTGAGTTTAATTACTTTTGCAATTATATTTTGATACTTAAGTATTTTTAAGTAACAAAGTACCCAAGGAAATACTTAAATAAGTACTAAGAAGATTACAATTAATTTCCCAGTATTGAAGTATTTTGCAAAAACTTTCTGTTGTAAGGTCCAAAAATTTGTAAGTATCAACATCTATATTAATAATGGTATTTGACAAAGTAATCGAGTATAAGGTAATGATACTTACAACTGTACATAAGTACCATTTTGCTCAGTATTTTTTAGATCTGATTTTTAGACTAAATTTCAATTAAAATGCCAATAATATATCAAATGCACTCTAGACTTGCAAGTGAGTCATAAGCCTATATTTCACTTACCTATATAAATGACAATATATATTGGGTCATTTTGTATTTTATGATAGTTGTCTTTATTATCATTTGACGGTACTTCACTGTCCTATATTTATTTCATATGCCAATGTTTACTTTGCCTGTATTTAATTTCTCCAAAGGTATTTGTATCCATACGTAAGTTTCTGGATTTGGAGGTATTGTAGTGTTGGATTCAAAATGCAGGAATAATATAATGCTGCATCTTTCGAAAATGTACAGCGATTCAACTTATATGTGACATTTAGTTAAAATAAATATATAGTCACATAACGTAGGGGAAAACCAAATACAGTCAAATGATAATATAAGATAAAATACAGTCTTGTAGTAGAGCAATTCTCATTACACTCTTAGACCCAGCCCATTAGTCTGTGAAGTGGTTTCGGCTATTTGAGGTGTCAGAAATAAGTTATTGATTTGCTATTAACTCAAGAGCATTCTTTAATAGTTTTTATTAATATCAAGTACAGCTGCACAGGTACAGCGAATCAGCTAAACAAAAACTTAGCATTGATGCAAATCTAAAATTTAAATTTCATAGCATAAGAATTTAGGAATTCGTCCAGATTATCTAAATCGCCATATTAATAACCCTGTATTTTACATTCTCATATTTCAAAATAATTTTTAATACCTTTAAAATGAAAGCTTCAATCAATAAGATACTGATATTTTATATTATGGAATAGAATCATTTATTTTCCCGGAAATATTTTAGAATATTTACCAATATTTTACATTATTATATTCCTATTCTTATATTAGTGTATATTTGGATCTCTGTGGGTACGATTTGATATATTTATAAAATTCTTTTTAATATTACAATACAAAATATTTTATTTTTTACCTTTAATAAGAGTAAGAGTTATATTTTGTATTAAATTATACACGTATACTTTTAGTAATAAAACATAATACCTAATTCTAAAATTTTTGGAATTCTGCAATTTAAAATGGCTAATCATTTCATTTTTTTTTTTTTTGATATTTCGGTCAAATAAATTTTGAATAATAAAAAATTCCTATTAAAAATTATAGGTATCTTTCTAGATTTAAATATTCTGTTAAAGTATCTCAAAAATAATTTTTTTTTTATTTATTTCATATTTTTGGAATTGGAATTACAATATTTAGATTTTTGAATCAAATTTGAAATGAAAATATTTAAGAGATGAAAATGGATGCATGACACTTTACTAAGAAAAAAAAACCCGAAAACAAAATACTGAAAACCAAAAATCACCTCCCATTGTATTAAATTTTTAGTTGTTAACTTATCTATGTATATAAATGCGAAAGTTTGTTTGTTTGTATGTAGCGAATAGGCTCCTAAACTGCTCAGTTGATTTTAACGAAAATTTGTATATAGAGGTATGTGGGTACGGAAAGTAATTGTGGCCTAAAAATTTTGCTCTAACGGACCGCCAAGTTGGGGTTGTGGTGCGAGTATTTAAACTTCTTTGTTCTAAAGTGAAAACTGTTTGACCAATTGACTTCAAATTTTGTATACATGCTCCTTGAGAATTGAATTGACATTTTTAACCATTTTGGGATTTGTTAACCCATGTCGGCGGTTGATTTAAAAAAATTTTGAAACCAAATTTTGCCGTTACTTTACTCTAAATTAGCAATGGTTCCACCGATTTTCTTCTAGCGAATTTTGTATTCGTGTTCCTCTTTGAGAATTGAGTTGACACTATTAACATACTAAGAATTTGTTAACCTATGCCGAAGATTGTCCAAAAAAATTTTGGAAGCAAATTACGTCCAATTTTGCGCAGTACTGCTTTGCAAAAGAGAAAGTTTTAAAATATTTTTGGTTGGGTTTCGCTAACCCATTGCGGTCCGGCGGCTTTTTACAGATTTTTTCGTTACTTTACTCTAAATTAGAAACGGTTTGAACGGTTTACTCCAAATTTTGAGTTGAGTTTGTTAACGGGCTTGGTGTTTGAATTACAGAAAATTAAAAAAATTACTAGAATAATCCAAGAAAAATCGTTTTAAAAAAATTGCTTTAATACATTTTAAAAGTAACATTTACACCATGTGTAATTTTTTTTGTGTTAACTTTCTGTCATAATATCAACTTAAATTAAACCTATAATAAGCGGCGCAGCAACGCGCAACGGGTATTAGCTAGTTATTTATAAAAAAAAGTTCGGAAGGATTTCAGAGTTGGATACAAAATCAGGAATTCTGCGTTTTCCAGAGTATTTATATTTGCCTTTACTAAATATGTATGTATGTTTAAGTAGAGTTTTTTTAATGAACTTTGTACCAAACCTGGAAAAGGTTTTTAATTCGGGATTTTAATATTTTCTGAATTTTTTTTTTCTTGATTTTATATAATTAGGCATTTTTTTCAAGATTTTAAATCATTCAGGATTTTTTTTCAAGATTTTATATAATTAGGGATTTTTTTTTGTTCATTAAGTGTGATAAACCCGATGAAAATCATTTCGAAGAATCTCTAATTAGATACAATATAATTAGAATATAATTTCAATCAATAAATCAATGTTTTGCGATACGTCTAAATAGAACATGTGGGATTTGAAAATTATAAAATATGGTAGAATAATTACATTGGTCTATTCTATTGTATTTAATTGTAATGTATAGGTATAGTTTCTAAATTAATCTTAAATCAATTTTCATGTTAATAATAATAATATGAAGTTGGTATCAAAATAAGGTTGGCATAAGTCTAATTTTTTTTGGAAAAATTGGTTAATTTTTATTTTAATTATTTCAATATTTTATCAATATATTTTCAATATATTTAAAATATTCTGATATACTGTCAATATACCGAATTAATACAGATAAATTTTTTATTTTAATATACAAAATAATAATTATTATTATTATTAATATATTTGTCTAGAATGAGGTGTAACAAACGCATTCAATTAAATGTGTTTTGTTGGATGTGTTTAATTATAAAAAAATAAAATATTAATGTTTTGTTGGATGTTTTTTATTTTAGAAAATAAAATATCCAAAATTATCATAAGCAGGCCAAAAAATATTTTATTTATTTTTAATAAAAAAAAATTTTTTTTGATGAAATAAAATTTATTTATTAGTTTATGACTTAATTCATTTCAACTTTAAAAATCACAGACGATTTTCTGGAAATTTTAAATAAATAGTAAAACATTTTGTAAATAAAAATTAAGAAACTATGCTTTACATTTGTATAGAGTCTTAATTATTATTATTAAACCAAGCAATGTATCAAAGTAATTTCAAAGTTTCCCTCATCTCTCCCATATCTCATTCTTAACTCTTCCTCATCTATCCCTCATCCTTGCATCTTTCTCTCATAATTTTTTAAATATTTTTCTATTTAAAAAAAGTTGAAAATGGAAGAAAGTGGTGTTAAGTTTGGGCAATAAGTGGCATTGGGTATACAATATCTGAGTTTAATGCACCATAGATCCAAATAAAATGAATTTTTTTTAAACTTAGTTAGGTATATTAAAATAATTCCAAATAAAATTTATAATTTGCATTTCATAATGCAAAACTTCAATTCAAAAATCAACATTTATTTTACGTACATATAAATAATAGATACATTATTTAGCAAGGTTGAGTAGGTACATTATAGAATGTTAGCAACAAACAAGTTTTTCGATTTGAATCTAAACAAAGGAAACAATATAGAATGTATAGCAACATTTTTTAAAAATATATATACATTATTAAAACAAAATAAACCTATAAAAAAATTTAAAATCTTTTATGAATTTATTTAATTTAAGCAAGTACGCAATTAAATAAAAAAAATATATTAATTGAAATTAAAAAAAAATTATACCAAGAAGGGATTTGAACTAACGACCCCAACATTTTATAAAATACGTAACATATAAAAAGTAGACTAACTAACTTATTCATCTTCAAGTTTTTAAGATACAATAAGAGTCATTATATGAGTCATTTATTTATTTATTTTTTGTGTATCTATTACTAGAATCGAAGCATAATATGCGTTGTACAAAATATAACGGTTGCAATTTTATTTAACATACTTTTAAGATAATGTACATAATGAAATTACAAATAGTGTTTAATTAGAAAAAGTTCTTCTTTCAATTGACTTTCCGTCATTCTATGACAGGCCAACAGCTAGTATTATTATAAGATTTAAAATAGAGATTTAACATTGCTTAATTAAACTTCTTCGAAACTTACTTTAGAGAAGACCTCCTTACTTTAAGAGAACTCTTTTAAAGAAAATTTCAATTGTACATCACTTTAATTCCAAACATTTCCTTTAAAGTAAAACCATTTTCAAATATAGAAAAAAAACAGACCTTAATTTAATGTTTGTAAAAAAAAATTTATTCGGATAAAATAACATTTTGTCAACCATTTCTCATTTATTTGTTAAATTACAAAAAAAAAAAATAAAAAACAAATTTTGCACCAGATGTCTTTTTAAAACACTCATAAAATAACCTCATAACCTAGAGAAAAACAAGACACAAAAAAAAACAAATTTACTTGTTCTTATTTCCTATATTTAAAAAGAGACAGATATATTATTAATCAAATAAAAAAGGACAGAGAAAAACTACTAACAAATGAGTACAAAAAAAATAAAGATAAATATCAATCGAATTTTATTCTATTTTATATCCTTCGGAGATCCCAATTTGATATCAATTTATTTTTGTAATACATATATACATAGTATACTATAATATGTATTGCTATATGTAATACATATAGTATGTACTATATAGTTTATACTCTTTTCAAATGAACCTGGTCATACTTAAATGAATTTGGTCTTTTTTAAGTATCTACAAATAGTCATCAATTTTCAAATTAAATTGGTCAAACAGCCCGTTTCTTGGGATCCAGTAGTCGGATCAATATGTTGAATTAAGAGCACTTACCGATTTTATAGTAGAACCTAAATACAGCAAGAAAAATTGTAAGAGTTCGATTCTTAGCCCTGCCCTATAAAATAGGTCACAAAAATTTAGGTGACATATTTTTGGAAATATCCTTAATTTTGCTGCCTTTTAAGTTTCTATTACAGAATTACGAAGGTTTTCGAATCACAACAGTTCCGACTTCCGGGTCTTAAGATACGAGACGGGGCCTTTTTATATGTAGGAAAATACTTAAAAAAAAATTTTATTTGAAAACAGACCAAATCGATTTGAAAAGGGACAAATTTCATGTAAAAAAGGACCAATGTTAAAATGAAAATAGTGTTTATAACGGTATATGCTGTTCATTTATTTAAATACACATATATATTATATATTGTATTAATGTTGTATCTTATCTAACTTTAATATAAATATAAATAAAATTTGTACAAATATATATGTATTATGTTAAAAAATAAATTTTGTAAGAAATTTATCTTGTCAATAGTATCTTTCAGATAAAATTGTTGTTTGTTGCTTCTCTACTTTAACTGTTCAACTTTTTATCTTAGATATTTTCTTTAAATGTTTTTTTGTTTTTATTTTTCTTTGACGAATAACAGTACCATTAAAGTTAAACTCTTTTGACAACTTTACAAAAAATAAAAATCAATAAATGAACTTTGATATAAAATATTAAAAAAAATAGAGAAACTTAAGAAAAACTTCAGGTTCAGTTTAAGTTGGTAATTCTAATTAGTTAAGTATTTTTTTATTTGTAGATATGCTTTTAAAAGAACGATTACTCTACAGACTAAATATTTTCCCATGTCTAATTCCAGAAGTTGTAATTTAGGTTATTAAATGGTTATTCAGAAATCCTTATAATGGTATTTAAAAAGGGACGATTGAAATCAGTGAATTTGTATAGCCGTAAGCTATATACAGTTAAGATTTTAATTAACGCTTTGTGAATTACAATTTAAGACTTCTGAAATACAAATTGACTAATATGAATTACAATTGATCCTTTCTGAATTACGCTTAGAATATAATAAGTTTAAATAATATTGGATTTAATTAAGATCAGTTAAATAAATGTGTTACATATTAATAAAGTTCTTACAACTAAATTATGTAATAAAAAAACGTGTTGACCCCAATGAGCAGTTGTATATTATACGGTGTAGGGTCAAGGTGCAGGGTCAGAACTCCTTTACAAGTGGGTCATAAGTCCTTTTAGGGATATATATTACTAATAACCTTTCAGCTGAGAACTGTACAGTATAAGGGAGTTTTGACCCACCACGCTGAGTCAAAACTCCTAGGGTCAGAAGTCCCTTAGGGAGTGAGAGTTATATATTAAAATTTTGTATTTAATTATCAATTCTATATGTGTACGTTTGTGTATTTTATATGCTCACAAAATAAAAGCGTATTTAAAATCTAATTACCTTGGTGATGCTAAATAAATATTAGGATTCCAAAAATTCTCATGATTTTGGTTTTATAATTTAATCCAAGTAAACAGTTAATTTTTGAAATTTACATTATATATATATCCATATTAATTCAAAATACAAAAAATATTTTGAAATTATCTTAAAAACAAATTTGCCATAAATCCCTTAGTAGAAAATAAATATTTACTTTTAATTTTGAACAATTCTAAGAATAATATTTTTAATTGCATATTTTTAGGTAATTCTGTTCGGTTTCTGTATGTAAGATAAAAGTTACAAGTACTAGATAAAAGTTATACATACTTGTAAAAATTTATTATTATATACTAAGAGGTAAAAATTTTAAGTAAATAAAATTTTCTATAGAAATATTATTTTATTATTTACTTAAGTATATAATATACATACATAATATATATATATTATGTATGTATGCATACAAAAATAATTTTATTCCCATTAAAAGAAGATTATTTTCGTATGAATTTCAACATACGATTTCAATTTAAGAATTATTTTATTATCTTATTAAATTATTACACAGTTGGTTAAAAATAAAAAAATAATTCTTAAGAGAATAATAGTTTTAAAAAAATAATTAATTCAAAAATAATAAAAATAAAATATTTTCTTTGGAAAGAATTAATTTTTAAATTATGAAAGAAATTTATTTATTTAATTTAAAAATTTCTGAAATTATAAGATGAAATTTTAATCTTTGTTAAACTTTAATTTGAAATTGGATGACTTTTAAGAAAATACTGAAGTTTCCAATGATTGTTGATATAATTTGTACTTAAACTGCGGATCTAAATTAATAATGTACAAAATTAACTTTGAGAAGCTTGAATAAATATCTATTACATGACATATCGCTATTAAATAAACATAATTATCAGTGTCAAAAGTTCTAAAAAAATATTTGTAAAAATTTAGAGTCTCTAAAGCTGTACTAAAAAAATTCCCGAAAGAAAAAGTCCCGAAAAAAAATGCCGAATGATTTAAGATTGACTGAATTTAGAATCTCCCATTAACATATATACATATTCTGTAAAAAGCTCATAATTCGAATTTGTATTAAACTCTAAAATCAATGTTTTATTCAATGAATGATGCGTAAGCAAGTCATTATAATATTCGGTTTATTATTAGGTTGAAATAAGTTTCACTTTTCGATAAGTTGTGAGTTCCGAAATTACGTTAAACGTCAAAAAATATGAAATTACGTCAAACGTCAAAAAATAAAAGCAATTGAAATATTAATGGATCACTTTAAAAGTAGAAGCCATCAAGCTAATGTTAAAACTAAACCTTATTGTCAATTAAAATAATTACTTTAATTAATTTGCATAAATTATATTTGAAGAGATTGAATAATAATATTATATATTAAATAACAATGTATCATCGGCTGCATGCTTCTTTGATCCAAACGACTTTTTGACATTTTTGACCTAAAAGCACTTTTTGGGGTTTTTTGGGATGCTCTTTCTTTCTGTGTTGTCCGTTTTCTTCTAACCTGAATACTTTTTGAGTTATGAAGACGTAACTTTGATCCACATCCACTGTTTTTATAATTTTTTATGCAAATTTTATCCATATCCAAATTTTTTGCCTTTGGATCAGAAAATATATGAAATTTTTCGCACTAAAATGATATTTCCTTATTTGATCCACGTCATTATATAATGCACGTGGATCACAAGGTTATAAATTTTTATTTTATTCATTTTGATCCATAAATATGATCAAAAATGAATATTTGAAATTATTTTTGCAGTGCTTTAATAAAGATTTTAAGTAGAGTTATGCAGGATTTTCCACAAACAACAAGAATCACACTTTGGAGTGACTCTTGTGTATCTCAGAATAGAAACAAAATCAATTCTACCGCAATTAAATTTTTTATTACAAGTCATCCTACAATTCTAACAGTTATACAAAAATTTTCTGAACCGGGTCATTCCGCTATTCAAGAGGTAGATTGTGTTCATTCTTATATAGACCAAAATTTGAAAAACTTGGAAGTTAATAGCCCTTTACATCTTTTAAAATTACTTAATCAGATGAAGTCCAAAAAAGTTAATTTAATAATAATTCAGATGATACAAAATCAAGATTTCAAAAAATTTTCTGTTCCTGCCGGAAAGGTGGATTTTAGCAAAGTTCCGTTTTCGAAAATAAAAACTATCTTATATGAAAGCGATGAACCTTTTACAATAAAATATAAAACATCTTTTTTTGATTTGAACTACAACTTTATCAACATAAAAAAGAATGCATCAAAAAAACTTTTCCTACACCAGCAAATTTGTTCAATGTTCAACTTCTTACCTTAAAACCTACTAATATTGACCAAAAGAAGATTAATGACATAGCAAGCTTACTTAAATATCTTCCGCTAGAAGATGCAAAATATTTTACTGCGTTACTTAAAATATAATTTTTTATTTAATTTTTTATAATAATTTTAATAATAATTTTTTAATAGTAATTTAATTTTTTATAAAAAGTACAAAAACTAATTGGCTGAAATTAATCTTATAAGTATTAATTTAAAATGTGGAATATTATATAATATAATTTTTTTTATTTAAAATGAAGTATTACAAAACTGTGAAATTATCTTTAAGTTTAATTTTTATTTACTTTTTTTATTGTTACTTTTGATTTTATTAAAAAGATACTGTTTTGTTTTATTAAATAATATCAAATTTTTTTTAAATTTATAAATTGGATGTGAAAGATATATAATATCTAATAATTATTGATAAGAATTAATTTAAAATTAGGAGTATTATATAATATAATTTTTTTTATTTAAAATTTAAAATGAAGTATTACAAAACTGTGAAATTATCTTTACGTTTAATTTTTATTTACTTTTTATTTTATTAAGAAAGTACTGTTTTACTTAATTAATATAAAATTTATTTTAATTTATAATTGGAAGTGAAAGCAAATTTTAGTTTGTTTTATAATTAATATATTATTTTAGTAGTTTGTAATATTTATTGTTGATTTAGAAATATAAAATGTGTCAAAAATTAAAGAACATGGTATTTTGAATGATTTAGTATGTATACCTATAGAACGCGAATGTTTCATTCTTGCTTATTTGATCTATGTGAAACATTTTTGATCCATGTAATATAATGAAAAACGAAATACATTTCAAAATTGGATATGGATCAAAAGTCAAAATTTTATTTTCCCTTTAAAATCGACAAATTAAAAGCTTTTGGTCTGTAAAATTATACAATCATAGTTTAAGCGTACATACACAGGTTGGCAGAGTTTAAAAAAATTCTATCGGACAGATTTTTTTTTACAGCCTTTTAAACTTTAAACTCATTTTTCTCCATTCGACTTTTTGGTATATGGATCAAAGAAGCATGCAGCCGACGGTATTAAATTGAAGTTTATTAAAATTGAAATAAATAAATTAATTATAATAAAGAAGACTGTAATTATATGAAATTGGAGATATCAATTGTAATTCAAAACGTGGAAGATTATAGGGATGTATACAATAAAATAAACCGTTATTTATTTCCCTTAAGCTATTATATCTATTACAAAAAAAATTTAAAAAAGTAAAATAGTTAAAAAAAATTTAGCTCATCATCCATAATTTTTGCTTGAAAAAATACAAACAAACAAAAAAAAAAAAATAATAATTCATTGTCCCATAATTTTTGCTTAAAAAGAAAAAACAAAAAAAAATGGCCCACCCTAAAAGTTGATCCAAGTGATGTTTAACTTTGTCAAGTAGCTTGCCCTATTACTTTACCTGCTCAATTTTAATTTTAACCTCGTAGCTTCATTAGATTCATATTTATTGAATTGAAAACTTTGTATGGCAGCTGCCCGAAAATGGGGCCGTACCATTTTGAAACTTCATATAAGTGCCGGATTCATTATAAAACTAACCGTGTGTAATTTTCATCCTAGCTAGATCGATTTACACACATAGCTAGATCGATTGACTTTTCGATGCTGATCCGATACATACCCTTGGCACTATATCTAGCTCGTCTAGATCGAGCCATCTATGTATGCACGGGTATAAAAATATAATATTAATATATTAATCAATAAAACTGAATACACTCTGTATGAGCTTTAAGCTCTTCCAGATGGATGAATATTATAAAATTTTTTAAAATTACATAAATTTTAATACTGAGTGTAATTTTGGGAAATATACATAAAATATATATAACTTAGTCAACTGATTTATAAAAATTGAGAAATTTTTAAGTAATAATAGCCCTTCCCTTCATAAAATATAATAAATATTGAAGCTTTTAATTTTGTATATAACTATTACTAAAATTTTTAACGGGTATTTAAATACAGGTGAATAAAAGTAAGAAAATTTCAATTTCCGACCTCTTACAGCTCCTAAACAGGGGGCGTGAAAAAAAATTTTGCAAACCAACTCCTGGAGGATCTAAATTTCAAGGCCTTAGCTTAAGTCGGTCAAAAGATATATGGGTCCAAAAATTTGGTAAAAATTGAGTTTTGCCTTACTGTAAATTTCAGTATCGTGTGGCAACCCGATACATTTGTTTTTTCAAAATTTATAAAGCTCATAAAAGCAATCTGTTGTCGTTTTCTGATTGAAAATATACTTTACAGAACTCTTGTTATAACTATATATAGGGCTTTTTCTTGACGGACAGGTTGAAACTATATAGGGACATTTTTTTTCAAAATTTTGAAAAATGAGCCACTAAAAAGCGAGATTTTGAAAAAAACGAGATAATATGTTGAAGGGATTTTGGAATTAGAATAGGATTAAAAAAAAAAAACTGTATTTTGGGAAAGAGGGGTTTGGTAAAACCGGATTTTGGGCCAGACTAGTTTTTAAATTTATATTGCATTGAATAAGCATTGATATTAGCTCACAATAATTGGTTAGAATTATCAAACTTAAGTTTAGGAAAATAAAAATTCCCCGGAACACTACAATATTACCTGAGCAAAAATTTTTAATTAATTTTTTAAAAAAAAAAAAAAAAATAATGCCAAAATTATTAAAAAAATTTATTTTGAAAAGATTTTTTTTTAAAAAAGGAAAGGTTTGTTTTTCTATTTAAATTAAAAATTTATAATAAATCTATAAAAATATTTATTAAATATGTACCTACTATAATTAAGTAAAATTTACTATATCTATAAGTTACATATTATAATATATTTGAAATATAATCTATATTATAATGTTATATAATATATATATATATACTTCTATTATAAAATTATATAATTTATATCTTGTGTTTGTTTTAATTTTATTTTTCTTCTGAATTGAAAATTTTGTGTCAATGTTGATTTATTGAATATAATTATCTTAAGATATAAATTTTTCATCTTCAAAATATTTATATATATATTTTTTTAATAAATATTCCTTTGATCCTTTCATTTATTATTATTGTTATTTCTGTTATTTTTTACAAATTTTGTTATTAATTATTAAAAAACATGAACACTTCAATGAAATTTTATAATGATAAATGATTTAATTATCTTAACAGGAAGTATTTTTTATTTTTAAATTATTTTAGTTAGGTTAGAGATTTAAGAGAGTGTTAAAAGAAAGTTGGGTGTTGATTCAATCTCTGAATTCATAATTTTTGTGCAAAATAAATAAAACTTTTAATTTTTAATAAAAAAAAAAAAAATTAATTAAATAAATTTTGGTTTTATTACTATTAAGGTTCAATCTAAAGGGTTATCCATTGGGAACTGTTCGTATAATTGGTATTTCAATTATATATATTTAGATATTCTTAAGCAGTGTTATTGAATCAGAAGATAAAAGTACTATAAAAAATCAAATTATCAGAAAAATTTTTAAAAAATTTTAGAAAAAACGGATTCGTAAGTTAAGAAATGTCTTTTGGTAAAGCTCTACCCTACAAAAAGTTAAGAAACGTGTTTTGGTAAACCCCTGCCCTACAAAAGTTAATAATAGAAGTTTGAGTAGTAATTCCTTTGACTTTGGGTTTTTAAAATAAGTACCTACGAACTGATAATGAGCTTGAAAAATATTCGATGGTTGCATTTAAAATAAAAACTTGTAATTATTAATTAAACCAAGACTGATTTCCAAAGACTTTTCAATAACCTACAACCACAACTCATTTTAATTAATTTGGATAATTTTTATATCAAAATTGAAAGATTTCGGTTTCGAACCCAGGTCAGATCATATCTGATAAAAAAAATATAATTTAAATTATAAATTTAGCTTTTATCATAATATAAAATATAAACCTATCCCACCTGGAAATTAAAGTCTGAATCACGTTGTATGTAGTTGAGTATTGTAATTAAATAAATAATTAAGAGTAAGGAACCGAATAATGAGTATAGAATAGTTAGGTATTGGAATACACTATACCTCGTGAATTTGATCGTTTTTTGAATGAAATTTTTATATTTTCCAATATATTTGGTCTTTTTACAAATGAAGTTGATCGAAAATTTTAAATTGAAATTGATAGATCAATTAGGTTCAATTTTTAAAAATGCATTTAAATCCAGCCATTTTGGTCCACGGGTTCGTGTAGCTGCTTCTTTTTTTATATGAGTATTGCTCGGTACCTATTACAGCTGCGTATCTAAAATTTTGCCAAAAAGAGTTTAGTTTTATGGCCAAAGTTTTTGCAAAATTTGATTGGTCTAGCGCAGTGGATTCGAGGAGCTGCCATACAACTTTTATTTTATATGAGCAGTACTCTCCACCTAATGAAGCTGGGTGTCTGAAATTTTGCAAAAAATAGTTTAGTGTAATGGCCAAAGTTTCTGCAAAATTTGGTTGGTCTACTGTAGAGGGCTCGAGTAGCTGCCATACATCTCCATCTTCTATATGAACATTACACTACACCTAATTAACTGGGTGCCTAAAATTTTGCCAAAAATAGTTAAGTATAATGGCCAAAGTTACAGCAAATTTTGGTTGGTCTACTGCAGAGGGTTCGAGTAGCTGCCATAAAACTTCTTCTTTTATATGAGTATTCCATTAGTATTCCACTTAATAAAGCTGTATGTTTGAAATTTTGCAAAAGTAATTAACCGGATGATATAATGTATAATGTACTTTTAAGCTTCAATTACGGTCATACGGGTATCCCAGAGTTGACACTGTCTACTCTACTACACTCTTCCTCGTTTCAAATATGATTATCCGACTATTGGATTTTTATAACGGAAATCAGCTAAAAGACCAATTCAATTTGAAAATTTTGGAGTATTTGTTACTGAAGAATGATCAAATTTTATTTAAATAGACAAATTTCATTTGAAAAAAGAACCAAATTTATGAAGAAAGACTTTGGCAGAAAAAGTGGTGTCGTGATATAATGCCTTGTGCCATTGAGCCTTTATAACTCCCTCGAGTGTGCATTAAAGCCATATTAAAAAAATTTTAAATTTTGCAATTATGACTTTATGACTTATGGCTTTTAATCACGGCATCGAAAAACTGTTCTATCTCAAGATACTGTATTAAATTCAGCTTAGGTAAATTTGTTATATAAAATAATACATTTGCCTTATAAGTTCAGTCAATTTTTTCTTCAAAAGCAATTTTCAATTTTACCAATTCCTTACAAACAAAAGACATCTTAAAATTCTGCAAAATTACAACCAAGCCCTAATGTTTTTTCCTTGTGGTATTTCCCATTATTCTTAAATTCAACAAAAATTATTCATTTACGATAATTAAAAAATTTTTTTTTTGATTTTATTTGAATTAAAAAAAATAAAAAAAAAAATTAAAATTAAAATTTTCGAGTTGAAATAAAGTAAAAACTTTGAAAATTATATAAAATATTTTATTTTTCTTTGGAATTTTCATTTCAAACCTATAAAAATGTTAAAAAGTTTGTTTTTTTTTATTTGATATTAAATTACGTAAAATGAAACCCTAAATATTGTATGGTTCAATTAACTGGTTGTGGGTATAAGTAAGAAAAATTGAAGGTAAAAGAAAATTGAAAATTTATTTTTGGAGTTTTTTACAAAACTTTTAAATTAGTAAACCAAAAAATTTTATTTGTATTTCTGCTTTTTTTTATTTTGTACATATTTAAAATTTTTAATTGAATTAATAATTATTTTATTGAATTTTAAGAATTTTGTAATTTTTTTAATTTGTGGTTTTTTATATAAAATTAGAATATTTTTTGGAAAAAAACTCTTTTAAATGGATATAAATTTTAAAATTAAAATTTAAAATAAATTAGTAAATTAGAAAATTCATTTAAAATTAGGTATATGATAATTTAATAATTGATATTTTCTATATTTAATTTTTTTTAGGTTATGTTAAGTTATTTTTTATTAAACTAATATTTAATTTTAATTTAATAAAATTATAAATAATATTTAATATCTAGTATACTTTTATGCAAGAGGTTTTTATTTAAATCTATTTTTTATTTAAGAATTCAGGACCAAAGTTCAGGTTTTTTTAAGAATTTGGATACGTTAATTGTTTTTATTATTTTATTATACAATTGAAAATTCAGCATTTGAACCTCAGAAATTAAAATTTCTTATTCCTTAAAACTTAAGATATTAGACTTTGAAAATATTGTACTATTTAACTATGTACTATATATGCAAATATGCTTAAATATGATTAAATATTAATTAAATTTGGAAATTTTTTTTAAGTTTAATTAAGGGACACTCAACTTCGTCGGGTTAAAAAACTTTCTATGGCGAAACCTTACCCTAGAGAAGTACTCATTGGGGTTACCCGATTTTCTCCAAAAGCTTTAATATATTCAATATATTAACATAAAATTTTATTGGTTGAGTACAAAATCTCGTATTTCAAATATTAGTTAAAATAGTAAAAATTTTACATAGTAGAGGCTGTCGCACCAAGCTCCCGTTTAACAAATTATTAAAACTCTGAAACCATCTGTATTTCAACTACAAAATTATAAAAAGTGGGAGATTTCGAGACACGCGAGATTGTGAAACGCAAGTTTTATAAAATCACGAGATTTTGGTTCACGACATTTTCATACGCTCCCAAATTTTATATACAAAATTTGCAAATATTCCATTCAGCCGTTTAGGCTATGCACGTGTGCATATGGACTTATACAAAAATCTCAGGGTCCTATTTTTGGTGCGAAAACAATTCTTACCGCTTATTATATTTCATATAAGAGGGTAGTTAGAAGTTATGGGGAATTTCAGAGTTGGATACGAATCAATAAATTGTCTAGCGGGAGTTTTGGGTGCCGTTATATTAAATGCTACAATAAGGATAAATAAAATAATAACTATTTAACTATTTAATAATAACTACTTTGTCAGTAAAACAGTTTTACTTAAAACTAAACTTGTTATATAAAAGTTAAAAATTTCCGTAAAATCAAATGAATTTAAATGTCATGTATCCTAGTATAAAAATACTTTTAATTAAGGAAAAAAATCCAATGAAAAGAAGCGTCCCCAAAGTTCCGCACAAATTTTGGGGATTTTCTTCAATTTTGTTTTTGGGGACTTTTTTCATGCAGTCTTTTTCTTATGAAAGTGCAATAAATCGATTAATCGAATTCTAATATTTTTTATGTGTTGCATATTCTTTGGTATTATGACTAGGACTCGTAAAAGATCTTTCACTGACTAAACGACTCCTTTTCAATAATTGGTCTTTTATGAGTAGATGGTAAACAAGTTAAAATAAATTTATTCCATACATGTTTTAAAATTTAGTAAACTAATAAGGCTTTAGCTGGTTTACATTCTGCTGACACTTTAGTATAGCCACTTAAAAGTTTAGATTTAGATGCTTACATACATATTATAACTAAATATTAGTAATGATGAAAAAGTAATTAGAATTTGAATAATTTTTTATTTGCACTAATTAAAATAATAAAATGGCCCAACAAATTCATAATTATTTTTATCAAGCTACCAGTATTAACTCTTATTCATACAAAGCTCAATAGCCATTACTCTGTGGTTTTGTAATACAGGAGTAAATAACCACATGAATGAAAACTGAAAAAGAAAATTTAAACTGAAAATACCATTAAATCAAAAAAACAAATTGCTAAAAGAAATTAATTTTAAAAAATTCACCCCTTCTTTATGAATGAACAATTTTTTAAAGTAAAAATGTAATTATAATCAGAGTTGAGGCCAATGCCACTTTTACGATAAATAGGTCGAATTATAAGTATGTTCTTTTGTTTATCTAATATATTTTTAGGTGAAACTTCCGGAAAGGGGTTGTGAGCTATCAAGATGACGTCATCACATAACGGTACTAAATATCTCAAAGTTTTCGAATATATATACCATTAGTGGCGATGGCGCCATCTAGTGGTCGAAAAATGCATTACAAAATGTTCCTAAGAATTTGTAGCATTTTTATTAAAATGTTATATTTTTCCTGTTAGTCCATAAACTGGAACCAACATCTTACAGTATTGTAGAGAATGATATTGCCTTTCATATAAATCCGGTTTCATCTGAATCGGTGCTACCGTTTTTAAGATATTGCAATTTAAAGTGAAAATTTAAAAAAAAAAAAAAAAAAATCAAACTTTCAAAAAAACTACTATAACTGTGAAATTTTTAAAAACACCCTGTATTATCATTATACCATTATAAAGGTCTCTTAAAACTCTTTCCAACGGTATATAATAAGTATGGCATATGTTGACAAATAGCCCCACCAGAGACGCAATGCAAAAATGACGCAACAATTTTATTAAAAAATACATTTTCATACTTTATTTGTCATAAATTTATTTTGCCTTTTTGTTTTCCATTTGAAATATTTATTTTAAAATTTAAGAATGTACTTTATAGTTTGATACAATATTGAGTTGGGTTTTGTTTAGAGGATTTTTGAGGTATTTATATGTATGTAAAGTGTAATTAGAAAGGACCTTAGAGTTGGTTATAAAGTCAGAATTATACGCTTTTTCCAGAATATTTATATACTAAGATTTTGAAGATTGACAGGGTTTTGAGTTGGATATAAAATTACGCTTATACTGTTCCAACAACCTGTATAACGTTTTATTAATTATTTTTAATGCTTTATAGAACAATAATACATGGGCAAAAATTTAAAAAAAAAAACATTATTTTTAAGTTAATTCAATTTTTTTTTTTTATTCAGCCACAGTATAAATTTTTAATTTGTCATTCAAATGCGAAATAAAGCCATATCGAGAATTTTTTTACGTATGGCTTTATTTCGCATTTGAATGCGAAATAAAGCCATATCCATTTCTAAAATTTTACGAAATAAAGCCATATAGTAAAATTGATACAAATTCTAACACTAAAATGAAAGGAATGGTATAAGAATTCGAATACCTAATTCATTCAAAAAATTAATAAGTTCCTAATTTTTTTTAATACACTGTAATAAAACATGTTAAATAATATTATATTTTGATTACGGGGGCTGCCGCCCCCGAACCCCCGCTAACTCAATTATTGAAGCTAGATTTTGAATCCAACACTAAAATGAAAAGAATGGTATAAGAATTCGGATACCTAATTCATTCAAAAAATTAATAAGTTCCTAATTTTTTTTAATACACTGTAATAAAACATGTTAAATAATATTATATTTTCATTACGGGGGCTGCCGCCCCCCGAACCACCACTAACTCAATTATTGAAGCTAGATTTTGAATCCAACACTAAAATGAAAAGAATGGTATAAGAATTCGGATACCTAATTCATTCAAAAAATTAATAAGTTCCTAATTTTTTTTAATACACTGTAATAAAACATGTTAAATAATATTATATTTTCATTACGGGGGCTGCTGCCCCCGAACCCCCGCTAACTCAATTATTGAAGCTAGATTTTGAATCCAACACTAAAATGAAAAGAATGGTATAAGAATTCGGATACCTAATTCATTAAAAAAATTAATAAGTTTCTAATTTTTTTTAATACACTGTAATAAAACATGTTAAATAATATTATATTTTCATTACCCCCCCGCTAACTGAATTATTGAAGCTAGATTTTGAATCCAACACTAAAATGAAAAGAATGGTATAAGAATTCGGATACCTAATTCATTAAAAAAATTAATAAGTTTCTAATTTTTTTAATACACTGTAATAAAACATGTTAAATAATATTATATTTTCATTACGGGGGCTGCTGCCCCCGAACCCCCGCTAACTCAATTATTGAAGCTAGATTTTGAATCCAACACTAAAATGAAAAGAATGGTATAAGAATTCGGATACCTAATTCATTAAAAAAATTAATAAGTTTCTAATTTTTTTAATACACTGTAATAAAACATGTTAAATAATATTATATTTTCATTACCCCCCCGCTAACTCAATTATTGAAGCTAGATTTTGAATACAACACTAAAATGAAAAGAATGGTATAAGAATTCGGATACCTAATTCATTAAAAAAATTAATAAGTTTCTAATTTTTTTAATACACTGTAATAAAACATGTTAAATAATATTATATTTTCATTACCCCCCCGCTAACTGAATTATTGAAGCTAGATTTTGAATCCAACACTAAAATGAAAAGAATGGTATAAGAATTCGGATACCTAATTCATTCAAAAAATTAATAAGTTCCTAATTTTTTTTAATACACTGTAATAAAACATGTTAAATAATATTATATTTTCATTACGGGGGCTGCCACCCCCGAACCCCCGCTAACTCAATTATTGAAGCTAGATTTTGAATCCAACACTAAAATGAAAAGAATGGTATAAGAATTCGGATACCTAATTCATTAAAAAAATTAATAAGTTTCTAATTTTTTTTAATACACTGTAATAAAACATGTTAAATAATATTATATTTTCATTACGGGGGCTGCCGCCCCCGAACCCCCGCTAACTCAATTATTGAAACTAGATTTTGAATCCAACACTAAAATGAAAAGAATGGTATAAGAATTCGGATACCTAATTCATTAAAAAAATTAATAAGTTTCTAATTTTTTTAATACACTGTAATAAAACATGTTAAATAATATTATATTTTCATTACCCCCCCGCTAACTGAATTATTGAAGCTAGATTTTGAATCCAACACTAAAATGAAAAGAATGGTATAAGAATTCGGATACCTAATTCATTAAAAAAATTAATAAGTTTCTAATTTTTTTTAATACACTGTAATAAAACATGTTAAATAATATTATATTTTCATTACGGGGGCTGCCACCCCCGAACCCCCGCTAACTCAATTATTGAAGCTAGATTTTGAATCCAACACTAAAATGAAAAGAATGGTATAAGAATTCGGATACCTAATTCATTCAAAAAATTAATAAGTTCCTAATTTTTTTTAATACACTGTAATAAAACATGTTAAATAATATTATATTTTCATTACGGGGGCTGCCACCCCCGAACCCCCGCTAACTCAATTATTGAAGCTAGATTTTGAATCCAACACTAAAATGAAAAGAATGGTATAAGAATTCGGATACCTAATTCATTAAAAAAATTAATAAGTTTCTAATTTTTTTTAATACACTGTAATAAAACATGTTAAATAATATTATATTTTCATTACGGGGGCTGCCGCCCCCGAACCCCCGCTAACTCAATTATTGAAACTAGATTTTGAATCCAACACTAAAATGAAAAGAATGGTATAAGAATTCGGATACCTAATTCATTAAAAAAATTAATAAGTTTCTAATTTTTTTAATACACTGTAATAAAACATGTTAAATAATATTATATTTTCATTACGGGGGCTGTTGCCCCCGAACCCCCGCTAACTCAATTATTGAAGCTAGATTTTGAATCCAACACTAAAATGAAAAGAATGGTATAAGAATTCGGATACCTAATTCATTCAAAAAATTAATAAGTTCCTAATTTTTTTTAATACACTGTAATAAAACATGTTAAATAATATTATATTTTCATTACGGGGGCTGCCACCCCCGAACCCCCGCTAACTCAATTATTGAAGCTAGATTTTGAATCCAACACTAAAATGAAAAGAATGGTATAAGAATTCGGATACCTAATTCATTAAAAAAATTAATAAGTTTCTAATTTTTTTTAATACACTGTAATAAAACATGTTAAATAATATTATATTTTCATTACGGGGGCTGCCACCCCCGAACCCCCGCTAACTCAATTATTGAAGCTAGATTTTGAATCCAACACTAAAATGAAAAGAATGGTATAAGAATTCGGATACCTAATTCATTCAAAAAATTAATAAGTTCCTAATTTTTTTTAATACACTGTAATAAAACATGTTAAATAATATTATATTTTCATTACGGGG
Source organism: Dolichopus griseipennis (assembly GCA_963082915.1). Taxonomy (NCBI): domain Eukaryota; kingdom Metazoa; phylum Arthropoda; class Insecta; order Diptera; family Dolichopodidae; genus Dolichopus; species Dolichopus griseipennis. The sequence goes on along the minus strand of OY720441.1, from coordinate 74,620,875 downwards.
GCTGCCACCCCCGAACCCCCGCTAACTCAATTATTGAAGCTAGATTTTGAATCCAACACTAAAATGAAAAGAATGGTATAAGAATTCGGATACCTAATTCATTAAAAAAATTAATAAGTTTCTAATTTTTTTTAATACACTGTAATAAAACATGTTAAATAATATTATATTTTCATTACGGGGGCTGCCGCCCCCGAACCCCCGCTAACTCAATTATTGAAACTAGATTTTGAATCCAACACTAAAATGAAAAGAATGGTATAAGAATTCGGATACCTAATTCATTAAAAAAATTAATAAGTTTCTAATTTTTTTAATACACTGTAATAAAACATGTTAAATAATATTATATTTTCATTACGGGGGCTGTTGCCCCCGAACCCCCGCTAACTCAATTATTGAAGCTAGATTTTGAATCCAACACTAAAATGAAAAGAATGGTATAAGAATTCGGATACCTAATTCATTAAAAAAATTAATAAGTTTCTAATTTTTTTAATACACTGTAATAAAACATGTTAAATAATATTATATTTTGATTAAGGGGGCTGCCGCCGCCGAACCCCCGCTAACTCAATTATTGAAACTAGATTTTGAATCCAACACTATAATGAAAAGAATGGTATGAGAATTCGGCATAGCTATTTCATACAAAAAACAATAAACCCTAATTAAAAAATATAAATATTCTGGAAAAGGGGCAGTCCTACTTTTGAATCCAACTCCAAAATCCCTCCTAATTGAGAATCCCACATATACACATATATATAAATATTCTGGAAAAAGCGTAAAGCCTTGCTTTTGAATCCAACTAACAATCCCACATATACACATATATAAATATTCTGGAAAAAGTGGCAATCCTGCTTTTGAATCTAACTCTAAAATCCCTCCTAATTGAGAATCTGATTGAGGAACTAACATACATATATATTAGTACATATATATATTATTATATAGACATATAAATATTATTATATAGACATATAAATATTCTGGAAAAAGCGGTAATCTTCATTTAGAATCCGCCTCTAAAATCTCTTCTAATATTTGATATACATATACATATATAAATATTCTGGAAAAAGCGGCAATCCTGAATTTAAATGCAACTCTAAAATCCTCCTAATTCAGATTCTTATAATCTGATAAAGCGCATAATTCTGATTTTGTAGCCTAAGGGCCTTTCTAATTATATTTTTACATACATATTTAAATAAAAAAAATTTTAAAACTTTGAGGTTGTCACCTCCAAAATCCCTCAAAACAAATTGTCAGAACCAAACTCAATATTGTATCCAAACCTAAAATGCATTCTTACATTTTTAAATTTGCCAAAAAGGCAAAATAAATTTATGACAAATAAAGTATGAAAATGTGTTTTTTAATAAAATTGTTGCGTCATTTTTGCATTTATGTTCTCTGGTGGGGCTATTTGTCAACAAATGCAATACTTATTATATACCGTTGGAAAGAGTTTTAAGAGACCTTTCTAATGGTATAATAATAATACAGGGTGTTTTTGAAAATTTCACAGTTATAGTAGTTTTTTTGAAAGTTTGATTTTTTTTTTTTTTTTTTTTGTAAATTTTCACTTTAAATTGCAATATCTTAAAAACGGTAGCACCGATTCAGATGAAACCGGATTTATATGAAAGGCAATATCATTCTCTACAATATTGTAAGATGTTGGTTCTAGTTTATGGTCTTACAGGAAAAATATAGCATTTTAATTAAAATGCTACAAAATCTTAGGAAATTTTTGTAATGCATTTTTCGACCACTAGATGGCGCCATCGCCACTAATGGTATATATATTCGGAAACTTTGAGATATTTAGTACCGTTATGTGATGACGTCATATTGATAGCTCACAACCCCTTTGCAGAAGTTTTGCCTATTTTTATACTAGGTGCCTTTCGATGTATTATATACTGGGTGCTTCACGTGATAATTTTCGTCCTAATCATTAATCAAACAATAAATAATATTATTATAGCATATATTTTATGATGTATTTTAAAAAGTTCTTCTTTAATTACATTATATAATAGTTATAGAATATTTTAGTTTGCTAAGCCGACTAATATAATAGTTATAGAATATGTTAGTACCTCTAAGCTGGCTGGTTTATCTGAATTACTAGAGATAAACTTCTTAATTTATAATATTATAGTTATAAAATATTTTAGTGCCTATAAGCCGGCTGCTTTATTTGAATCCATAGATATAAGCTTCTTAATTACATAATATAATAGTTATAGAATATTTTAGTACCTCTTAGCCGGCTGGCCTATCTGAATTATGAGAGATAAGCTTCTTAATTACATATTATAATAGTTATAGAATATTTTAGTATTCTAAGCCGGCTAATATAATAGTTATAGAATATGTTAGTACCTCTAAGCCGGCTGGTTTATCTGAATTACTAGAGAAAAACTTCTTAATTTATAATATTATAGTTATAGAATATTTTAGTGCCTATAAGCCGGCTGCTTTATTTGAATCCATAGATATAAGCTTCTTAATTACATAATATAATAGTTATAGAATATTTTAGTACCTCTTAGCCGGCTGGCCTATCTGAATTATGAGAGATAAGCTTCTTAATTACATATTATAATAGTTATAGAATATTTTAGTATTCTAAGCCGGCTAATATAATAGTTATAGAATATGTTAGTACCTCTAAGCCGGCTGGTTTATCTGAATTACTAGAGAAAAACTTCTTAATTTATAATATTATAGTTATAGAATATTTTAGTGCCTATAAGCCAGCTGCTTTATTTGAATCCATAGATATAAGCTTCTTAATTACATAATATAATAGTTATGGAATATTTTAGTACCTCTTAGCCGGCTGGTTTATCTGAATCACTAGAGATACCAAGAAAAATTTTATACTTTTATGTATAGGTACTTTAAAACTGTCATAGGGTTTCTGATTGAACAGTCTTCCACTTTAGATTTTAAAATCTTTAACCACATTTTATTTTGTAAAATTCTAATTAGTTTTTTTTCCATTATATTCAATTGTTATAATAATGGTTTGTTTAATAGGAATTTCAAAATTAAAAATTTTTGAAAAACGAGTTGGGCTAAATTTTTCAAATTGATCTTTTAATATTAACTTGCCAAAATAGAATTCACATATATATGTTTGTATAATATATTTTTCGTTTATTAAAAATTTTAAGATTAATTGTTATTAGATACGTTAGTATCTATGCCTATTAAGTGTGATAGGTATCTAAGTATATATATGTATATACTCGTACATGTATATTGTAATTAACCTAATTGAAATTTACATATTAAATAAATATTAATGTGTTGATAATTAGAAAAAATGCCAACTCATACAAATTATATTATATGGTTATCTATATGACAATGGAACAAGTCCCAGGGGTTTATTTAAAAAAACAAAATTAAATATTTATAGCTACCTACTTTTAAATATTATTTTTTAATTGAATTTAAAAGTGTTATGTTTGTTAATTTATTGACCGCATCATTCATAGTAATTTTTCATTCGAAGCAATTATTCTGAAGTGCTGTAAAATTTGAAGAGTTGTTCTAATTGCTTTTAGGAATTTAAAATACTCTTAGAAATATGTATAAAGTATTACAGTTAGAAATATTTTTTAATTTTAATTACAATTGTAGGATCTGTGAAGTCCAGTTTCAAAGAAGTCCAATATAATATAAGAATCTCCTATACACAAGAAATAAAACAGATGCTATTGTGAACCCTGCTAAATTAATAAGATTGCCAAACACAGTTTAAAGGGAAACTCATGAGCAATTATTAAATTATATATTGAAACCCTACTGTGTCGAGTTGTTAAGATAGCGTAACACGGCTTATGGAAATTCGTTTGTTATGCGCATGACGAGATTATGAAACCATATTCTTTCCAATGTCTTCCCTAAAGTTGGTAATTCGTATGTGTACGACTTAATTAAATTTGAGAAGAATATTAACATATATCATCTTAATATATCTCCAAATTCTTTCCCTCTCAACCTCCCTATAATCCTAAAATTCTTTCATATTCTTAGCCCTGGATTCAAACTGTACATTTATGTTAGAAATTCCTTCCTAAAGTTTGGTTCAAAAAGGGCATGGTTTTTTTTTGTCAATTATAATTTAAGAAGAATGTTTTAAAATGAACATCAAATGTAGTCATTAGATTCCTTAAGGATTTCCCTCTTTATTCTTCATTATCTCTTTTTTTAAGCTCCCTATTCAGCAAATTGATTTCTTAATCTGTATTCTTAGTCTGACTTTCATCACTTAACCTGGTGATTTTCTATATTTTTGACCCACCTTCGTAAAATAGAATCCTTCTAATATATTTAAAGGATACTTTCTAGCTCTTATCAGAATTAGATAGTTGATTTATATTTTAAAATTTAATAGTTATTAAGGTGTTCATTAAAAGATTTTAAGAACAACTATATCAAATATCACATTATTAAACTGGATTTTTTAAAGAGTCACATTAAACTAAATCATGCAGTGAATCAAAAGAAAGTGGTCAAATGTTTGTCTTAAGTGTTGCATAAATACCCCATGCATGGATTCTGAAAACTTAATCCACTGCAAAATTTAAGATGTTTTGTAAAAATTCGAAGAATATTAAAAATATCGTAGAAATTGTTAAAATTTGTTCCATCCATTATTTCTGATATTCCATAGATTCTTAAATGCCATCTTAATTCTTCGTCAATGTTTCAATAAAGTGACTTTTGATTTTAGAGAGAATTAAAAAGGGTTTTTCTTAAAAAATTTTAATACGATTCTTAAAATAATTTTCATCTCTTTGATGCGTTATTTTGTATAGAATTTTTACAAACTTGTCAAAAACACGGTCTTTACAAATGAAAAACACTTAGAAAATCTTCTAAACAAGAATCAAATGAAATCTTTTTAGTATTAAGTTAAATAATTTGTTAAGTGGCGTTCACATACAGTCGTTATCCATTGTCCCTACCCATTTTCGCTATCCTCTGTCTGTCGCTGTCCACTGTCTGTATCAAATGTAAAATCGTTCTGTATATTGTGCTGGTGCATACAAATCCAAGGCAGTGGTGTCTGGGAGGATGAAACTTCAAAATCAAAAAATATACAAAAGTGGGAGCTCTTTTTATTAAGAGGAAGTATTACTGCTGAACTTAACTTGAAGAATGCAATATATACATGTACGTATGTATATTGCTAAATTAATAGTAATTACCATCTTTAAAAGTTAGCAGAATTTTTCCATAGGGAAGCGTTATAAAAAATTTTTGAACGTCTATAAGGCACAACGTCTTCTTCTTTCTATAAATGAGTTAACCCATATTCTCCTCTTGATTGTTATATCTTCCACTTAAATGAAGTAAAGTGTTATATTAGCTTTGCTATGGTGCTTGTAACAACCGAAAGGCGGCAAACTAGATATAGAAAAGCATACATATAAAGTTTTAATCAGCGTCATCTTCCGAATCGATTTATCAATGTTCATCTTTCGCCCGTTCATCTACCTGTTCGTCCATCCATCCACTCTTCCATCTTTCTGCCTGTCCATCGGGGCGTTTTTAAATATGCTGATAAGACTTTACTGTCTAAGACATTAGAATCGAATTCTTAGACAGTAAATTGACATTTAAAACTAGCGACAGCTATAGTGGATAGCGGCAGTATGTAAACCCCAAATATAGGAACTATGTAAAATCAAAATTAAATGTTTAGATACCTATATTCTAAGAAAATTTTCCAATACATTAATATTTTCATGATAATTATAAGATTCTTTTAGTCGCAAGGTTTTCTTTTAGTACGCAATTTTTCTATGAATTTTTGAATTTTCCTAAGATTCTAAGAACACTTTTTTTTTCTGTTTTTTAACTTTTATTCTTTTGATACAAAAAAAAAAAAATAATATTGCTTTAATAACGAATTAATATTAAATTTATTTTCCTCAAGAATTTTGTTTTTTTTTTTTTTTTTTTTTTTAACCTATTTAATATTTATAAAAATTTTTTTTTTTTAATTTTAATATTGTTTGCGCAATTTAAAAATTAAATGAAAAACGCACAAAAGAATTTTTATAGGACACATTTTTTCATAAGGAAAAAAAAAAAAACACAAGAAAAACAAAAAAAAAAAAAAGAAAATAATTGTTTTAAATGAAAATTTAAAAGAAAATTCATTGAATTTTTTCTGTTATTTAACAAAAAAAAAAAATAAAAACCCAAGGCCACATAGTTTAAAAAAAAAAAAAATAAAACAATTTTTCCTTTGATATTTTAAATTTTCTTTTTATCATAATAAAATTTATAATGGATGATTATTCTCGCGTAATGTTTTGTTAAACTCATAAAGTTTTTCTATGTTTTGCTTTTATTTTTGGTTTTTTTTTTTTTTTTTTTTTTTTTTTTGAAAAAAAGGTTTAATTTGAAATTTACTCATTGTACGTTTATTCGTTTGTTATTTCGGTTTGTTCGTCTAATCAAAAGGAAATATTCAAAACCAAATTTTTTTTTTTCAGAAATATTTATTAATAGGTTTCTTGAGAGGGGGTAGGTGTTAATTTTAGGATCGAAATCAGGGGTTTTACCTCTTTAACTCCTATAGAAAGCATAGAATGTAAGACTTATTTCCTCTAATGCAGTTATTTTCAAAGCTATTTCTGGGCCTGCTTAAAGATTTAGTTTTTCATGAGGCTGGCTATATAGAATTTCCTTTGTTATTGTATTGTACGGTTTTCTACATTTTATATTGAGGTATACTATGGTGTCCGATCCAATTATATATTTATTTTAGTATTATATTTCCATTAATCTTCCTTGCAGAGTCTATGCTTCAGAGTTGGCGGTTCAATATTCAATTCATCCATAATATCTGAGAGCTTTTCGTGAGAATTTTTTTTTGTAAAGACTGGTAATTGTTTGTTTGCTTTTGGTAAGCCAGATTTCATTTATAGTCTTTGTTAGAATCCCAATTGCAATCGATTATGTAAGATGTAAAATCAGAATTTTATGTAGCTTTCTGGAACCTATAAATTATCATCGAATCGAGGATTAGAATCAAAATTTTATTATAAACTGACGGATCAATCAGTATTAGAATCAATTTGTTATAAATGAGTCAGATGTTTTTCAATATACACATAGAGTAGTAGCCGGCGCCAGTGATTACAGTTGAGTTGAATAGAGTAGCCGTTGACAGTGGAATTTTAATTCAACTCAATTCAGTATAGTTTTAGTGAAATTTTTGTTAATCAATTTAATTTTTTTTTTATTATAAATAAGATGATTACAAAGTGGAGATGAATCCAGGTTATAATTCGAATTTAGGGAAGGAATCGCTGTTACAAAGGCACCTAATACAGATATCACAGGATAGTGTATTAAAGAACTTTTCACATTTATAAGATATAAAATGTGGGCCAAATAAAAATTTATCTTCGAACTGGAAACATTCATAAATATCCTCTAAGACATTTATCCCATAATAAAAATTGAAAGCTTTTTTTTTATGTGACATCATTCCTAACTAATTTGAAATTCTAAACTTTACATCAACAGTCGAACTTCTGTCTAGCTTCTTTCTAATGAAAGTAAAAACTCTCGAAACAAAGTAAAAAAAGTGAAACTCAGTTCGCAATGTTAGTTGAATTTATTATAAAATTTATTTCAATTTTTTTAATGCAATTTAAAAAATCATATTATTAAATAGAAAAATTATTTTTAATTTTTTCCTTCTTTGACTGGTAAAAAAAAATGAAAACTTTTAAACCAAAAAAAAACTTTTTAAATTTAATTTACTTGTGAACGACAAAAGGAACACTTTTAGCATAATTCTTTTCAGCCTACATTTCTACTCTCATTTTATAATTGTAAATTTTATTATTTTATTTTACTTTTAAAAAATATTTTTCTTTATTTTTTTTTTTGAGGAAAAACTGACCATATTTTCAGAGGTCATACACGTGCAATTCAACATCATAAAGTATTTGAATAATGGAATTAATTTATGAAAAAGAAATTAAAAGTTTTAACGGAAATGAAAAATGCGAAAATATCCAAATTTTTCGATCCAAGATTAAGAAACTGAGCTGATCTCTGAGTATTACAGCTTTTGATATTTTTAAAAAAAGTTCAAAGTTGCAAATATTGTTAGAAACAAATCAATATTGCTAGTAATGCTGCTATTTTTATTAAAAGTCAGCCCGCATATTTCATTTGCTTAATCCTAGTAAAACATCTTACAACTAGATCGTAAAATATTGTAAATGGTTACTACAAATAGTTTCACAATTAACCACCACACCTTTCCGTCAAAAAAATTTCAAGGATTATCTAATTTTAAAATAACACCTCTAATTCAAAATGAAATATTCCCGCAATAAAGAATAATGACACCTTAAAGTAAAATGAAATAATCTTCTAAATTTTTTGGCGGGGAAGAGAGTGGAGGGGGCGTAATGGAATAATCTCCCAATCTAGTTTTTTATATCTTAGAGTTATATTCAAGTTATTTTTCTCTTCAAGAAATCTTTCCAAAATCTATAAAGCATGTAAATGACCAAAGATCGACAATAACTCACACGTTTGGGTTGACGTTTCCTCTTCTTCTTTAAAATTTCTAAATCGATTTTAAAAATGCTCTATACGTACGCTTGACATCCGTCGTAGTATTGGAGCTCTTTTCTAAAGATATCTTGTAGGTAATGATACTTGTTCAATTGAAATAAAATCACTGATGCTTCCTCTAAAACAATTTCAACGAGCCATTAGTGGGGCATAAATGCGTTTTCCTACTATGTGAAACTACCTAAGTGGTACTGTACTAGTTATAGGAAGTAATTTATTAACCAATTTTATTACATTTTAAGGTCTCGAGGGGTTATTTAATTTTTAAAATTAATTTGTTCTCGGGAATTGTTTCATATGAAAATGTTGGGATATTATTTCCCTTTTTTGTTTCTCGGGGTTTATTGTTTCCAGGGCTATTTCATGGAGCCATTGTCAATAGAACAGTCAATTAAAGTTTCTAAGACAAATCTCCTGAAAATGGAATCGTCTTTTGGTAAATAAGCAGATCCTTAAAGGACGAATTGAAAAAGCGCTTTACTAAGGACTAATTCTTATGGGTTTCTATCCAAGTTTTATTTTAAGTTACAGCTTCTTTACACTTCACTCTTGTGATAGGTTTAATTATTTAATAATAAATATGTTGTATGCGTTACCTAATAACTCTCTTACAATATATCAACGGATCGATGTTCTTTAAGACTAGAAAAGTTTGTAGAGAAAAATTTTGAAAAAAAAAATTATAATAACCAAGGAATATGAGAAAAATAGCAAAAACGTAACCAACTTTTAGAATAAAACTTTTACTTTTATATTTTTATACTCAAAATTAAGTTTGAGTCAATGCGCTTTAAACGGTAAGAAATGAAACCTTGAATTAAAACAACATTTTTACTTTTAAAAAACGAATTTCAATTAAACAAAAGTACAAATGTTTGTTGTGTTCAAAAGAGAAGAATAACACAAACACACACAAAAAAAAAACAAAAAAACAAATAAATAAATAAATAAAAACACAAGCACAACTTTAAAAATCAAAAATAAAAAAAAAAAAAAAGTAATTGTATTATTTTTCAATGAAAGTTAAAGTAAATTTTTTATAAATAGTTGGTATGACTTTCGAGAACCAAAAGAGCTCACGGCTGGGATTCATGACAAAAATTCCAAAATGTTGTTATAATTTAATCTGACTTGTGTGTGACGTCCTTTAAAAATCAATCACTATAAAATAATTATGAGGCTGTGATTAATAAAAAGCCAGATTTAATAATTAGTATAAAATGCCTAGACCCCCAACATTTTAGCTGATAGAATTTTTTTAAAAGTACAATAGAGTCCCTATTGCAATCTAACGACATACCACTAATCAAATAATAATCTTTTGAAAAGTGAGAATTTTGTAATAATCAAACTTCATTTGATTTGTTCATCATATCAGGTTTTAATTAAACATAAATTTATGACAAATATTTATAATCTGACTATTTGATTAGTGATAAGATGTTGGTACAATAAAGGTCCTTGATGCGCCTAAAGATATGCAATCATTTTATAGAAATTTTATGAAAGTTTAAATACATCCAATAATTGACTAATTTTTAAATTAATATTCAAAAATAATTTTCTACTTAAAAAATATTCCATTGATTTTCACATAGTCGTGTATTTTTCATTCAAGGAAACTTTTCAGAATTTCCTTATAAAAAAAAATTCTTGTTTATAAAAAAAAAGTATTTTTTTTGCACTTCCTTTCTTTTCCATTCAAATTTTAAAAGGAATTTATCAAAAATAGCTGTATTTCCTTCAACTGCATGTCCGGACACCAAACCAAAAAACGAATTTTAATCAGGAAAAAAATTGAGAAAAGAAAAATGAAAAAAAAAAAAATAAATAAAAAAGAAAAAACAAGTTTTTGTGCTACTCATTTTTCATAAATCGAAAAAGTAGAACTCGATTCTTTCGATTTCTTATGTTTCACTTTTGTTTTTTATTTTTTCAACCGTTTTTGTTTTTGAGTGTGTGTGTGTGTGTGTGAAAAAAATTGGTAGGACGAGAAATACCATAAATATATCAAACGAATTTATGCTTTATCATTTTGTCATGAGTGGATTTATGTAATATGTATTTTAACATAATATTACATTATTATTATTATGTTACGTGCATTTGATGGTTAGGGTTACCAATATATTTTTTAAATTTTTGTTTTTTTAAATGAAATAAATCAATATAAAGATTTTGAATTTAAATTTTATTTTTTATAGCAAAGGCACGTTCTTGGCTTAATTAACTCAAAACAATAATTATTTTAATAAAGAAAATAAATGAATATAAATTCTAAGATGGTATTATATTTTTTTTCAAAAATATATGGAAGACGGTTTGAAAGTAGATGGAAATGTAGTAGACAGATGTTTGATGTAAAATTCAATGCTAATAAAGTTTGAATTCGAAAAAAAATTTGTTTCAAATGAGATCTCTTATAATTAAATTATATATTAATTATATATACTATACATCAGATTATTTTTCATTTCAGAGTATTGTTAATTGACTCCATGTTTACTTGCTCTCAATACAATTCATTTGAGTGTATGTCATTTGACTGCATTTAATTTAACTATATTTTTATTGACTGTATCTGCTCCTATAAATAGGTAATGTTTATACATGCAACACTGTAGATAAAACATTTTAATTCCTTTAAAACTCTCAAATTCATTCTAATTAATTATATTTATAAGTATATTTTATGAGCAAATGGGATATTCCAAAACTCGAACTCCAGTTTTTTCGAATTAACCTCTCAAATTCTTCTAAATTTTCTTTTTCGACACATTTCATTGGTATTTAAGGGAAAGCCTAAAGATATGCAATTATTTTATAGAAATTATTTAAAAGCTTAAGTACTTCCAATAATTGAATAATTTTCATATTAATATTCAACAATAATTTTGTATTTATAAAAATAAGTCCTTTATATAAGATTTTAATTCATAAGGTTTCATTACAGGGTGGCAAAAAATATGTAATCCTGTTGCGTACCATCTTATTAACTGAAATACAGTAAGTAATAAAATTTACTGACAAATACAGGAGGTGATGTGAATATGCATTCTCTGCATTCTCTGCATGTATTCTCTGATTTTTACTAATAATGTTTGTATATAGAAGTATAGAATAGTTGTGTTTTTTCCATTCAGTTCAGTATCAAAATTTCCTTTATAAATTTTTAAAATAAGGGTAGCCAACATTCCAAATTTAAATATTTTATATTTGAACGACCAAAATCATTTTTTTCTAAACCATGATATTGATTCGGATGAAAAAAATTTCGTTAATAAAGTCATTTGATAATTAATTCCATTACTTAATCTATATATCCCTGTTATATCATTCTTGGAATTCATGTCAAAATCCTTAAATTTCTAAGAGATATCATATCAAAGAAATTAAATAAATTTTAAACAATGGGTTCTTTTTTTTAGAAAATAATGAATTTGAAATAAACCGCAAAAAAAAACAAAAGAACAATCTTAAACTTAACGCATTTGTCAACTCTCATATATATGCATAATAATGTGTATAATATACATATATAGAGTACAATGTTTTGTTAATAATAATATATAATATGAGTTTTAATTTTTATATTTTTCTTTTTACGCTCGGATGAAAATTTTCCTCTCGCTTTAATAATACATGTGTGTATGTTATTAAAACATACATACATACAAATATTATTTTTCCAGTCATTGCTTTTTGTTTATATTTTAAATAATTTTTAAAACAAAAAAAAACTTTCTTCAATGTTATAAAAATATTTTCATATATTTAAATACGAGTAGGTGCAGGGTCATAACTCCTAGGGTCATAGCTATCAAAGAGCTTTAGATTCATAGTAATGAGGCATAACTCCCTAGGGAGCTTGTTACAATACATCAGATTATTTTTTATTTGAATGTATGTCATTTGACTTAATTTTTACTTAACAATATTTGATTGCTAACACTGCATTTCATTTCAGTATATGTCATTTGACTGAATTTAATTTAACTCTATTTTTATTGAGAAGTATTGCCCGATTTGGTAACCAAAGTCTTGCATACATAAACTCATAAATACTCTGGAAAAAGAGTCAACTTCGATTTTTTAGTGCTTCCTAATATAGAATCTGACATCGACAAATATATAAATATAATTTTGTTTTATATCTAATATTTAACTTATGTTGAATTACGGTACCATTTTTCCATTTTTAATGACAGTTGCATATGACAGGCATTTTGAAAGTTAGAAGGCAATGTTACTAGATGTGCCGTTCAATGTTAGTTGATTTAGAAAGTTAGCGGAAATATTGGTTGGTAAGGAATTTCTTGAGTTAGAAGTTTCCACTATTGCTAATTCACTAAAAGGAAAAGACTTTCAGAAATTATTTCAAAATAAATTTCGACTTAAATATTTTAAAGTATGTTTGCGCTGAATCCACCAATTTTATGGTATATAATATTTTAACTGCCATTATAAAGGGAATTAGGAACTTGTGACCCACTTGTCAAGGGACTTATTTTCCACGTAAATATTTTAAAGTAAGTCAAAGGTACCTCAAGGACTTATGATGCACTAAATGAATTATAAGTCTCTAATGGACTTATGACCTTGGGAGTTATAACTCTGCATTATTTATATATTGTATATAAAACTTTTTGTGGTTATGTTTTTATTTTTTTATTTTTTTTTTTTTTGAAAACTTCAACTTTTTAAACGGCGTTATTTTTCCAAGCATTTTCTTTTATGTGATGCCGCACATACAAAAAAAAAAAAAAAGGAAAATTATGTTGAATATTTTGTGATGTTGATTGATTAATATTTAGAAATAATATTTTGTTAAATTTGCGAATAAAAATAAAAAAAAAAAAAACAAATGTGCGTATAAATAATAAACTTTATTTTTTCTTACAAAACTTAACAAAAACAAACAAAAACAAACATAAATGAAAAACTTTGTATATATGTAATTTGATATGAGGAAGAATAAATTAAACGGTTGATAAAAGTGGAAATTCATTTTATTAAAGGAAGTTACAATAACACACATACAATATATATACTCAAATATACTTTCATATGCAAATATCATTAAAGAACAATTTTGAATTTCATATTATTATGTTATAAGAGTTTTGATTGTCATAAAGTAATTTGAATGTGTGCATTATTTTTATTTTCTGTCATATCACTCACTTTTATTCACTAAAAACGTTGTTTTTAAATTTTAATTTCTTATTTTTGTTGGTGTTTTTTTGCTTTTGATTTTAATTGAATAATTTAAATATGTTATAATGATATTATGTGCACATATATATTATATGAGGTTGTATTTGATGAATTTAATTTTGAAAGAAGCCCTACATTTTTTTTTAAGTATCTGTATGGGAAGTTAAGCAGAGTAATTGTTTATTTATATCTTAATTTATCGGTTAAGTGGCACAATATAATTAGGGTGTCGACACTTTTAGTTGTGATGCCACGGGTTTGAATACTAGCAATGGTATTCGAACTCGGCGACGCTGCTTAGTTATCATTCGTCATTGAGTACAAATTAATATTAAAAAAAAAAAAAAATTAAATATAAATAACTTTTTTAATTGAATAATATAACTCGCAGATACAGAACTATATTATAATTGCAATATCAAAGTGTTTCAAAATGTAACAAGTTGTAACAATGTTGTAATACCTCGTATATATGGAAATTATTATTTAATAATATTATTTATTCACTGAAATTGCTGAAATGAAAGATAATTCTTCTTTTTTTAATCCAGAAATTTACTTTTATATTTTATATTAAAACACTTTTAAATGCAAAAGATCTGCCATCAATTTTTGGTTAATGAAAATTTTCAACATTTTAAGCTTAAAAGCTTTGAAACATTAAAAGAACTGTTTCTTATACCAGCAATTTATTTTTATATTAACACAGTAACAAATTCCCAAGATCTACCTTAGATTTTTTATTTTCTACATTTTAGGGGGCTAGTACTACTTTAATAAAAGTATATATTGAAAAAAATATTTTTTTTATTTTATTTTATTTTAAGACTTTAAATTTTTTTCATATAATTTCATATATGGATTTTGATATTTCATATAATACCATCACCAACACTTTTATTCTGAGACTCGACTACTGTGTATTTAAAGTTCTTTAAGGAACTTTAATAATGCCACATACAAATACACATTTTTCAGAAGAGCAAGAGAAACCCTTTAAGACTTCAGTGATTGATCAGACTATTAAAACTCGATTATATTCTGTTTCATTTCGTAGATACAATTCTATTGTGCTAAAACTGTATTAATGTTATATTTGAGTTGTATGGCATTCTTTATCTGTGAGTTATATTATTCAATTAAATAATTTGTTTATATTGTTATATTAATATATTTTTTTTTATTTAAGATATATAATTATTTATTATTGATTAAGCCATTAATTTGAACCCAATGGCAAATGGTAGCTGAGTCGAGTCGCGATAATAATCTAATCACCTTCACTGGTATTCGAGCACGGGCATTTCGCATGAAATATCGTCATTTTAACTACTGTGCCACCCAGCCGATAAAAATATTAACTAATTAAATAAATAAATTGGCTACTGATTAAATTTCAGATATTCTTCCGCGAAATATTAATAAGATTTATAACCGGCGTATTAAGTTTAGTATATCTTAAAACAGTTGTTTAATCTTAAGATTTTCCAAACAAAACTAATTTCAAAAAATTACTCTATTACAATTTTGTTAATTTATAATGTAATTTTACAAATTTTTGAACTAAAACTCCTCATTTATTTATTAATATTTTTTCATTATTTTTTTTTTACACATTAGATTATGATATACTGTATTTTTGTAACTAATTTTAATTTTTCTTTTATTAAAATTTAATTTATTGTACCGCTATATTAAATTTTACATTAAAAAAAAAAATTAAATAAAATCAAATAAATAATATATGTATGTTGTGTATAATTCACTAAAAAAAAAAATAATAAAATAAATCATATTATAAATTATTAAAACAAGATTTATATAAATTGCCATATCATTATTCATATTTTTATTTAATAAAAGGATCAACACCAAATATAAAAAAAAACAAAAAATGCATCTTAAAGAAAATAACGGTAAATAAAAAGCTCATACCAATTTGACCATAAATTTATTTTTGTACCATAAATACAATCAACATATTTTATAATATGTAAATATATATCTAATACATAATATATGCAAAAACTTTTGATACACAATATGCATTATATTTAAGTGTTGTTCAGGGCCGGACAGGATGTCAATTTGGAGCTGTAAAGACTATAAGTTCGAGATTTTACATACAGACAGTTAAGGGTTGTTCGTTCGAAGCCTTAGACATAATAAAACTATGGAAATGTGATATTAGGCAAGATGTATGTAGGATGGTGTATGTGAATGAATTCAGTGTAAAGTTTAATTTTTTTTTTTTTTTTTTTTTTTTTTTACGAGGGAATGGAACGCTCGAAAGCCACCCATTGAAACTTTGCGGTATTTCGTTGGGTAGTGTGCGATTTTAACGCACCAAAACCACACCCTTTTTGAACCAAACTTTAGGAAGGAACCTGTGATACAAATGTACAGTTTGGTTACAGGGATGGGATATGAAAGGATTTTAGGATTGTCGGAGGATATTTGGGAATTTTGGATTATGGTGGATGGGGAAAATTTGGAGGGATATTTAGGAGAAAGATGTTAATATTCTTCTTAAATTTATTTAAGTCGTACACATACGAATTACCAACTTTAGGGAACACATTGGACGGAATGTGGTTCCATAATCTCGACATGCGCATAACAAACGAATTTCCATAAGCCGTATTTCGCCATCTTAACAATTCGACGCAGTAGGGATGAGCATCTGTTGCACTCCTTGTTTCACGTTGGAAAACTTTGAGTGGAGGCATTAATTGTTTTATTTCTTTAGAACAGGTGTTCGTCCCCACTAGGTATCTATAAAACAGGGTAAGTGACCAGACTGTGCGCCGATGGCTAAGTGGAGTGAGCGTTGAGGTAACACTGGGATCATTTATAAGACGAATAGCTCTGTTTTGCACTTTATCAAGATATCCCAGCGCTGATTGGGGTGCACCAGCCCAGATATGTGCATTATACTCCATTTTTGGTCTAATATATGTTTTATAGATATTGAGGAGATCTAATGGAGAGAAGAAAGTTTTACAGCGATACAAAAAACCCAAACACTTAGCTGCATCTTTAGCTATACCAAAAATGTGATTCGACCAAGTCAATTTCTGGTTTAACTCGATGCCCAAAATATTTAAATCTGTTGAGTGCTGCAAAACTTCTCCCTGAAAAATCAAGTTGGGAATGGAAGTTGCTATTTTTCGCGAGATGAGACAGCATTGGGTTTTCTTCGTGTTGAATTGAACACGATTATTTTCACCCCATTTGTGAATTTTTGCTAAATCGTTATTTAGCTCACTGACAGTGAAATTTTTTGCTGTTGTATTAACCTGATGATTAATGTTACAGCGGCTATGGAATTCATAGGAAGCTACAAGGGTGCTGTCATCTGCGAAACTGTGAATTGGATTGGAAGTTAAAGATAGAAGATCATTAATGAATATTAAGAAGAGGGTGGGAGAAAGAACAGAACCTTGAGGGACACCAGCGTTCAGTTCAAATTTGTCAGATGATAAACCATCGACCAGAACTCGAATCGTACGATTCGAAAGGAAATCTCCAATCCATTTGAGAAAGACTCTACCTAACCCTATAGCTCTGCATTTTGCTAACAAAGCAGCATGCCATACACGGTCGAAAGCTTTAGAAATATCCAGCGCTACCACATCAGATTCACCAGAGTGGTGAAGACTGATATTGAGCTTTTCACAAAGATAAGTCATGAGATCACCTGTTGAACGACGGGCTCTGAACCCGTATTGTCGATCATGAAGCAAACCTTTATGATCCAGATATTTCAAAAGCTTTTGGTTTATAATTTTTTCCATTACTTTGGAAAGGACCGAAGTTATAGCTATAGGGCGGTAGTTAGAGGGATCGCTTTTGTTACCTTTTTTTGGAATTGGAAAAACGTGCGCAATCTTCCATTGGGCAGGATGAATACCCGAAGTAAAGGATAAATAGAAGAGGTTGCGTAGAGGTTTTGAAATGGTAGAGTAGGTTTTTTTAAGAACCATCGTTGTGATTCCATCGGGAATTAATAGCAATTTAAATATTAAGAGTAAAACAGAGTTGCAAAATTATTGCCACTAGGCAACACTGTATTATATCTTCAAAATCGGAAGTGCTAGTATTCAAATCTTATTTATAATAATGTCAAAGTGTCAAATTTAATTTGTAATAAGTAAAGCGTCAAATACACAGAACTCTTAAATATTTTGTGTATGTTAGTTTATATTTTCACTTTAGTTCAAATTAGGAATTCTGTACAACCCTGTAATTTCAATTATTGGACAATTTGTGTTTTATTTTGACAGTGAAATAAAAAAATCGAAAATGGTATGTTTTTGTTTTTTTTTTGTATTTTTATTTTATTATTTTTTATTACATTTAAAAGAGTTTACAAATACAAGAAATATAACATTAAAGTAAAGAGTTAAAATATAGTGATACCCAAAAATTTTTGACAGTGCTTCATTTTATAATTTAAAATATAGTGACAATAAGGCTTAGTTATACAAAATGAAAATTTGAAAGCTGTTTGAATTCAGCACAATGACGAAGTGGTTAAGATGCTGATTTTTCAAGTGGAAGGTCTTGAATTTAAATCGGGTTTAGATCATACCTGATAGAAAAATATAGTAAAATTATACTATAATAGTTTATCTTATAAAATAGTATTGATTTTCTAACTAGTGGTCTTTAACTCTTACTCTTACTGCAATAACTCCAATTCATTTAATTAGTCATCAAGCAGTAATTGTAATTAGATGGCATTATAATCATATCAACAAATTAAATTCAATCTAAAGCTATAGAAACCTTAAAATTGAATGGCTTAACCGAAGAGTGCAGTTATTGTAAGCCTCAGTTTTTTTTTTTTTGTCCTCATTCCTCCTCTTGGGAGCATAGGATATCTGCTAGGAATCTCCATCTGACTTTATTCGGAGCAGTTATTTTTGCTTCCTCCCGTGTTATTCCAGTTGAGATCAGTTCTTCTAATATTGTTCGCCTATAGGTGTTAATTGGGTGGCCTCGCCTGCGGGTTCCTTGCGGGTTCCAATCTAGTGCTTCCCTTGCTATGCTTTCCAAGTGTGTGCCCTATCCATCTCCACTTTTTCCTTTTGATCTCTTGTCCGATTGGTTCTACTTTGATAAGTTTCCATAGGTCATTATTGCTTATTGTGTTGGGCCAGTATGCTCTGCATATAATTCTTAGACATTTGTTGAACATGAACACATTTCTGTGTGATATTGCTCGTAACTAATAGGCTTCACTTCCATATGTTAAGGTGGTCTTTATGCAAGTTCCAAATATTCTCAATTTTGTATTTCTGGTCCGTCTAAGTAAGGTTCTTAAAAACTATTGAAGAATAAATTGAAATACTAAAGTATCTTCTTTTATGTAGTTTTTTAGCTTCTCAATTCTAGTTTTCAAAAGGTTTTTTTTTAAAACCTCACCACCTTCATATCTAAATATTAAAATATTATAACTGTTGTTAAAAACCTATAATTGAACACTGGTAAAAATACCGTTAATCAAGTATTCGAAAAAACAAATGTTTTTTTTTAACATATGAATACACTAACCTATAAGTAAGTAAGTATGTACATTAATGTTACATGAATTGAAAACATAATGTTATTTTTATTGTACTGTAAGATTGAAAAAAAAAAAAAGTAATGTTATGTTTCTGGGTAGTAGTTCCCCTTTATCACGTTTGGAGTATGAATTTCACTTTTTTTTTTATTTTTTGATTTCCCATTTTTATTTTTATTTGTCGTCATTATGCGTAATATTTATTTGAATTTCCAGTATGTTTGAGTTTTTTATGTGAATTGTTTTAAAAGAAGTTTTTTTTTTTACCGTTATTTTTTTTTGTTTGCTTACCCTCACTCTTATTATATATGGTTTTTTTTTATGTAAAGTATCAAAAATACCGTTGTTTAAATCTGAATTTAGTTTATGCGAAAATAATTCTATATTGAAAATAAAGGATTCCACAATTCAAAAAAAAAAAACATATAACAAGGAGTAACGGTGAAGGATTGGATTCAAAAACATATAAATTAAAAAAACAAGGAAGATTGGAGTTGGTTGCATTTGTCAACTTTCAGGTACGAGTGGAAACCTACTTTTAAAAATATTTAAATTGGAAGAAAACATTAATTTGTTGATAACAGTGTGTGAGGTTCTCATGCTCAAAATCGTAACCCAGAGCACCCAAATTAAATAAAAACAGCACTCACTAAGCCCTTATCAAAAAATGGGCTCACTACCTGTACAAGGCAAGTCTTGTATATACATAGTACTGAATAACACCGGTTCTAAAGAAATAAAACAACTAATGTCTTCACTCAAAGTTTTCTAATTTGAAACAAGGAGAGCAACATGTGTTCATCCGTATAAAGTTCAATTGGCCAATTGGAGCATAAACTTATGGAGTTGATAATATATGTTTGTAGCACTAAGTCAATTTCTAGAATATATATAAAATATTTACACTAAATGGCCCATCCTATCTTCCCCGAAATCCTTATAATCCGGAAATTGTGAAAATCCCAAACTCAAATCCCCAAATCTTGTCCTAATCTTCGAAATAAAATTTGAATCACAGGTCCAATCCTAATGTTTCATGCAAAAATTGCGGGGTTTGGTTTGTTAAAGTTGTATACTACCCAAAAGAACATCGCACAGTTTCAAAGGAATGGCTTTCAAGACTCTAGCTCCTTTGGTTTTTGAGTTATATGAGTGGTTTTTGAGTTATACAGGCGAAAGAATAGAAACATATAGTATAGCTGAGTTCTGTTTCGATACCGGTTAAATTTCCAACCTTTGATTCTACAACTCAAAAAATAACAAGGAGAAACGATGGAGGATTGAAACCCTATCTTACGTCATGCGTTAAGTCACAAACGCAAAAACCACTTTATTATACCCTTGCAACTTCATTCTTCCGAGTATGAAAAAAAAGGAAAAATAAAACTAAAAAGTTCTTGTAACGGTTTACTTTTTTTTTGTACCGTTATTTTTTTTTTGTTTTTTTTTCAATTTTCTTTTATTTATTTTCTTTTTTTCCATTCGATTTGTTTTTTTTTTTGTTTTTTATTTTTCTTTTTCAGCACAAGTTATAAATTTAATCAATGTGAACTGCGGGAGAACAAACAATCCAGATCAAAAAGAAAAAAAACAAAAATAACGGTTCAACATTAAATAGCAACAATACAAAAAAAAAAAATAAAATTTTGAATTATAATAATCAAAATGTAAAAAGAAGAACAGTAAAATTATTGAACCAAAAACTGTTTTTTTTTTTTAAAATAAAATTTACTAGTGGTATTCTAAAATATAAAGTTTTGCAAGACACATACACACATACGTACCTACATATACATTTAATAAAGTAAGACATATAAGATTGAATATGTAAAGAAATACTAAAGAAGTTACAAAATAAATGTTAAGAATGTTTAATATATTCATATAATAATATATTTATGTATGTATGTAAAGTTGAAATAAATAAATCGTACGTGGATTTCTAAAGCAGAAAAATCAATCAAAAAACCAAATGATTGAAGATTGAATTTTTGTCTGAAAAATGATTTCTGAAAGAAAATTTTAGAAATAAATTTCCATCAATCATTATATGAAAATATTTAGAATTAGATTTTGTTTTGGAAAACATTATACGAAAAACCCTTCCGCTTCCTTAATACTAAGGACTTTGTAAGCAGTTTAATTATGAAGTGATTTTTAACTCACACTTAAATATACTCTTTTCATGGGAATGTGGTCCTCTTATCTGGATGAAATTTGCATGTTTTCAAATTAAATTGGTCTTTTTTTAATCAGACTAAAAATTCAGCAGTTGGAACCACTTATTGGAAAAATGACAATCACAGATTTTATAGTATATCCCAAATACAACAAAATAAATTAAAAATGTTTGACTCTTTTTTTATTTTCTAAAAATTCAGCAGTTGGAACCACTTATTGGAAAAATGACAATCACAGATTTTATAGTATATCCCAAATACAACAAAATAAATTAAAAATGTTTGACTCTTAAGCCCGCCCTAAAAACTAGGTCCGCAAAAATTATGATGCATTTTTTTGGACTTAGCTTAATTTACCTTCCTTTTTCAGCTCCTTTTACAGAATTGGAAATTAGTATTTTTATATGATGTGATTTTGACTTCTGTGACCCAAGAAAACGGGGGGTTTCTTAAAAAAATTACTATTAATTTAATATTTTGAAAAAGGGTCAAATTCATGTGCAAAGTGTATATAAAAGGGTTAAGAATATTTTGATAAGGTCACAAGCCAACTTGATTTAGGAAAAAGAGATATTTTGTACCCCTCATTCTGAATATGAGTAAATGCACGATCTATGATTATAGAGAACCATAACACCATATTTCGAAGTGTTTTGAATTTTTCTACTCAATTTTGAAAAATAAATAATGATATTCACCAAATTATTCAAACTATGAAGCCATGAAGTCCAGTAATATGAACCTGCACAATATATTATTGAATCTTGGGGTGTTTTGGTAAGCTTTTAAATTTTCCTGTCTCTATAAGCAAAAACCCTTGTGTTTACACAATTATTCTTGCTGTTCGACTCCCTGCATGCAAGGACTAAAAGCCGGATACTATGTATAAAAAGTTGTTTAATTATAAAGAGGATACATATATGGATTCAATGATGATCACCCACTTTATTTTGGGGCTTTAAGATTTTTTTGATATTTTTTTATACGGTTTTAAACCTCCCTTACAAAAACGGTGTGGGTGTGATTATTCTTATATTTATCCGAATTGTTAAAGGTTTTATAATTAATGCTGTGACACTATTATCCCACACGATATCAGATTTAGCATCGAATGACTTTAGGATATGTGGGCGCCGATAAAAGGAACACTCACATTTTTGAACTTTGTCTGTTGGTTTTAATTTGATTTCTCTCATAATAGTTTAATGAATGACCTTTGATTTTTTCTGGTATTTTTTCCTTTAACATTCTTCCCAAATCTACACATTTTATACGGAATATAATTTTAAAACATTTTTTATTTTATTTTATAAATTCAGACCTAGCACGTGTTTTATTTCTCACATTCATATCCCGTTATAAATCTGATAACAATACGCAAACAATAAATTTTAATTTTCATGTTTTCCAATATTTTCACAATACACATTTAGAATAATAATAAGTATTTATGTGGGCATTTTACATGCCCCTGTTTATAATAGTCTAAAAAAGTTAAGTTCAAAAATTGCGTAATTTTATGAAGAAAAACCATTTTAAAATTGTTGGAAAAATAAAATTGGATGATATATGATTATGTGTAAATAATGTTTATATAGAATTGTTTGATACATATTTCATTTACTTGTATATGGGTTAGAATATCACAGATGTGATAACAATGTGATAACAATAAAATTCAATAAAATCCGGAAGTTGTTTTTTTTTTTTAGGAAATAAACGTTCAAAATTTGGATAAATTCTGTTATCAGGAAGTGCGTCTAAAATAAATGGAAACGCGAATTGTCAAATATCAATTAAGATTTGGGTCAATTGAAACACAAGTTTCCCCAAAGACTAATAAGTAAGTTGTACATACTTATCAATTGGATAGTGCTTATCAATTACAATTCTCTTATGAATTTAAAATCGGAGCGCACTAAACATGTACATACACTTAATATTAGTTCTTTAAACTCAAAGTCAAAAGGAGAACTCTATTATGAGACCTTAATTTTCGAGCGATAAATATGCCGGTCAGTTATTCACGTAAAATGAGCTTTAAAAGTACTTATATGGTTTTCCTAAATCCAATTCAGTGGATTGAATCGTGCAGATTAATGAGTAAATTTTCTTTTACATCTTCGCGGAGTTGAGATGTTTTGCCATAAGAACTGTTTTATTATTAATTGGGTAGGTAAAACTTAGGCTGTTCTTTGAAATCGGTGACAACCATAGTCTGATTAAAAGTTTTGAGAGACTACAAAATAATATTCGTGAAATATTTTGGGGATGACAATTACCGCATACGATGGTATTAAGGGATGAAGGATTATTGGAAAGGGAGAATATTCAAACTTAAAATTTCAAAAAAAAACAATCGTTCAATAAAGCTTTTACCGTTATATTAAAAAAAACAAACAGTTTTAATTTTGCCTTTATCTTGAACTCAAAGGGAGTAACCTGAACCAATATTTAGTCAAGTCCTTTAATAGACCTATCTTTTGACACTAAAAGTAGTCAGACATATGTTCTTCTTCTGAAGAACAGTTCTTATTTGAGAATGTACTCCATTTTTTGGAATAACAATATTTGTACTACTTGCTAATTGCAACATCTGCATGAATTTTCTTCTAGTTTAACTCTCGAAAATTTTGCTATGGTCTGTGGTGTTCACTAATTCCAAAGCCAAGTCAAGACAATCGATTATTAACCTTCAACTAGAAATAACTAATGCTCCAACTCATCATCCAACTTAACCTAAATTGAAATATTTAACACCCCAAAATTTCTTTAATTTAATTTAAATTATTATAAAAACTCATGTAATTTAATTAATATTAATTTTTATTTTAACAATTCGAACAGACCATCTTTTGACAGTTCCCCTTAAAACTAAATTAAAATAGAATCTTAAGGTTGAAAAAGGGATTCTCCTCTTCTTCTGAATACTTTCCATCTATTCATCTCTAATCATATAAATCACTTATCTCTTATCAAACAAGTCACTTGATTATTCCATTCATACAATTAAAATCAGAATTGCAATATTTTCAATAAATTGAAAAATCTGCTTAAAGGGAAATTGTGGTGATGAAGGTCTTAATTAAATATTCTTGGAAAAAAAAACCCAAAACTGAAAAAATTTTGAAAAAAAAAAAATTGAAAAATAATTTTTTAAAAAACTGTAAATCTGATTATATTTTCTGTCAAATACCCTTACAAAATCCGCTAAACCAATTACCTTAAAAAGCTTTTAAATATTATATTCTTAAAATTAAGTAAAAAAGAAAAAAGGAAAAATTTGCATAATATTGGGAAAAATTTTTTTTTTTAATTTTCAATTTCTATTTTTTTTTTTCAAACTTAAATCGTAACTCAAAGAAAAGTGTAAGATTTTCTCTTACAATGTACAGTTTCACGAAAATGTTTTGAATAGGTAAGCTAAACTTTTTTTTAAATAATTTTTTCCAGTTATACGCCGACGCTTGATATGCCTTGTGATGCGAACATATTGATTTTATTGATGGGTTTGTTTAAGTCGCTGGGCCGGGTCCAATGACCATTATCACAAGTAGCGCTTCAACACCATTTCACTACCAACCCCGTGACCATGAGTTGAATTAAGACTGCGAAATTATGGATTAAATGTGGTATCTGGTTTAGACACAATTTCCTCAATTTTACGATATTCCGTTGACATTGTTACTGCTTTAGCTATGTTCCGGTACCAGATACCACATTACTTACTGAAGCTAAGTTATACGATCGTTTAAAATCATACGATGGTGAAGATTTTCTGCTCGAACACCAGGACATTGATTTTTTTGAACTTTCGAATCCCCAAAATGAAAAGTGGAGGACGATACTTCATTTAAAGGGTCACTTCATTATATTACACGCATGACCTGACATCGAGTGGTTCTAATTCCAATCATATTGAATTAAGCAATGTTTCCAAGTTTCTGAATATATGTGTCCTACTAAACCAAGTTCCTTTTTAAAAAATTTTAATAAAGAACTTGTTTCCAGATTCCGTTTTTCACAATTAATATAAAAAATTTTAACTAGCTGCAACTATTTGCATAACAGTGTATTATTTAAATATTTTGGTGAAAATTAATTTTTTTTTTTGTTTTAGCTTTTTCTCTCAAATCCGTTTTTCCTTTTCATCGAAATTTAATGCTTCTATAAATTTCTAAGTTAGACAGCCAAAAAATGTAAAAAAAAAAACTTTTCAAAGTTTAGCATTAGTAAAAAAAAAACAAAAAATAAAAATTATAAAAAAACAAAATCAAAATAAAAAAATAATTATATAAAAAATTTTACAAAATGAACTAGGAAAATAAATAAAATGTTGAATAAAAATTTAAAATAATTAAATAAAAACAAAAACTGGAAAAATTTTAATTCGGTTTTCAGTTTTTTTGTTTTTTGGTTGAAATTCTTCCAGCAATGTTTAAATATTCAAAACTAAGGTGCAACATAGTATTGTAGAATTTTGTAGGGGCAGATATTATTTAAAATATCTAATGGCTAAAAAAATTTGTAATCTAAGAGAGAATTTCGCTGAAATCTCCCTAACAAAGTATATCCCCTGAATCTCAATGTTAAACAATATCCCCGAAATCTCATTATTAAAATTTCTATTATTTTGAGAAGCATTACAAAGTATTTACTTTTGAAAGTCATTTCTTTTACTTTGTTATAAAATTAACGACTATTCCTACACAGATAAAGAATAGAAGTTTAATAGCAGCAAGAGAGTTTAAAATAATGCAAAAGTTTACTTCTAAAAGACGCTTTTGAGCAAATACCGTTATTTGACTTAACTATACATTCTTCGTGACATAGAATATTACATTTAAATCCGGAAAAAAGTCATTTGATCAAAACTATTTAAAAACTAGAAGTACCAAAGTAGGTAAAAAATACTGCAAATAGTTTTGCTGAAAAAATCCTAGTCTATTGAGGAAATACCGTTATTTGACTTAAGTTATTTTCTGGATGGAAACATGTTAAAATAACATAGAACATGTTAAAATAGACATAGAAAAATAAAAGCAACTTCACTAATATCTGGCCAAAATTATCTGAAAAATATATAAACGAAAACTTCACTAGAAATTAATTTTTTTATTGAAAAAAAATTGGATAAAAAAAAAGTGTTTTTCAATTAACAAAATTAAAATTGGCAGTGAGCTGACGATTGAACAAAAAACACGCTCAAATAAAGAATGAATAAAATGTAAATAAATTTTCAATTGAAAATTGAATCTATTTGAATCTATTCGAAAAAAATCTCCGAAACTAAATAGTCAGTAAAGCAAAAGAATATCCTAAAAAAAAAAAAACGCAAAGTAATAATAAAAAACAAATATAGAGTTGTGCAGAATAAAAACAAAAACAAAGTAACGTAAAACTTTAATGAAAAATTAGTTCAATTTTAAACCACAGAAATAAGTGAAAAAAAGGTACTAAGTGCAAAAATGTTTAATGAAAAATAATAAAAAACGAAATAATAATAAAATGTATATAAAATGGGAAACTATATTGAACCATTTGGCACTTGGGATCAAATGATATAAATTTAAGTTGACAGATTCGATTTTTTATTTAATTCATATAGTTCATGATTACTTTATTTTAAAGAATTCCTTTGTTAAAAGTTTTATTTATATTGTGACTATGTATGCTTAAATGCAAACTGCAATAGGAATCTTCCATTAGTGATGAAATTATTTTTGATTTTATGGTTTACCATTTTTGTATTAGAATATTAAATAAGACATTAAAAATATTATATTAAAATTGAAATTAATTGAAGTTGATTCGAAATTTACCAATTTTTGTTCAATATTTTCGATATTTTTTTTTAATCTTACGAAATTCAATTTTATTAAACTGTCTGCTACCTTCTTTACTACACAATGGTCTTATTTACTTTGGAGTCAATTTATTTGCCTACTGAAGCTTTAAATTGTTTTAAAAAATTATCTAATGCAGGACCTCTAGTCTAAAATACTTTCAATTCGTTCTGAGATTGAGGAAATACCGTTATGTGACTTAAGTACATTCTAATGGCTTAGAAAACATTTAAATCAAAATACATACTTTAGTTACCCAATGGTTTTATTTACCTTGAAGTCAACGTATTTGCCTACTTAAGCTTTAAGTTGTTTTGAAAAATGATCTAATGCAGGATTTTAAGCCTAAAATACCTTCACTTTGTTCTGAGAAATTTTATACAAAAAGTTTGCTTCGAAAATAATAAATGGAGCAAATACCGTTATTTGACTTAACTATGTTTTCATGACTTAGAAAACATTAAAGACAAAATAGATTCTCTTGTTACACAATGGTTTTATTTACCTTGGAGTCTATGCATGTGCCTACTTAAGCTTTAAGTAGGTTTTGAAAAATGGTATAAAGAATGATGTTTAATGGTTTGGTAGACCATTTTTTATCCAATTTACTCCATCCACTTAATTTAATCTAACCTAAGAATTTGCATTTAATTATGTTCGAACTAAAGTTTTATTAGAATGTCTAAGACTTTCCAAGAAAAGGTAGTTTAAGTTTTTTAATTTGCTCATTCTAATCAAATATTGACGAAATATTTTAAGTCAATCGAATTATTTAAAATATTTACTTAAATTTCACTAATTAGTTCTGAACTTAAAAATGTGTACCATTCGTAAGTCAGGGTACAAGTGTTCCAATTATATTGAGATGGTAAACAAATGGCATCCTGGTTTTTCCAAAAATGTAGTAGCTTTTTGATAAATCAATTAATGGGCAACCTGATTCAAGTTACTTTTAAATTTTCCAAACCTCTCAATTAATTTTCTTCAGTTACTAATATCTACTTATAGTTTTTAAACTTTAAATGCTAAATTGAACTTCGAATCCACTATACTATAAACTTTTTTAAAACTTTTTAAACTTTAACATACTTTGAATATTTTCAACTTAAAGTGATGGCGATGAAGTTATTGCATTTTATTTTAAATCACATATAACTTAAAAAACATTGGTTTGAATTGATTTGGATTTATTTTGCATTCAGATATTTTCAAGATTTTCCCAGTTATTTTTTTTTTACCAATTTTTTTTTTAGTTTATTCCTTTTAATTTTAAGCACTGTTGTTTTTTTTTGTGCTTTTTATTGTTTTTTTTTTCTATGCAGAGAAAGTGTTAAAGAGAAAAAGAAAGAGATGAAAGTATTGTGGAATTCAACTGAAAAATTATAGGATTATCGAAAAATATCTGCATTGAAATTTAGTGGATCATCAGGTGTACAAAATGAAAGTTTTTTATCCATTTTTGAAAATAAAATAAGTTTTTTTTTTCTAATTCTTTCAATTCTTCTGGAAAATTTTTATTTGATTACTTTTCAAAAAAAAAAAATAAAAAAATAAAATAAAATGGTAATAAATTCAATAAAATATTGAAAATTTCGAAAATAATAAAAAAAAAACAAAAAAAATATAAAAATATAAATAAACATTTAAAATAAATAATTGTCAATTAAATAAATGTTAAAAAAGAAAATCTAGGACAATTATTAACAAAATTTTTTAGTTTATTATTTACTTGTTTATTGTTTTTTTTTTCTATCTAAAGATTTAAAAACTTTTCCATTTAATTAAGTATTTGTTTGCTTTTCGAAAGTTTTTAAATTAAAAAAAAAATTAATTTAATTGTAAATATTGGCAGTTTGTTATAAAGTCTTTGATTATTGAAAAACAGGGTTGTGTATACAATTTTGTATTAATGGGGTGCATGACACTTTACTGCAAAAGAATATTTGAAATGAAGAAATCCCGAATGAAAAAATCTGGGAAAGAAATAATTCCGCATTTTAATTCTGTAAAATAAATCTCGCATGTTCCATGTCCTGAAAAATAAAAATTGAACACAAAATCATGAATGCTGCTTTTTCCAGAGTATTTATATTTACCTTTTGATAAATTTGGATGTATATTTAAGTGGAAGCTTTATTTTCGAACTCCGTACCCAATCATAAAAAGGTTGCGTTATGCGTAAGTCGAGATTTTTATATTTATGTGATATTTTTTTCAAGTTTTTAAATTATTCGGGATTTTGATATTTTCGAGATTTTATTTTCAAGGTTTTAAATCATTGCTGATATATTTATTCGGAAATTTTTCCTTAAGGTTTTTAATGTTCAAGAGATATTAAAACCTTAGGAATTTTAAACAATGAGATCTTTCATTTAGCAATTTGAACTAGCTTAACGACTAATAAGGCTTAAATATAAATTATAATTTTCTTTTGAGTCATGGATTCTATGTGATAATCGTTTGAATGCATAAAAAACTCAACCTTAATCTCATTTTTGCAAACCAAAACTATTTGGGTACTTTTAGTTCTGCAAAGAAGTTAGTTAAGTTAGTTCTAGCTAAGTTTAAGCATTGGACCCATTAGAACTATCCCAATTTAAATTTTTCTATTTTAAAATATATCTCTTGCTCCTTTCTTTAATTTATCTTACTAAAAGGTGCTTAAAGTTGTTCAAACCGAATCTATTGAAAAAATGCAAGACCTAGCTTTTCGTAGAACATATTTGAAATTGAAAATCTAAAATTAAGTCTACGGTCGATTACCCTGAATGGGCAAAATTTTTCTACTTAAAGATGTTAAACCGGTTAAATATGCAATAGACTCTATGACAAAACTCTATGGCAGGGCCAGCTTTTATAGAAATGTATGTATTATTCTTGAACATTCGGGTGTTCTTATAGTTTCAATCTCAATTTTTATAAAAGAACCCAAAACTTGGCAGACCGAATTAATTAAAAATACCTACTTTTAATATTATTTAAATAAACTTAAATTAAATTTTTATATCCTTTGATCCTTCTAACAAAAACAAATAGGATAAAAATTAATTAAAAATTAATTCATAACACATATATATATATACATATACATATATATGTATTAAAATAGATATATTAATATATGCATATTTATTTTTTTTAACTAAACGTGTCTTTCATTTAATACATAATTATCTGAAGTATATACTTGCAAATTATTTTGTAATACATTTGCATAATATTTTCATAATATATTTGTAATCTATTTATATATACATATGTACATATATATGTATATATATATATATGCAAATGTACATTAAAATAAAATTACATATGTGAACATATAAAAAATGCAATTATTACATAATTATCATTTTGCAGTTTATGGTATGCGGGTCAAATCAAATTAAATTCTTTATTATTTTCTCTATTCTCTGCATAAATACATATACTTGTATATATATACATATATATATAATATATTCTTTAATTTTTCCACCTACTTACCGTTAGTTGTGGTGAATTAAAAACGATTTTTATTTTATTTTTTTTAAATAAAATATTACCATTTTACTATTAACGAACAGTTTAACAGACAAATGAAATATATATAACGGTATATATGCAGCATAACGGTATATATGTAGCATAACGGTATATATACAGCATAACGGTACCAGTATAAAAATGTTGGTTATTTTTTTAAAGTTACCTTGTCTTTAACAGATAAAATATTTTATGGTTGAGGCGTGTTTTAAAAAATAAATCTTAAAAATTATTACCTGTGTTATTAGCTAATCTGATTTTAAAGATTAAATTTCACCGTAAGTTACCGTTTTCTTTATTGCATGTTGAAATATATATATATATATAT
This sequence comes from Dolichopus griseipennis, assembly GCA_963082915.1. Classification (NCBI taxonomy): domain Eukaryota; kingdom Metazoa; phylum Arthropoda; class Insecta; order Diptera; family Dolichopodidae; genus Dolichopus; species Dolichopus griseipennis. Next base: position 74,589,561 of record OY720441.1, on the reverse strand, counting down.
ATATATATATATATATATATGTACATAGATCCATTAAAAAAAGAAAAACTGTAATAAGAAAATTTGTTGAAACTGTTACGAAACGACGCGCTAACGGTAAATGCAATCAGGTAAGATAAAACATTTAACCCATATGCATGTGTGTGTAAATTTACAATATTCTCATATTTTCTGACATTTTTATTCCATATTCAGTTAAAGAATTCTGAATATTTTCTGTATATGAAGAAAATTTAGTAGTATATGTAGTAAATATGTAACGTGATATGCACGAACGTATAATTTACAAAAAAATAAAAAAAAAAAACTTTTAACAATTGTAATCATATATTTTAAAAGAATAAAATCGGTAGTTAGTACTCTACAAAATGCAGTCAATCACATAAAATTATAAAATTTTATAGTGTTAACTTTGATATTGAATTTGATTTCATGAGTATGGGTCTTTAGTGTATTGGGTATCAAGTGCTTTGATTTCAGTTGAACATTAGTTTAAGCACATAACATTTTAATTATTTATAAAATGACCTAGTTACAATTACTTCGAATCCAATGCATTGTTCCACTGAATATAGAACCCTTGTCTAGAACTCTTTATTAATATTTGATAGCTTCAGCCTCTGCCTCAGAAGTTTTAATAAGATTAACACAACAGTCAAAAAAGTGTACTACCAGTGAATTAAATAATGTCTTAAATAAAATTCATAAATGAGCTGAGGTCGTTGCTGTGTAACATGGCCAAAAGTAGTCACTACTCTTCCGCATTATTGCAGATTCAAAAATTTATAAAAGCGAACAAAATAAAAAATTGACTTGATCAAATTATATTTTTTTGTAAAGCAATTTTTGTGTAGCATCTAATAAAGCCTCTTAAAAACCATCTAAATTTCAAAGTTCAATTCCTCAAAATTCTCGAAACCAATCTGTACATTAGCATCACGGAATATTAAAATGTTGAATTCGAAACGCGGGTATCGCGACATTAGAATATTGATATCCCACACTCTCCAAAAGAACTCCGCATAATTATGTGCACACTAGTCCATCGAAAACCAACATATCAAAAGAGTCTATTTTCAAATAAGAACTAAGTATAAGAAGCAATTTCGTCATTCCAATACTTAAATGAAATTTTCAGAATTTTATCTGTGAGTTATCTGTAACAAATCGAAAATTTTGAACTATACAAGGACTTTATTTATACAAAGTTTTAAATAGTTCAAATTTCTACATTACTAGGTGGAGTATCCGACTAACTAAAAAGTTTTTGGAGAATGTAATGTAATGTAAAATAAATGTAAAATTCCAAATATCTAAGTTCGACTGTATTATTAGTAATACAATATTAAAGTCTTATAAGTTATCTTCAGGTAGATATAAATTTTTTATTTAATATACGTACGTAATAAAGGTACTTGTCTAACATTTTTAAAATACTACTCAAGGCAATTTATTATAAATTTTTATTTTCTATTTCAAAAAATTATAGAAAAATGCAAAGATATGGAAAATTATAATTTAAAAAATAAGAAAATGTATCTACAGATAAATTTTTTTTGCTTCAAACTTCTGTACTTTAATATGAATCAGTTTTGATTCCTAGATCAAGTGCAATAATTTTCTATTTTATATTATATATATATATATATATTGCATCATATTATATATATAATATTATGTATATAATATACATGGATGTAACTAGATTTGGAAGTTTTATTGCATATTTTCCTAACGGATTGTTTAATTGTTGGTGTATTTAATTTTTATTAAGGTTTTTTACTTTATTTAGTAGATAGTTTTTCCGGAAAATGATATATACTTATATACTTTTGATTTTTCCTTATGTTATATACTGATATAAAAATAATTTAATGATACATAAAAAATTGAAAATAAAATCTTGAAAAAAATGTAATTTATTAATTTTTTGTTTGTATTTGTGATCTTCTGACCAATATTGAGATAAAAAATTAATTTGAAAAGGTAAATTATAATTCAGATAAAGGAAATTATTTGATAAGGATTTTGGTTTATAAGGAGTTTAAGAAAATTTGGTAAAAAATTTGATATTATCTACTAGTATTTCATTTATGAAATGAAATTTAATTAAAAGATTTAAATTTTTAAATAATTTAGGTAAAGCTTTTATGTAACAATTACTTTGTATGGAGATGTAATTAAGTACTTTGTTTTTCAATTAATATAGATATATATCACAAGTTGAGATAAGGGAAGGGAAGCATCATCTTAATATTAAGGATATTGTATATATGACAATTTATTCCTTTGACAATCCAAAAAAGCTCGTCTTTATTAGAAATATACAATTTAATTGGAAAGATTTTGGGAAGGGAAGTTTTGGGAATGAAGATAGGAAATAAGAGAATACTTGTTGCTGTTTTTCTACTCTCTTTGGGAGGGCAGTGCTTCCACAAAGGCACGGCATGTTACTCCATTTGGGGCTGCTGATTTGAGTCTTGCACATATTTCTTCTTCTCTTTATATTTCTTTTCCTATTGTTCTTCTCTAAATGTTTTTGTGTATGCACACACTCTTCTCTTCCCACATGAGGTTGTTTTCTAATTAGTGTTTGGCAATGGTGTCTGTTCTTAGTATGTGTCCTCTCTATCTTAATTTTTTTTTTTTCTCATCTGTATCCGGCTAGGTTTTTGTTTTGTTGTGTTATTAGCTACAATTTGTTATTAGGTTTTCTCCGTTGCCAGAAGATTTTCCATTTAATTCGAGAAGATCAGTTGAAAAACTTCTGCAATATTTTTACATGGCGCTATCATCAGCCAGGTATCATTGCCATATAACAAAGTTGATTTCAGATAGAAGTCGGATGTTGTGTAGATTTCCAAATAAGAGAAAATAAGATAATTGGGGAAATGTTGTTTATTATATACTTTTATATTAACTTGCCTGAGTCTATGGGTTTATTTTTCATTCTGTAATTTTTCTATAGGGGAAGTTAGGAATTTGTTTTAACTGTGTATTCAAAATTAAGTTATGAGTATTAGATTAGCTCCTATATGATATGTTTTAGACATTTTCATGTGTTTCGAATGTACTGCAGTCTTAACTTGATCTTTTACAACTATTTGAGTCAGGGTCTAAATTTCTACGACCTTGACGCTATCATTCTAGAGCTTCCCTTCCAACTGTATTTACGCTTCCGGTTATGACCCCAATTTATCTACATTTATTCTTTCTTATTTTAAATTCATTCCATATCCCCAATGTTGGCTATTTATTAAAAATTACGTTCGCAATAATATCTGGCGGTGTGCGATTTAACTTAAGCTTTTAATATCCCTAATCTTGTGTTATCTGTCTTGTGAAATCTGGGATTTCCATAAGTTTCTAAGTTAATCGAATAAAAATCCTTCCTTGTTTATTCTGATGTTTCTATCCTTCGAAACGTATGGAAATTTCCATTATAATTCTTTTATAAATATCTGCTCAAATATCGCCCTTTAACCCCTTAGAATTGGAATTCTTTAAGAAATAAATTATAGAAAAAACGCTAAATTTATTTTACTTACAAAGGAAGTTATAAGACAAACGATAATAGTTATAAATCAAGTTTTATACAATTTATCATAATAAATATTCTTTTTAACCGTTATAGAATTATAATCTACTTTTTAACTAAAAAACTGTACATTAAAAGCGTTTATATCAAAATACCATTATTGGATATGAAAAAAAAGTGGTAGTTGTATATAAAAAGAGTAATAAATGTTTTAAAAATCGATTGCAATAAAAATACAAAGAAAATATACCTTTAGTATATAATTTATTTTTTTTTTCAAAGGATCTTACATCTCCTACAGGACTATAACAGATGTATGTAAAAATAACTATATACATTATTAATATAATAAACTAAGTGTATATGAAGGAAAAAAAAAGTGTACTAAGTTCTACAAATTACATATAATTAATAATGATGTGATGTGAAAAAAAAATACAAAAATTATTGTATGTATGTATAAGTATATATTATGGTGTCTGTAAGAAAATATTTATTAGGATAAGGTTTTTTAAATCAATGTGTGTGTATGTTTATGTCTATCATTAAACGTCTGATGTTAATCTTAAAAGCGTCTGAAATCTGAACTCTTGGTTTATTTATGGACATGAAAAAAAATTCTAAAAAATTTATGAGAATAATTTAAAATTTATACATTGAAGAATTTATAAAATTTGCATTAAAGAGGGACAAGAGAAAAGTAATACATGTATCTATCTCTATTACTCGTATATAACCTTTACTTATTTAATGCTGAAAAATTATTCGCAAGCATTATCAACTGACCTTAATAAAAGTTTTATTGCTTTTGAGAATAGTTTTTAACTTTAACTAATGGATCATCATAACTGTAAACTCTACTATGTTCACATATAGGAAGTGTTTACAAAGCTTTAAAACCGTATTTAAATTGTTTTTTTGCAGTTTTAAAAACAAAGCTGAGTTCTTTAACAGTTTTAACTGTTAATCCTTTAACAGTTTAAATTGTTAATCTTATAACATTATCGCATTACTGTTGTAATACTATGTATGTATAATATTAGCAATTAAAAAATTAATTTTAAAATGAATTCCTCCGAACCTTACTTATCAGTATATCAATAGTTAAAAATGTAGATCACACTGTAATAATTGTGTACGAATTCATTAGATAGTATATAATATATTTATAACATATTTCAACTAAAATATACGGAAATTTAAATGAATTGATTTTGAGTTCGAACTCCAGTCAGCTCATATTTAAAAGAATCAGTTTATTTTAAAGTTTAAAATTATTAAATTAAAACATTTGCACAAGATGTCAGATCACAAATATAGTATGTAAATATTTGTGATTCACCATTCTAATATTAAAATCAAACCTTTCTTTCATCTCCCAAAATTCCAGAATATTTTATTTCCCAATTACCCAATTCTCAATCATTCTTTCACATTCATATTTTCGGAATTGACCTGTAAATTTGTATCACAAGTTCCATCCTAAAATTTGGTAAAAAAGGGTTGTGATTTAAAAGGGTACGTACAGTTGCCATAGTTGGCTTTTGAAGCCTTCCATATCCCTCCTAAAAAACAAGTGATGAAAAAAACCAAGGGTTTTTAAAAAAGCACATTTTCAAATTTATATTGTATTACATACTGAGTTTAACTTTGGAAATATTTACTTGGAAATAGTTACTGCTTACTTATAAAATTTACTGCTAACAGTAAAGTTTTTAATTTAAAGCTGTTATAGCCCTTCAATGGGGAAGGTTGCCAAGTTTCTCAAGGATTTAACTTCATCTAACTCCCCCCTCCCCCTCCGTCCCCCTCCATTTTTTTAGGCTCTAGGAATTAAATTGTGAATTCCACAAAAATTTGGAATTTTACTTAGGATTATACAATCTAAGAAAAAATGGGTAAAACTGAGACACACTTTCTTCAATTTAAGGAACCGCTTTTAAATTTTAGAAAAACCTTTAACATATGTTAAAATATAATGTTGGGCCTTTAAATTTTGTATATTAATAAAAAAAAAAATTGGACAAGTATTCAAGTTACAGGTGCTTAAAAATAGCAAAATTTAAATTTTCGAGCCCTTATAGCTCCTAAACAGGGGGCTTGACAAAAAAATTTTATTAACCGGCTCCTACTAATATTTGAGGATCTAACTTCTCCTAAAATCAGGATCCTATCTTAAACCGTTTAGGAGATATATGGGACCAAAAATTTTGCAAAAATTGAGTTTTATATAATGGTAAATTTTAGTACCGTATGGCAACCCTATAAATTTAAGCGACATATTTTTGTAAAGCCTATAAAAGCAGCTCTTTTCTATCGCTTTTTTATTGAAAATAAACCTAACAGAACTCTTGTTATATCAATTTAAATATAGGGCTTTTTTGGAATTTGCCGGGACTGTAGCTTTGTCACCCTTCAAAATTAAGAAAAACCTTTGACACCATGTTAAAATATAATTATAGAGCTTTAAATTTTGTATATCACTAAAAAAACATTTGGACAGGTATTCAAGTTACAGGTGTTTAAAAATAGCAAAATTTCAATTTTCGAGCCCTTATAGCTCCTATATATTTTTGTCAAAAGTAATTAACCTCATGATATAATGTCGATATTACGGTCATACGGGTTCTACTCTATTAGACTTTTCCTCGATTATCAATTGTATTTGAAGTTTATTAAAATCAATTTAAATAATAAATATATATTAAATTCGCATTATGCATTTGTTTTGGTTCAAACATTAACTCCATTAAATCAAAATTTTAATTAATAATTATTTTAACAACTATCAGTTTAATTATAACACTATCGTATAACTCAGCAAATATGTAAGTCTATTTTTGAATAATGATGATTTTTTTTTGCCTAAAGAATTACATATATTATATATATATATATATACCTATTTTTACATTATTTTTTTATTATTCACATTTTTCAAATCTTTTTTTAAATTCTAATTTTATTTTTATTTCAAAAAATGTTTTTTATAGAAATACTAAAGAAAAAAACTCTTTTTCAAATCAAAATTGAAAAATAATAAAGCAAATGTTAACAAAAGGATGTAAAAGTGTAAATATAAAGCTAATACAACACTACATTCACATATACAAACGTATATAAAGAAAAAATCTTTTTATAAAATTGACAGTGACAGTCAGAATATCAGTTTTGAAAAAGCAAAAAAAAAGAAATATTTACACTTGTATAACAAAAGTCAAATTAATGTCAAGTATTTTTGTTTTATTGGTTTAAGTGAATAAAATATTTTTTTTTTATTTACTCTTTTTTTTTTTCAATTTGAATGTATTTATTCTTGTATATATTTAAATATAAAGATCAAAAATAAATTTCAAGATTTAGAATATTTAAAAAAAAAAAAAAAAAGTTTTCTTCAATTAAAACATTTTAATTAATTCTAGTCTAATTGCTCCATTTTAAGTGACTGTTACAAAGAAATACATTATATTCGGTTGATTTTTCTTTTTAATAATCAATTAATTCGAGTATTAACATATAGATGACCGTAACATATAGATACATTATATCATCCGGTTAATTACTTTTGGCAAACTTTTATACATTCAGCTTTATTAGGTGTAGAGTAATGCTCAAATAAAGAAAGAGTTGTATGGCTACTCAAACCCTCAGCAGTAGACTAACCAAATTTTGCAGTAACTTTGGCCATTATACTAAACTATTTTTGGCAAAATTTCAGACACGCAGCTTCCATAGGTATAGAGTAATGCTAATATAAAATTAGAAGTTGTATGGCAAGTACTCGAACCCGTGAACCAAAATGGCTGCATTTAAATAGCGATTCCGGTTATTGCATAAAAACGAATTTGTGAAAATTTCATAATCCTAGCTCCTTTATTTTTTGAGTTATCGTGATGATGAACGGACGGACATACATAGTTAAATGGATTTATTTTTCGATTCTGATCCGATCATACACTTGAGTCTATATCTACCCCCCTCCTTCTCTGCGTCACAAACATAATGGCATTTTATTATACCCTTTGACTATATAGTCATACGGGTATAAAAATATTGCTGGAAAATAGATTTTTTTTAAAGCCTCAGCTGCTAGGTGCAGTTTAAATATAAATTATATGATATAAAGAAAATAAATAATATCTATATATATAAAAGCGAAAGTTTGTTTATTTGTTTGTTTGTTTGTTTGTTTGTATGTTTGTTTGTAGCGAATAGACTCCTAAACTGCCCAGTCGATTTTCATGAAAATTTGTATATAGGGGTTTTTGGGTACGGAAAGAAATCGTGGCCCAAAAATTTTCCTCTAACGGATCGCCAAGTTGGGGCTGTGGTGCAAGTATTTAAACTTCTTTGTTCTTAAATAAAAACGGTTCGACCGATTGCCTTCAAATTTTGTATACGCGCTCCCCTATGAGAATTGAGTTGACACTATTAACAGATTTGGAATTTGTTAACCCATGTCGGCCCGACTGTTGGTCAAAATAATTTTGGAAGCTAATATTGTCAAAATTTGCGAAGTACTGCTTTGGCTAAAAAGAAAGCATCAAAACAATTTTGTTGAGTGATTTGGAAGCAAATTACGTCCAATTTTGCGCAATACTGCTTTGCCCAAAGAGAAAGTGTAGTTCCGTTAACCCAGTGGGGCACAGTGGCTTTTAATAGATTTTTGCGTTACTTAACTCTAAATGAGAAACGATTTGACCGGTTGACCTCAAATTTTATATGTGTGAAGCAACTTGAAAATGGAGTTGAGACTGTTAACAGTCGGTCCTACGATTGGTGAAAAAAATTTTTTTGGAAGTAAATTACGTCAAATTTTTGGAAAGTAGTTTGTACTGCTTTGAATTACATTTAATTAAGTTTCAAAAAATCCTAGGATAATCCTAGAAAAATCGTTTTAAAAAGATTGCTTTCATACATTTTAAAATTTACATGTGTAAACTGTGTGTAACTTCAATTAAACCTTCAACGCGCACCGGGTACTAGCTAGTTACTTATAAAATTAATAAATACAGTAAATCTGACACACCTTTAATGAAAAGGCATGTTTCCCTTCAATAAAATAAAATGTGATACCTATATAATTATATGATTATATTGATAATTGACGTATTGTTAATCAAATACTGTTCCAAGTTCTAACTTGGAAATATTTAAAGAAATCACCGGAATGCTATAAGACCGCTTGAATAACTGTCATATTAGTTTGTATTTGGTAGAAACAAAAAAATATCAAACGGTCATTCGTTCAAAAAAGGTATCAGAAAAAAATTAAACGGTAAATAGCCATTTTGTAGCTGATTGGATACTATTTTATCGTTGATTGGACCGGTTTGAGTTTAATTTGAGAGCAGTGGATCATATATTATTATATATCACAATTTTGAGGGCTGCGGCATGTCATATTTAAAATTTAAAATTATAAAATAAACGCACTAAAGTTTGTTAAAAGAATTAAAGAATATTATTGGTTACAAATAAATTAATCAATATCATTTAAAATGCGATATATTAAAATAAAATGTCTCTCAAATTCATTGGGAATTGTTTTAATTCTAATTTAAAATTTTATAGTAGCCTTCGTGAAACGTAAAGTACAAAAGAGTTTGAAATATTTAAAAAAGGCGATTTCCAATAAAAAGTGTATCTCATATATTTTTAAATTACACATGAACTCATACAATTTTTTTAGGTGGCGCGAAATAAAGCCATACGAAATAAAGCCATAAAATGACCATTTAGCCATAAATCCATTTAAATGCGAAATAAAGCCATATCGAGAATTTTTTTGCGTATGGCTTTATTTCGAATTTGAATGCGAAATAAAGCCATATCATTTTCTAAAATTTTACGAAATAAAGCCATATAGTAAAATTGATACAAATTCTAGTTTAAAAGTAAACAATACACTGTAATAAAACATGTTAAATAATATTATATTTTCATTACGAGGGCTGCCGCCCCCGAACCCCCGCTAACTCAATTATTGAAGCTAGATTTCGAATCCAACACTAAAATGAAAAGAATGGTATAAGAATTCGGATACCTAATTCATTAAAAAAATTAATAAGTTCCTAATTTTTTTTAATACACTGTAATAAAACATGTTAAATAATATTATATTTTCATTACGGGGGCTGCCGCCCCCGAACCCCTTCTAACTCAATTATTGAAACTAGATTTTGAATCCAACACTAAAATGAAAAGAATGGTATAAGAATTCGGATACCTAATTCATTCAAAAATTAATAGGTTCCTAATTTTTTTTAATACACTGTAATAAAACATGTTAAATAATATTATATTTATACGAACCCCCGCTAACTCAATTATTGAAACTAGATTTTGAATCTAACACTAAAATGAAAAGAATGGTATAAGAATTCGGATACCTAATTCATTAAAAAAATTAATAAGTTTCTAATTTTTTTAATACACTGTAATAAAACATGTTAAATAATATTATATTTTCATTACAGGGGCTGCCGCCTCCGAACCCCCGCTAACTCAATTATTGAAACTAGATTTTGAATCCAACACTATAATGAAAAGAATGGTATGAGAATTCGGCATAGCTATTTCATACAAAAAATAATTAACCCTAATTAATAAATATAAATACTCTGGCAAAGGGGGCAATCCTGCTTTTGAATCCAACTCCAAAATCCCTCCTGATTGAGAATCCCACATATATATAAATATTCTGGAAAAAGCGTAAAGCCCTGCTTTTGAATCCAACTAAAAATCCCACATATACACATATATAAATATTCTGGAAAAAGCGGCAATCCTGCTTTTGAATCCAACTCTAAAATCCCTCCTAATTGAGAATCCCACATATACACATATATAAATATTCTGGAAAAAGCGTAAAACCCTGCTTTTGAAACCATTTCTAAAACTCCTTCCTAACTATTTAAAATAAAAAAGTTTGGAAAATTAAATTGCTTCTATTTTCACAAATAAAATTACATTTTTAAATGCGAAATAAAGCCATATGGCTTTATTTCGCAATTGAATGCGAATTAAAGCCATACGCGAAAAAATTGGCATAATGTCATTTTATGGATTTATTTCGTATGGCTTTATTTCACTGCGCCTTTTTTTAAAATACCCGACAATTCTAAACAGTATTAAACGTGCAATATGTCAAGAATATTTTTTATAATATCGATAAAATTTTAGTCTAATTAAATACTTTTTTTGCAATTCATTACAAAAAAATGAGCTTTGTAATGTAGATAGTGTATTAATAATAGAAGCAATATACTTGTAAACTCCTACACAGTCAATTTGTTTCCAATTCATTAAAATAGTCCATTGATTACATACCTGCAATGAAATTAAATAAATAAATAATTAGTTATAATGTTTAATATATACGTATAAAAAGTTAATGGAACATTTAGTAATTTATATCTATCTATACATTAAATTAAAAATTTCAATGGAAAATAAATAATAATAATAATTTATACATTTTTTAAGTAGGTAGGTAATTGTATAATTATTATACTTGAAATATACAATTAAAATTTAATTGAATGTAATGAAGATTTAATTTAAGTGTACATCCATACAATTAATCAAATGATAATCAAGTTTAAATGAAGATTTTTTTAAAGTACATTGAAAGACTGAAAAAATTAAATCAAGTTTTCAACTAATCTGTTTCCATAGAAACAAACAATCGTTTTGAAATCCAAAAATAAATATTAGTGAAGCATGATATCTCACATGGAAGAAATTTTAAATTACACACAATTCAAGTTCTTAATTAACTGTATTTACAAGATATAAAAGGTAGCAACCGTTTGAATTTTGGTGTAGGGCATGATGTTACTTCCTAAAATTTAACATATTGGGAGGGATAGATTTTTGAGAATTAGTAAAAATTTCGAAACCTACCCCATTCAAGATATAAAGCAAATCAAAATTATAAATGGAAATGTAACAAATACTGATTTAAATTTTGAAGCTCCCTCTATTCCCACATTATTCCATTTAAGGTAGTAGATTAAAAATTAATTTGTAAGCAATTTCAGACAATCTAAATTTGGAACCACTTTAAAATTATAATATTAATATTTATTTAAAAACCGTTATTATTTATCCAATTGTAAATAATTAAATAGGGGATTATTAAATTTTATATTAATAAAAATAATAATAATAATAATAATAATAATAATATTAATACTAATAAAATATCCTATCAATATCATTATCAGATACTTGTAATTATTAGTTATAAATTTCAAAATGGGGGTGTTTAATAATAATATACCTAATATAATTATATATGTAATAATATGACATAAATGTGTTATGTATTTTTTTCTAATCATTATAATTGATTTCATTGAATATTACACAATCCCCGAATAAATTAGTTGTTATTTAAAAACATTTTCACATAGGTACAATGTAAAAACCATTTTTTTTAATTTGGATAATAAAAATAAAATGGAATTAAGATTAGTTACAGCTATATAGATAATTAATAAAGCTGCAGGCGTAATACGAAAAATTATATAATTTTTTTCGTGTTCTAAATTTTGAAAAACTGACTATTTTCTAGTACAATATTTTGCCCGTTCGACTACTTTTGATTTTAAAATTTTTTCCATTATAATCTAATGTAGTTATTCCAAATATCTCAAAAGAGCTTAAGAGGTCAGAGATAGGTGTATTGTTCTTTATAAAATCTCAAGGGAATGCCTCAAGAAACTTAATCACGATTTACCGTTGAATTGAAAACTGGGACATGGTTTACCTTGAAGTCAATTTAAATGTATTGAAAATATCGAAAATATGCATCATCGGGGGAAAGAGAGTTCAATTAGTTGTAAATTGATTTTGGTTAGTTTATTATAAAAACCAGTAAAATGTTTGGAATATTGTTCCTTTTAATGTTGTTCCCACTGATGAAAATGATAGATGAAAAATTTAGAGATTCGAAAAAGCTTTTATTTTTTTAACTTGGAACTTGCTAAAAATATCCGGTTCAGGTTCATTTTCGATTTACCTTGGAAATCTCCTTAATAATCCTATTTCCCCTGAAATACTCTTCCCCTTATCTAGGAACCTCTTCCGGGATTTGGAGTAAGTATAAGATCACTATTGTTTTGAGTCAATTCCAAATTTATTTTATAACTTCATTTAACTAACTTATATTAATTTAAATAATTGAACAATGCCGTAGTAGTAGAGACGCCGCCATTTATATGGAAAATCACGGGTTTAAACCCCAGTCAAATCATATTTAATACAAAAATATCGTAAACTTGTATAATTATATCGTAATAGTTAATATCATAATATAAGATAAGATTTAATACAAATATATCAATAACTCTTGTGTAGTATAATAGATGGCCAACAAAATTAACATTTGTGTATTCATAATCTTATGCAATAGCTACAGAATCAATGCATTCGTCAATATAATGTTAAAGAAACTGAAGCCTAGTCTTGTTGAATGTCCTATATTTCTTAAAGGAGTGGGAAAAAAATATATGTATTAATAAAGTATGTAATAAATGTAACCTACATAATATTACTAGCAAATAGTGAGCAAGAATATTTATACCAGCTAGTCCTAAATTCTATATAATAATTAAATTCAACTTTGTCCTGCTCCAGTTCAATTTTTTGCAAAATGATAACGGCTTTTTAAAAACAATAACATATAAGTTCAAGTAAACAGGTTTAACCCTCGGTTACTGTCCTCTATTTTCGTTACGTAGTTACTATCCAGAAAACATCCCATACATTCAAATGCGTATTTGAACTGCTATAACATAAATATCTTAAGACATTTTTTTTCCAGATTAAATCAGTAAAAATTCTACAAATTTAGATATATAAACTTCATTTTATTAAAAACTACATAAATAAATATATAGTAAAAACTAAAAATACTCCATTTAATAAGAAAATAAAAAAAATTAAAATTAAATACTTATTAAATTATCACAAAATCTATAATTTTCATGCCACGTTCTTGCATTTGGTTGTTTTTGAAAGTAGAAATATAACAAATAAAAGTTTATTAACAAAATTTTTTTCAACAGGAACAATTTTTTAGAGAAAAATTTTATTAAATTA